>JACEII010000022.1:4006629-4257949 GCA_014332785.1 Antheraea mylitta | reverse complement strand
AATCTGAATGATTGTATTTATGATGTATTCCGTACTCTAATATGCCTTTTAAATGCTTTTAGCAGCTTTAATATCGTCGGCATCTTACAGTCAAAATTAGATCTTTTAACTAACCTTAAAAGAGCCACAAAGCAAAGGCAGTATAGAAGGCAAATTAATAATAAATTACTATTCCTGATGCCTAATTTCAATTTGCTTTGAGTGTTCGTAGGTATTACAAGTTACATATCCTTTAGATCGAAACAGCAGTGCAGAACTGCTAGTTTTATATTAGAAATGAGTGTGGCTCATAAAACATCAATTTAAACTGATAATACATGTATTTCTAATACTATCTCATCTCCTCAAGGTAGAATAACTGAAATTATTTTATTTTTAAGTGAACCTTTTTTCCATCGTTTTAAATTTTTTCGTCCCTCTATCGCATGGCGCATTACAGGCGGTCGCAAAGTAGGGTAAAGTGGAAGTCGCTCGGCAGAGCATTCAAAGACAATATGGCGGCGCCCATGGCTCAATTGAAAATGATTCAAAATAAATATTGTGCTCAGATTTTAACATGCGTCAATCATCTGAATGATTGTATTTATGATGTATTCCGTACTCTAATATGCAGATTGAAATAAAATGTATAGTTGGATCTTTTGTCTGCTATTTATTTACTATTATCATCACTCCCATTTTCCAATTATTGTTAAGATTAAAAAACGCGATTTGAATACCTTAATCCGA
Source organism: Antheraea mylitta (assembly GCA_014332785.1). Lineage (NCBI taxonomy): Eukaryota > Metazoa > Arthropoda > Insecta > Lepidoptera > Saturniidae > Antheraea > Antheraea mylitta. The sequence goes on along the minus strand of JACEII010000022.1, from coordinate 4,257,220 downwards.
ATCATTTTACCTTCAATCTAAAAAAAGTTTAATTTGCATCGTGGTTTCATAAAAAAACACGTTTTTTTTCTTTGTATTTATATGTTTTTATCTTGGATTGAACTATATGCATTTTATTTATTATTAATTATTCTTGAATTGATCATTCATAGAAAAGTGTTGACTTTAGACGTGAAGTCTTGGACTGATTCGTTTCTCTTATCAAAATTTGAAAAAAGAAAATTGGTACACGTTTTTATTGTTTGTGTTTTTTTTTTCTTTGATTAAACTATGTTCATTTTATAGCAATTATTTGAGAATTAATCAGGGATAGAAAAGTGTTGACTTCAGACGTAAAGTCATGGACTAATTCGTTTCTCTTATCAAAATTTTAAAATAACCAGACAATTGGTAATTGATTTTTATTAAAAAAAGTACTTGAATAACTTGAATTGAACTTGAACTATGAATTCTTTACTATGACTTAAGCTAGTAGTGGTAGCTAGCTTACTAGCTCTTCATGAAGTAAATACTATTTCTAAAAACTAAACTCATAAGTTGTGTTCTGATAAAACTACGGCTCAACATGCATTAAAAACTTGCACTTCAAAAATAAATAAAAATTGAATTATCTGTTTTTTTTTTCGAATTGACTACGCTATTGACCTATCAAGGTCTATAAAGTGACTCATGAGGAAGGTATATGATTAGTCAAGCTTTTTTTTATTATCAGGGAAGGACAACGTCCGCCGGGCCCGCTAGTTGTATATAAATAAGTGTAAGGAACAATAACAGTTATTATTATGCAGTTTTACCTCTTTAAAGATGTAATACACATAACGGATCGATAACTCAAATGAGGTTGTGCTATTAATATATACTACCTTCATATCTCTAACCACAGTGCAAATTTCTAATGATTCGTTACAAATATACACTTTAATATAAGAATATTAAAGTTGAGAATAAAAGTGAAATTGAAAATGAAACAAAGAAAGTACATAACTACCATTGACGAAGGAAATGGAACGAAATTGTTTATTCGAATATAGAACTAAAAGTGAAGATTAAAAGACTTTATTTAGAACATGGAAGGCACCTGTGGATGTATTAATAAAGACTAGAAGCTGAAGACAGGCCATGAATTGTGGGTAAGTGGACATATGGATTTCCACGTTCTATATAATGCGACCATTATATTAGCTGAGATGGTAGCGTAGCGTTTAATGTTTTAGAAGCTATGTATACAAATTTTTCTGTCTTAAACTTACACTCGACCACTCTTTATTAGTATTGGTTTTGATTATATACATTTGGTATTAACTTGTGGAGTCTTAAGTAAAGTCTTGTATGACTTGATCATTTTATTTAGAAAATCTTGACAGACATTTTTGTTCACCATGATAACTATATATGGTTAGTTAAGTAACCTTTTGATTAAATTCTATTAAGCTAATTCATTTAGTATGCCCTTGTGACTATGCTTTGTAACCTGATTTAATAGTTTATGCCCAGCAACTTATCACAGAGGAGATAAATAGTTTTTATACACTAGTAGTCCTAAAACCGTGGCTTGAGGGTAGCATGCCGATCTTCAACAAAGTGTTTAGTGCGGACATGAAATATTATGTATTAACTTGCGTTGTAAGAGACAAAAGTACCGCTAGTCGCTCTCATAAAAGGAATATTAGGCAAAAGCAAGCTCGAGAGTGTTCTTGTAATCCAACTTATTCTACTAATGTATATAATAAAGCATAGCATAAGATAAAAGAAAAAGACTTTTTTAATAAATTCCAACCTTGTATTATGTATTTGGTTTTTTTTGGAATAACGAGTTTGCCGACCACTGGTCTATACTATCTGAATGTAACTGAAAAAGAGACAGATGAGAAAATACTAAATGTGGTAGAGATGCAAAACGTTAAGATGGATGTGTGGTAGAAATAGCACGGATAAGCTTAAAAATGAATAGAATTCAAAATAGCACAAGTGACAGAGAAGTTGAGGAGCACTAGATTAGAATGATATGGGCACGTTAAAAGAAGAGATGATAATCTTGTAACTAGAAAAGTTTTAACTATAAATATGGATGGATATAGAAGGAGAGAAAACGCGAAAAGATATGGATGGATTGCGTAAAATATGATTTGTATACAAAAGGTGTGAATACTGAGGTGTGATACTAACATCTGACAGAGGAGAGTGGAAAAGGAAAGCATGTTGTCCCTCTTTATGTAGAAAAAGATAAGAAGATGATGATGACCATCCGATTGTAATTCTGTGAAATCACTATAAGCTATTGCTTTAAAGTAAGCTGTAATTAAACATTATAGACATGTGTAATTCGATAAGTAAGAATATACTGGAACGACGAAAACTTCAATCATCCACTTAATTCAAGAAGACTTAATAAACAAAACAATAGTATCATGTGATAATACGCTCGGTATACAAGTGCATCAATCAGACCGGGAAGTTAGGCTATATCAAAAAGTAAATATGATAATATAAGACAATAGTGTTGCAGTATTTTTGTCATCACCAAATTCAGTCTTTCGGCACATATTGCTGGTTTCCAGCAGTTACACGTCAGCCAATTCTATTTATATTCAATGATAGATCTTCACTTAACATCATACATTTTGGAATTTATACTGAAAGGATAATATATACAACAACATATATATAAGCAAGAAGTAGTTCAGATTTACTCACTCGCTTTAGAACCCACAATGTCCTCACCACATGTAATCGTCCACGAGTCATTAAATGCATTGATCGATATTGAGTCCACACCTTCATTTCCGACGACTACCGGTCTCGCTGCGGACATATTCAAATTAAATTAACAATATTTATTGCCATAGAAAATGAATTCCCGAAACATCCGTTGTATAAAATTCTTTCTGACGCTTTTCAATATTATTTCCACAGTGAGTACATGAACTTTAATAGTGATAAGCATAGTATTTTTAATTATTTTGTAATAATAATTGTATATCAATTCTTATATGAATTTAGTAACTTCTTAACAATTGTATGAATCCTTTACTGAAATGTTTACAAGATATTGGAACCATTTGGTTGCATGAAAAATACTGGAACGCGTAATACTAAAACATAAGACGCAATTTAACAAAGTTCAGAGGTGATAGAATAAAAACGATTTATTTGGAAATAGTGGAGATAAATCTGGAAATATATTTAAATAAAGATTTACTTTTACAATTTCAAACAAATATATTCATTATTCAAAATGCAATCAATCAATTTTAGTCTTACTAATGAGTACTAGTAATAATTTAACATTTTGCAAAATGCTTGGTTCAAACGAACAATTTTGTATTAATATATTTTTATTAAAACCAACATTTTGGTTTTTGGGCATCAAAGTAATTTGGAGACCACATTTTTATTATTTCCCATTTGATTATGAAAATATTTTGGTACAAATTTTATACCTTACCATTACCAGCAACAATTATTTATTCGATTAATTTCTCACAATCTCACATATTATAACTACTAACAGTTCAAATCTTCTAGCTTGTTGCGCTGATCCTCATAGCAGTCTGCGTAATCAATATCCGAGAAAATAAATTACATCCCCAACAACAGTCACCGTTTTCAAGAGGAATTCTCTCATTTCTCCTAACTCTTGGATTCTTTTTGGTGTTAACTGCGATCCTTGGTTGCGTGGGAGCTCTACGTGAACATATAAAAATCCTTTATGCGGTAGGTATATTTCTATTAATTCATTATTGCATAAGTCAAATTTATGGTACCATAGCTTTGGATAAAGGTGTCAAGTTTTAATGAACTCGAGATTAATATTTAATTTAAAAAAGTGCAAATCATATATTAGTTTAGAATATCAGTTCTAAATGAAGAAATAAATATGAAAGATAATTTATGCAATAAACAACCATATGAATTGTATTATGATTTTTCCAGCACGCCTGTTTCTTCATTTTCCTTGTATCAATCGAGCTGGTGGTAGGTGTGGGTGGGGCAGTTCTGAGCGCTTGGGTGGGAGGTAGTAGTGAGCTAAGGGTGCAATTCTATAGGAATGCAACTGTTGAAGATGCGTCGCCGCGGACCTATGCTGTGTGGGACAATTTACAATCGGAGGTACATTAAAATCGTTTAATTTTTTATTTTCTTGGTCTTTAAAATCCAGCTAAACTTAACTTACCTAACTAGGATTGTCATAGTTTCTTGGTGTTGCCGTGAATACGTGATATGTAAACAAATTTTTGGTCTTTGAACTTTGTACAATTCCTGGGGTTTCCGAAATCTTTATCGAAGACACTTTTCTTTTCATTTTATTCCTTTTTCAATAAAAATACTTCTTGTTTTATAATTTGACATAAAGTCCATCACTTCCTTAGAACCAGTGTTGTGGCGTTGATGGTCCTCAAGATTACGCTATTCTGAACCGTGAGATACCCGCTTCATGTTGCTCTCGTGCGTATCCATTGCGTGAAGGTGGAGCGAAACGACATCTGCATGCTACCTGCTTAGCTGAAAAAACTTACTATGTCAGAGGTTGCGAAGAAGCACTTCGTCAGAAGAAAGCTTTGAAGGGAAATATATTCATAGTTACGGGAATTGTCTTTACTTTGTTAGAGGTAAGTGAGCTTAGAACTCTATGGAATTGCTACAGAAATTTTATTTATTACAACAATTTGGGACATTAATATTTTGAATATAGTTTTAAAAGAGTTCTCTATAATCAACTAAATTTAATTAAAACAGAAAGTATTACTCATGTAATGCCATTTCTGTGAATTATACCAATCGAAGTTAATCGTGAAGTCCTGGTTAAATATTAGTAAATTACCTTTATGGTACCTGATTTTGTTCTGAGAGGTCCTTTAAAATAAGTAGCTAGAGCAAAGAGGTTAATGTAATAAATACAAGTAATAGAGTTCTTTAATTGCTTGTTATTATTTCAGATACTCTCTATAATACTGGCTTTTTGGATGGCGAAAACAATAAGATCGGAGCGTCTTAAGTTGCAGCAGAACTTACAAGCTCATTTTGAAACTTAACGTAATCAAATATTTAAGCACAAACTTGATTTAAATCGCTATTAAGTAACTAATTCACTTACAGAGTAGTACAACATATTAATTAATTAAAGTAAAGCTCTATCACTTTGATTTAGAAACATATAAAGTGTAAGTTTCATACTCTACAGTAGATTATACTTCAATTACTATTAATTCAAGCAAATCTGGACACGTACTATTGTTAGTAGATATTACAGTTACATATGTTTAAATATACCTTCTGTATCACTTATATTGTACTTATTAAACATGTACTTTAACTACTAAGTAAAGAATCTTACGGTTATGATCTTTATATAAAATTTCATCTACAAAGCACACCGGTGTTCACGTAGTACGTAGTGGTACTTAATTAATACTTTTTAGTTTTATTCGTAAAATTTAGTCGTCTAACCTCTTTTAATAATATCGGTGGTAATTTGCATAATAATAATTTTAGAAATAACGTAAGATATGTATTCTGAGATTTTACAAAAACACTCTCAAACAAAATATATAAAAAGGGTACTTTATTTTATATCGAACAGGAAAATCTCCCGAAGTTGTCATCTTTAAAATATGAAACAGTTTCACATTTAGCATCGTCAGCAATAATGTTGATTATGGAGAATTAATTGCAAATGTAGGAAAAGAAGAATACGTAGACTATGAAATTGATCAAAATATTGAAACAGATCTGTGTTTATTTGATCTGAAAAATAACCTTAAAAGTCGTCTTTGTCGTTTCTTTAAAGCAGTGGAATGCGATTGTTACAAATTTGTCTCCAATTTGCAAAACGTTGCATCGTGGACGGATTGTTGGAAAACACCATTAAAACTATCTTTTACAGCATCGAATAATCTAGTCGGTGTTCTTGTTTCTATCACCTTTATTATACTTCAAACTTTATTATTAAAAATATGCACCGAAATAAATTATATGTTGGCATATAGGAAATTGTATCTTAGAATATTAGTTTATCAAATACTATTTCATTCACCAACATCATCTTAAGGTCTTATAAATAAGTATAATAAATATAAAATTAAGAGTAAGTTTACATATAAGAACTATTATAATTAGTTAATTGTTTCATGTGTGAGTTTCTAAAAATACAAATGCAACTGTTAACTGTGATAAGCGTAGCATTTCTAGTATATAAACAGCTGTGGCCGTGAAAGCCAACGGGACCAAATTTTTTTGTAACGAAAATAGCACCGGAATGTAGTATGCTGAAATAACTCCTTATTTTGCCGATTTTTTTAGTATTATATCGTCGGTTAACTATCGATAGTTTTATCTCTAATCGTGTTTTTTTCTCACATTTTGTCATAATATTGTATATGGGCTACTGATTTCTAATTTGGTACTTAATACTTTTTATCTGTCTGTCAGTTTGTATGATTATTTAGATTTATGTATAGAACGGTTTGGATTATATTAATAAAATTGCCTAAACAGGAGGTGTATGTAATCCCCCGATTAATAGGCTACAAAGATGTCATTAATAGTTTTAGATTCAGCAAAAAATAATTCAAATTTATATTCAAACGATTTTAATTAAATTTACTAAACATTGAGTATGTGTAATTCCAAAATTAATTTGTTTTAAATATTTTTCTATTGTTTAAAAAAATCTGAATATTTAAATGGATATTTTATTATACACAATAAATGTACTAAAATCTTCTGTACAAGACCGATATAAGATTTCAATATTATTTGCATAAACAATAGGTGTAAAAATGTGTTCAGTAAATACTTAATAAATGGAGCATAGTTAGTGCGTCAATATAATCCTTGTGGTACTAATTACACATTCACTTAGCTAAATATAAGATAACATTAACAATACACCTAGAATCAAAATATTCAACATTTTTTTTTCAATTAAGTTTTAGCCATAAATCAGTCGATATTATTAGGGTAAAAGAGTTTCATGTTGTAGGTGGTAGAGCCCCGCTGAAGCTATTTTTGGTTTCAGCATGAATGGGTCGGCTCCTCCGGGGTAGTACCACCCCTCTCACAGATAACCAACGTGAAATAACAGTGCTTGCAATGTTGTGTTTCGTTCGGTCAGTGAGAGAGCCGGAGGCCCACGTCCCTTCCTTTATCCTGATTTCCCTTTCCTTCCCCTCCCCATTCTCCCATATACAGGCTGGCAACGCACTTGCGACGTCCTTGATGTCGCTAGTGTCTATGGACGGTGATGATCACTTAACATCACGTGACCCACCAGTTCGTTTGCCTCCTTTGATATTATAAAAAAAAAACAATAAAAAAAATATATAACACTTTTTCACGTTTTCATGATAAAGTTTTAAAACGTTAGCACATAAAAATAATGTATGAACTTTTATAGAGAAATGGAGTTAATAATAATTTGTCTTAGTAATTTTCTTATATCTCAATATGTAGACTGCGATTCGCTCAATAAATATAATAGAATAAACGTGTTTTTTCTTATGCACCTTCTCTATCTATATTTATACCATCTATACTAATATTATAAAGCTGGAGAGTTTGTTTGCATGAACGCGCTAATCTCGGGAACTACTGGTCCGATTTGAAAAATGATTTCAGTGTTAGATAGCTTATTTATCGAGGAAGGTTCTAGGCTATATGCTGAGACTAACATTAACGGAGCACCAATAAAGAATGTTTCAAAATTATTGGCTTTTTTTCCTTTTGAGAGTTTCTACTGCGTGTTAGTGTCAACCCAAAGTAATAACTATTCCACGCGGATAACGTCGCGAGCACAAGCTAGTTATAAATAAAAATCCGTTACCAAATGTATGTAAGAGGATTATTTCAGAAAACTTTCAAATATTTGACTTTTTTTGTATTTTGAACTGTCGGGATAATTCTTACGAGTATATGTCATAAAATGTTTGAAGTAAACGTGAAAAATTTGGGTTGAAATCTTCATATAAAAAGTGAGTGTATGAGACAGAAAATAGTACAGAGATGTTCAAGAATATTGACGTAATTGACACATTTACGTTCAGTGGTTCATGGTCATCGCATGTTTCAGGCTCAGCGGGACCAGTAACAGTTTTTTAGGTATAGTGTTATGTTTTACAATAAATTTCCAAAGCACATTATCGATTTGCGCGTTAGTAAGTTCAAATGCCATGTCAAGCGGGTTTTGATGTCTAAAGCCTTATAATAGGTAAGTAGGGTAGGTCAATATGTGAACGATGCTGATGTCTGGAAATAAGATCTCTCTCGGAGTTTTTGGCGGGATTTCAGTCTGTCATGTAGTGGATTTTATATTTTATTCATAATCTTGTGTTACTTGACTCTATATTGTATAAAGTTGGTGGTGTTTTATGTAATATGGTTAGTTTATTATGCATAAGTGAAGTGAATGAAAAATAATACCACGGAGCATGCAATTCTGAGATGTCACAAAAACTCCACACCGTCTTGTTAGAATGTTGATTCACACGACGCTTGTTGTTGAAATGATCGTTCTACGCTTGTAATATTATTGACTACGTGACAATGGCAGTTATAATCTGAAAGGTTGATTGCCAAAAATAAAGTTAAAAAAAAAAGATCTCTCTCTGTGCCTTAACCAAAGCCAAATGATTATATGATGTATTTTTATAAAAACATCAACGTTGAAGAGATAAACCAGGTTGTTTTCCGAACCGGTGGTAGTTTTGATGCTCGTAAGCGCCTTAATAGGGCCTAAATTTAACAAATTATATTCGATTTTTAAGAATCATTTTTAATTTCCGCATATTATTAAGAAATATTTTTTATTTTCGATTCTATTTTTATAAGTATAGTATTAAATATTATCCAATTAGGTACTGTGCCAATAAGGCCTTTGATGCCTGCACATTTTATTTTGAAAAAAATAATAATTAAGAAATGTCATAATTGTCACAAGATTTACTGAACGACAATTCATCCGATGTGATAAATCTACGTTCCGAGATCATTATCATCATCATCAACCTGTAGGAACCCTACTGCAAAGTCATAGGAATCTTCCCGATGGAAGGTATCGGCATAATCATCACACCAGCCCACGTTGTGTTGACGATTTCATATTCTGACGTATCCACAGTTCTGTTTTCCCACATACAGTAGTATTACAAGAACATTTCAAACCGTCATACGTTAGTGTTATTAATTTAGATTAATAAATCTATACGAATTCCGAAAAATTCGTTGATACATGCCACGGTTTAAACCTGCGGACATCGAAATAATATTCCACTGCGTCATTCCAAATACTAAACCACTTCCGCTTCTTTCTTTTCTTCATTATGAAACTAATATTTTATTTTAACATTTACTATGTTGAACACTCAAAAATGCTCTAGTTAAGTTGGAAACTTCATTTAAATTAAATTTATCTTATACATCATACCATGTTAATGAGTATCTTGCAAGATATTATATATTTAGAATAATCACAACGAAAAAAGGTGTTTGAAAATTCTTAAGCACTTTAGTACTTAAGTGCCAAAACACAGAAGTAAATCGTTTAGACACACATGGCGTCATAATATTGCACCCAGAATATATTAAAGAAGAAAATGAAGCCGCCATAAAGGCAATAATCTCAGTTAAAAAGCGATCTAAAATTTAAAATAATAACAATCGTTTCTCACAATTACAGTGATTTTTGAGAAAACGAAAACAGGAAAACGTGCGGACCAAGAGGCTGCAAAAGAGAAAAAAAAAACAAGCAAAGTCTCGACGTCTCGTCTCAAGCAGAGTCGGGAACGGATCGCTGGTATTTCAATAAAAAACTCTCATGCAACACAGATAATTTATTTACGAATTCTATCCAACATTCATTATATTTTTTATTTATATAAATAAAATTTAAAATCCTAAACAAACTTTGAGAGGTGGGAGAAAGTATCTTATTTATTAATCATACTACTCCACTACAACGTGTTATACACATACTAGATACAATAGACCATATAATTCATATAAATACATCTGTTAATACATTGTAGCTTCTTATAATATATATATATATCACATGAATTAAACCAAAATGCTTGTGCATAAGGCGTACTGGAAATACTTTAAAGAGATGTATTAGACTTCTCTTACGTTCTCCATTTTCTTCTCTTATCTTTTCGATCTCACATATAAAATGATTCTTTTAATTATTTCAATACTAATTGATGCCTGATACTTTGATTTTATAAAATATTTTGTGTGTCATGAGAACTTATCTTGATTAGTTATAGGTACGCTGTGTTCTGTTTCTTTTGTTGTTGTATTTTATGACTGCTTAACGCCTATTGAAAAAAGTATTGATATAGAACTTACATAATACTCTGAAAATTATTTTATATGCTAGTGAAAATTTAATGATATTTTGTCATTTGTTTTGATTTTCAATTTTCATTGGACATTCAACGTATTGTTCATGGTATAATTTGGACTAAATATCATTTTGAAAAAGTATTAGGTAGTAATGCAGAAATTGTTGTCAACAAAATAAAAGAATATACAAAATACAAGATAACCATTTAAACAGAGACGAAGTCACGGGCCCCGGTTACCGTTTAACAAAAATTACTGTAAACATAAATATTAATAACGAATCTGATGATATAAAAATGTTAACTGACTAGATATAAACGATAATGCAAATGTATTTAAGAACTTACTAATTACGTAAAATATCTTTAAGGTAACTAAATTTTTCTGTCTTAATAGTACTTTGTTAGCTTTGGTTAATGTTCTTATATTAATAACAGACACGTTGTATATGTTCTTAAAAAATATACAAATGATCACGAATCACATAAATAATTACTGTATGGGACATACATAGATATTAATTAATACAGCCAGCTGGCAACATTTATCTGTCATAAAATTGTCACTGTCATAGAATTGTGACATTTAATTATGTAAAATTGGCATAATATTATGTAGTTCCCTAGTTTAAAGTTAATCAATTAATTAATACCCACATAGGGATTAACTGTTTGTTTTAAAAAGTTTTATAGGATTAAAATCTGCGACGTGTGTATTCTTTCGGTGGAGCTGTGAGAATTTTAGGACAGTTAAATGTTGCCAGCTGATTCTATTACAAATTGATTACGTATGTTTCACTAAACTACAAGAAACGATATAGTATACATGGTTTCCCCTATTTATATCCTATTAACACACATTTTACATATATTTTAATAATGATCTTTTTACAGTTTAGTTTCATCACGTTTAATGGCGAAGGCGGAAGGCATCCAGCCGGTTGACAACTAGCAAAGGTTGCCAAAAAGGTCAACTTTCTGCTTGGGCTCTACTTTACGTACAATTTTAGGAAATGAAATCAAAACAACTAATAATTTAAGCTAATAGGGTTGATAAAGCTCAAAGCTTGGTGTTGATTAAATGAATTCAATTAATGAATATAATCAACCAAAAGAACTACCCGTTGCAGATTTATTCTAATGTATTACGTATTACATGAATGTTTGAAAAAAATTTGAACAAAATCCCAGGCTTCGAAAATTTGTTACAAATTAATGGTTTTATTAATGGAAAGGATGTACTTTAAAAAAAAAAAATTAATAAATTTTAAAACAACGGCCGAATTCCATTAATTCACCAATTTACTTACTAAACTTTCCACTTCATTCCGAATGATAGAAAACGAAAACAGGAAGAGATAATTTTGCTTTAGAATATTTAGTACTGATTGTTATATTTATAAAAGTAATTACTATTGCAGATATAAATGATTGTTATCAAAATTATATGTATGTTAGTCAACCCACTTACTGAGAGTGGGCTAATTTTATTTAAATTATAACGTCTATTGTTCTCTACTGTAATTTGCATATATCATTGTATATTTTAATCATCTGTAATGTATATTTCATGCTTTTTATTTCGCATATAATCCATTCTCTAATTACAATTATCATTAATGAGAGAAATTCGTTTTTAAATAAAAGTTTTTAAATAATTATATTTATGCGTTGCTATAATTAGTAATTGCAACTCTACACTCAGCTGTGAATACTTCAAGAGTATCATTAAACTTTCTACACACAACACTGGACTCTCTAAATTCATACAAAATATTTATTATAAAGCATAAACTTTGAGTTTAATCCTATTTTTATTACATAATAAATTACTAGCGTGTTCCTCATAATTAAATTATTATTGTATTCCATACCACACACATTATCAAACAATTTACATATAATCGGTAGGCTTACTTAAAAATAACCTTGCATAATCAAGATCTCTATCTCTGGTGCTATATAACGTCAACTAGCGAATACGTAAACTATGCCTCATTAAAACTAAAGAGTTGCTTTTATCACGCTTGGAAAGCTGGCTTATAAAATGAGCATTACCCCGCGATATTGTTCATAATATTTCGTTCTAATTTAGTGAAAATATATCGTCGGTACAAGAGATTAAATGTTTATTTAGGAAAAAATAATAAAGTGTGGAAATCTGCACAACGTTCATACGAATGCGAATCTAAAAACGTTCATAAACTTATCAAAAAAAGTGACTTCTTATGAAAATTAATAATAATATGATAGGTTAGGATAGGTTGGACTTGCGATAAAACATAACGCGCGCCGGTTGTAGCGACGGCATGTTGTTAGCGTCAAATGTTTTAATCTAGTGTTATTGTAGTGTTTAAAACACGTAATAGATTTAAAGCATTAGTACTTAAATATTTATTAACAGTTATTTTAAAACTGTAGGGAACAAAAAAAGATTTTATTATAAATTTCATTTCCCATTTTAGACATAAAACATTATTTGATTGGAAGGTTATATAACGGAAGAATATTCAGGTGAAGTTAGCTGTATTATTTAACCGTCTTCAATTCTAATCTGTAAATACTAGTGTGAATCTAATAATTGGTTTGCAAAATATCTTATATTGGTAACATTCAGAGTATAACATATACCTTTATTTATTTCATAAGCTATGTATGGTATATATAAGTATGTTCTAACATTTAGTCTTACTAATAATATAAGTATAAAACTAATATAATCAAAGCTCTATAGTGGAAAAATTCGCTGATATGAACGTTCTTCATTTCTATAAAACTACACCAATTTTAAAATCCATAATAATAGTTATTTCAATTACATTTATGCCTAATAAATATTACTTTATTAAAACATAATTAAGGTAACTCACACTCTACTTTGTGCATATTAAAAATTGTATAGAACTAACTGGAGAATATTTATGCGTTTGGTTTACGCGGTATCTCGACTCTTCCCCTGTGTTTTTATGGCGTGTGCTAGCCATAACGCTAAGATTATGCCGGCAACCTGTAAATGAAAAATAAGTGAGATATTTTTGTATCATATAGAAAATATTTATAATAATAATTACAATTCAAAAATTAGGCACACAATTTTTTTTAATATAAAAACGATTATACCAATTTTTACGAAATCTTGTACATCGGAAATTTATGTAATTCCTACAATGATAAACTGCAAAAATCGTCAATATATCTTTTATATTTCATATTTAAAAAAAATATATTTTATTCTCATACGTTGTTGAATGAGTTCAAATCCGAAATTAATATACTATTAAAATCATCAACAGCACTTTTAATATTCGTGAAAGAAATGAAAAAAAAAAAACTAAATATTATACAGTAAATAAATGTAATTCCAATAAATCCTTTTTTATATAGGAAGCAAACGAACAGGCTGGTCACCTGATGTTTTTTTTTTTTTTGAACTCCTGACTTAATGCAGGGGGTTCAATTGTTGGTCTCCTCTGACATGATCAGAGATCTTGTGTAGGTTGTTTTATTTTAGCATAACATTTTAAACATTTTCTATATAATTTTTGTCCTTATACGGACCTTACTATCTAATTTCTTTTGGTCACCTGATGTTAAGTGATCATCGTCGTCCACAGAAACTAGCAACACCAGGGGAGTCATAAGTGCGTTGCCAGCATGTGTTTGGGAGGAATGGGGAAAGAGAGAGGAAGGCGAGGAGAGGAGAGGGAAGGGGAGGGGAAGAGAGGTGGATTTCCGGCGTTCTCACTGATCGAACGAAACGCAACAATACAAGTACTGTTACTTCACGTCGGTTTTCTGGGGGTCGGGTGGTATTACTCCCGGCCGAGCTGACCTATTCATGCTGAAACCAGTAACGCGTCAACGTGACGCTACCTACAAATCCTATCCATTTTATTCTATTGTTATTACATTTTATATTGTTATCTAAGGCAGAAGAAGTCTCGGGTGGTTGCTAGTATTAAAATTAATGGAGTACGGAACCCAATATCAGATTTATTATAAGCTTCGGAGAGCGAAGTTGACGAGCACCATTCGTGTAGAATTTTCCTTAAAGTTACGCATGGTTGATGACCGAGCAATGTCAGTAATACAAACAAGGTTAATTTTTCAACTTTGCTTTCACAAATATATATTCAGAATTAATAATATATTAGGAGAGAGATGTGGTCCAAATTTGACACGAGTTACTTTCCTTCCCCTTGACTCGTTGCATGAGCATTAGGGTGGGCCAAAAAAACTTTTAATTTTTTTGGCCTACAAAAAAGGTCTGCTATAATTTTTCGCTAAGTCAACTCGGTTAAAAGTTATTCGAGTTCACACAATTTTTCTTGGAGAAAAATCCCGAGTAATTTAAGTGGGAAATCGAAAAGATCGTGCTTTTCGATTTCCCACTTTGACACCTCTGAAAATTAATATTAAGAGATCAAACTATACCAGATTTCTTTTTCGTCGTCTTGGACGATCATTTCGTGGTAGCTAAAAAAAAAAAAAAGTTTTTTTTGGTCCACCCTAATGAACATGATATAATAATTTTACAAAGATTAGTTCGTTGTAATTGAAGTGCAAGCTAGAGAGTCGCGGTAACTTCAAAATTCATTAAATGCTTTGAAATTAATAATCACAACATTTGATAGAAGACAAAAGATGCCAAAAGATCGAAGGGACATATGTATAAGCAGATTGTTCAAAGTATTTAATGATCTAGTCTCTTCACACTCAATTTGGGGCATTCTTGAAGCTTATATTTAAAATTTTACACAAATGTGTAAAGTCAGGTGTTATCCTCAATAATTATAAATACGGTAAAGTCAAAAATGGGTCGAGATACAATGTTAAAATTACCATACGAAACTCGTTATTTTATTTAATTAAATACATGTCGTTAAGGTTAAGTGGCTTGACCGTCGTATAAAGGAATTTTTTGGGGATATGGATAATTCTATTCATCATATCAGCTGAGGGTGAAAAGAAACGTAGTGAGGAGTTCTGAGTCTGAAAACAGTTGTTGCAGCATCACAGTATATGGGATAGATATGACTGTGGATTTCTAGGCGTTTAAAGTCACCAATTACTCGTGGCCTGTGATAATGTTGTTCGTATCTTATTTTTTGACCTCAGCAGGGGGTTGAAATAAGTTCTCAGGTAAAACTCTAGCGTTAATGAATAAATACATAATACAATAATTTCGAGCACTAGTGTAAAATAAATAGTAGGCCTATTTACATTTTATGGTGTAACGGCAATCTAGTAACATAGTTAAATTGTGACCCGAGCGAAGGTCAGGTCATAATCTAGATAAAGTTTAACAAAACGTTAGCGTGATGTGTTCGCATAAAATTAAATAACTATTTGTCGGAAACTCACATAAACTCTATTACTCATATAATAGAATTGAATTATACAAATTTAATTTTCACAGAGAATTAGGAGCTTGACATAAATATATGACACAATTAAGACTTTTCATAGGAGCGCTTAATTTCATAACTTGTGGACTACTATTTCTAGAAAAAGTTTTGCAAATAAAATCAAGTATAATAATAATAAAAAGCGATAAATCGAGTATTCCTAGTAATAATCTAGCTATTTACTTCACTATAGTAAACTAAAACAACGCTAATAGTAGTTTGACATGAACGTATTGCGGCAAACTGAACCCTATATTACTTCATCGCCGCATATAGACTTTAGTTTTATAATATGAGTTTTTTTTTGCTAAAGCTATAACCATATTGGTGATTTTCAAGGAGAATAAGATAAAATTAGGTATGTCCATGTAGAGTTGAAAATTTGTTGCCTTTCACCTGTAGGTGTGTTTCAATGGCTACATTTGAACATTCATTTTAATTCATTGCTCGATCTGTTTCTATCTTCGGCCATATCGTACCACTGACATTGCAAGGAATGACAATTTATTACGTTGATTAGTTGTTAGTTGATTAGGGGCATAAAAGAAGATCTTGTTTATTCTATGTACATTGACAATGGCAAATGCTTCTGTGGCGTCAAAACAAGAAAAAGAAGTGAGTCCCATGTATAGCTGATTGAGCGAAAAACAACTAACATTAGTCTATGGTCCCAGCACGAATCATCAGAAAATCAACCAATGATTTTTTTTCCTTTTTTACAACAGATTCAACGGATCTAAAGTTTTAGCCTAATATAGATATAAAATGCGATGTCTTGCATTCAGTTTTTTTTTATAGACATTTCTTCCTATTAGAAGCTTTTGAAGATGTTATTTGTTGCCTTATTTTTAAAACATTTATCTGCCTATCCTAAAACAATTAGAGTATGTGTGCTATTCTATAATGTATGTTTCGAGCTCTGTTTAATTAGCCGTGACTCCAAAAAAACCTTGAAATGTAAGGACATGCCGTAAATATTATGGTTTTGCGTTGTAAATATGTAATAGTTTGAATATTATAATTTAAAATAAGTAATGTACATGGTAATCTGTTGAATAAACATTTTGTAGTTTATTTCTCTGCATTAATTTATATTTTTGGATACAATTTTATTTCCTTTTACTAAGGGACTTTTAAACCTTTTTTCAAATATTAATATGACTTATTCTAATGTATATTCTAATGTATAATTAGTAATGTGTATGTCTAAATAATCTGGAATGTAGAATTGCATCCTATTACCTATATCGTTTTATATAGGTAATTGCAATGATCGTAATAGCAAGTCCTGTGTACCAAAACAACAACAATAATCAAAAGGTCTCTAATCCATTGATATTCTTAGCTGTCATGTCGGTCTGCAACCCTTTCAATAACTTCAAATATTAAAAAGGTCGTAGAATCATTCGACAACTATCGATTAAAAGACTTTTATGCAGAACGCTTTCTCATGACATTTGTGCAAACTTTTGTATATCTACCTATGCACCAGATTTGTTTTGATGAGGTTGGACCATCTAATATTTTGTAAAAAAATTCCTATAACTAACTCCCTTCAATCTTTTGGGCTTGATAAATAAGGAGTCTACCTTCAAATCGTTTGATGACTTCATAAGGCATGTAGTAATAAGCTTCAAGATATTCAACGGACTTTGAACTTGCTATGATTCTCACTTGCATCTAAACCATGACATGAGTAATTTTTGTAAATTTATTATAACACATTCATGCAAAACGAGAAGGAAATTGATTCATGCGGCCATTTCTCTCTCACAAAATATTGTTAATGCAGAACAGAATTTTACGACAAAAAAAGCCGTATCAAAAAACCTAACTGAACCTTCCTACGTATACGTCCTCAATTCTTTGGATCACTATCCGCTCTAGAACCGTATCTATAAAACAGAATTTAGTTCGCTGGTGATACTCGCTACTATTCTTGAAGAAGACAGGGTTCGTCGAAGGACTCCTTAAACAAAACATCATCATCACCATGGTGGTACTGATCCAGTCAGGTATACACGCGTTTATGGTCCACTTACTGTAAAAAAGTTATAATCCAGTCCGACATAATAGTTGCGTAATATAATTCCTGTTTCTATAACTTACCTCCAAAAAACAGAACAGGATGCCACAGACGATGACTGTCATTCCAGCGCTGTGAATAGTAGTGAGCACTTTGTCTTCACATCCAGTCCTGTAGTACTTCTCCAACGAGAGACAGTCTGATCGTTTGATTTCGACGGTGCGTTCCGAGGAATCCGGAGGACAACAGCTGAACGAAGGGTGAAGGCGAGGTTCAGAGGCTCCATAGTTATCGGGACCGGTGACTCCACAACATTCCAACTGTAAAATGTATTTTATATCATGGTAAAGATGGTATTACTTGCATCTGTAGGAAATGTATCTCTCATTCCCTTGCACGTGATCCCTGGGTGGTGCTAATTAGTAACGAAGTTATGGCCGCTGCATTCTTCTATATAAATTGAACTTTGCAACTTAAATAGAGTAATCAATCAATCGACGATAACAAAATATGAACACTATTTAGGCATACGATTAAATAATCATGAAGAGATTAAGTAGTTTATAAAGAAAGTGGATGCTATATCATCTACTTTATCGTTTACCTTTGTAGTTGGTTAAATAACAGTACAATTAAGTTAAAGAGAAAAACGAATGTCTTAATGAAAAGTTATAGTGATATTGAGAATTAGTCGGTAAATTAAAACGATTTAATATGTTGCATAATCTAAAATTAACATCAGCATGTACATGATTTCAATAGTGCCAATAGAATGTACATTTGTTATTTCTGGCAAAGTTAGTAAAATGTTAAGCCAAGAGAACGAAATTATTTTCTGCTTAAATATATCTTTTGTAGTACTAAGCTGGGCAAGTATTGAGCAAAACCTTCTACGAATATGATACAAGTTTATTACAATGTACTAGAAACTAGAAATAAACTTGACTACAATGTTCCAGTGTCCAAAATAATATGTATTACCTATTAACTACGAAAAGTAGATTCTGAAATCTTTGGGCATATTACAATGAGAATAAGTTTAAAAAGAATGAACAAACAATTTAACAAAGTTACTGGTTACCACCAATGGTTACTACCGTACACTGACGCCAAGCCTTATTGTCACAGATTTTTGTTTTATGGTTAATATATTTTCTTCAAACAATTGTACGATACTAAAAATGTATTTTTCTTTCCAAATTTGTAAACATGATTTTTCTAAACTTACGCTAGACTGAATATTGTCCCAAAACTCCCTATACGAGGAATCTTCATCCTTGGCGGACTTGTTTTTGATGAAGGAAGCTCGCAGTTGGGTCTTCATTGTTCCTTCAATTTGAGGCCTCAGAGCAGCGGCAGCGATACCAACAGACAATTCCAGTGTGATGATGACGATTAAGCATCCGGCAAACTGTACATCAAAATCATTCAACAAACATTAAATATATAAGCAAAATGTTCTTCTAATAAATAAAATGGTAGTATAAATGACATAGATTGATCTTAGTACCTATGTAAATGAGTATAGGCTTTTCCTTAAAGCAATAACTAAGGTTCAGTTAAGAAACAGTGGAATCCGGTATCATAATGTTAACATATCAAGGACAAAATTTTCAATGTACCTAAATATTTATTCATTTTAGACATGAGTACTAAATACGTTGCCGATACTTGATTTACTGTACAGAACATTGTTACTCAAGCGTACCAATTGGAAGAACAAATAAGTTACTCAATAATGGTAGAAGATATAGTCTTAGGTAATTGTTTAAATAATATGAAGTCACATTGCGAGAAGATAGGTAAATTAGCACATAACGTGCCATAATCGAGTTAGCACGTGGCAGCAACATGTATGCGGTAATCATCAAAACCAATACGATTATGTTGCTTTGGATATACATAAACACCTTCGTGTTTAGGTGTGTCGTAATTCACGTCATATGGTATTCTGAATTAGGAACGTCGATGGGCGTGGGAAAGTTAATAATTCTATTACGAATATTTTAAATTTAACATGCGAAAAAGAATTATATTTGAAGCTGTTTCACGAGCCTTTTCCAAGGATCGGTAAGTTGGGCATGCAGGAGAATAACAAAAGTGTAGAGTAAGTATTATTATCCGTAATAAAGTAATTGATTGATATAGTATAGCTTATAATAACAATTACTCGTTTCTACATTACCCTCCATAACTTTTTAGACTTACATGTTTCTGGATAAAAACAAGCAAGTAAATCATATTGGGTCTGCCTATTTATCCCTTGAAACTTGAAACAACGTTTAGTCTATATAATCAATTCTTAGTAAATTTAGTTTTATACGATTGTTGCCAAACGAACGTAGACACGGGGGGAACCACAAATGCGTTAAAACTGAGAAAGGGGTAGGCTTGTTTCTCATTCGTTGTATGTAACAAAGTAATAAAGCATTACTTACGATATACAAGAGCTTGGAGCTCTCCTTCCAAGCTCCAAAACAACCAAATGCTGCTACGATGATTATCAGCACTCCGATAGCAATAAGCACGGCGTCGGTCTCATGGCCACTCGTTTCCATACCCGCGAAGCCCTTGATCATACCCATGTCGACGCATGCTGCTGCTATTATTACTATTCCAAAGATCTGTGAAAAAAGAATATATTGTACTTTTAAATTCTATCAACAGTATACTTCAAGGTGATTGGGAAAGGGTTACAAACTCCTTGATTTAATAGAGTACATTAAGCTATTTCAAATACTTCATCAGGTATCAATTTAGTTTGTTTCCTATCTGTTATCTTGGTAACTTACCACGTAGTTCTTTCAGCGATCTATAATTACGGCCCTAATAAGGTTATCTATTTATTGTTGTATATTAAACTAACGTGAGACTTTTACTGGTATAATTAAAATTATAAAGAAAAATAGTGTTTCGTGTTTTTTTCCGAGAGTTACATTCCTTGGGATCAATCTAGTTTTCTATTACATCGGTATAAATCAAAATCAAAATACTCTTTATTCAACTTTGGCCCTTAGAAGGCACTTATGTACGTCAAAACTACAACCCGTTCGGAAAATAACCAAGTCATCGAGAAGAATCGACAAGAAATTAACTCGATCTGTTTTATCTTTTCATTATACATAACATACTTTTTAATAATAGATTTATATAGTTATATTCCTTTTTGGTGAATGCACAAAGAGAAGCATCACTTCCGGATGTCACCATCGTTTACATATTGATCCACTATTGATATGCTATCTCACAAATCGGAAATGTGCTTTGGGACTTGGTTTAAAAATCTAACTGTAATATTGCGGTATTATTGTTGATAGCAATCTCTTCCAAGCAATCTTTTAATGAATATGTTCCATTGAAAGAAGGATCGAGGTTAAGAAGTGTATTTTGGGTATAATCTATGCGATATGCACTAGATATTAATCGATCATCCTAAACATTAGAGTTATAAAACTGAAAACGTAAATACTAAAATCGTTTCACAGATATTAGTATTAAAACCTGACTGACGTAAATAGGTCAACATGCCCTAGAAAAATAAATAGCGTTAAACCACGCTAAGGAAATTAGCCATAAATCAGCCATAAAACTGAATGCGTTGGTGCTTTCCATATCGGCTTAAATAAAAATGTAGGTGTAGGTTAATTTTAATGTAGGCGATATCTTAAAATATTACTTTAAGCTGCTTTAATATTCATGTTGGAATCATATTTCTACATGCAAATATATATTATTGTTTAAAGCTTTGATCATAATTTCATCTTGTCAAGTAATTGGGCCAAGGTGGTGTCATGCTAAACCTTGAGAGGACTATCTCTCAAAGACAACCTTGAACTGGAACCTGGAATACACCTAAAGATGCTTAAGATATATATTCATTATGAAGGTTGTAACTACTGGAATTAAAAAAAAATCCTACCAAATAGTTTTATTGCTTTGGTATGTAACCCTTCACCGAAAACCTTAGTTCAGTAGTTAGTTTAAGTTCACCTTTGATTATTATTACATATTATAAAACAGGTCATCTACCACGTCTGTCTATTTGTACGTGATAAACTCAAAAACGACTTTTCCCTCTTTCCCTTTATTCTCCATTTTATTCCCTCTATAAGAATATCTAGGTTACGTACAGATTTCTACTATCAAGCTTTTATATTAAAAACCTAGCTTCAATTTATTTGTCATGTTATCTGCTCTGACAATACTACAAATATTAACGATTCTATTTTCTATATTTACTCCTTCTTTCAAATTTGTATATTTTAATTCATATACTCCAATAAACAGATTTAGCTTAAAATGCACAATTTTAAAACGAATTAACATAAAAGGCCGGTGTGGGATGCACATGAACCTTGATTGGCATTGAAAAAACACCATCGACAATGACTGTACCTTGATGCCAGTCATGGATTACGTCAGCAGTCAACAATGATTATTGAAAATGTGCATCATTCTGTCACGTTTTACCACATTTATTTTAAATTAGCCATGTACGTGCTTCATCATTGTTATGGAATAGTTTAACTAGTTTCCTGTTACATAAAAGCGATTATTTCAAGTCATCCAATGAGGAATTCTTAGTATTTTTTACAAAAATATATGTTATACATTTACCTATACATATAGAATATTAAATAACTGACTGACTTTTTATCCGAACTGACTATACTTTTGATCTAAGACGGGCCTTTACAGCTTCACCGGATTTTAAACTGACATACGAGTATCAACACGCAGCCCAAAGTACTGGTGAAAATTTGCATGCGACTTCCTTCTACACTATACGTAAGCTCTAAGGAACAACTTTACCTAACTCTTAAGATAATTCAAAGAGAATGAAGGTAGGTATGAAAGTCAATCCTTTTATTATTTTTGTATATACATATGTGAATATAAAATATAGACTCGAAGATAACTTCTGCACAGAAAACTTGTGCAGAGTCGCGGGAAATTGTTAATCTATATTAATATTATAAAGAGGTAAAGTTTGTGACGTTGTGACGTTGTGGGGGAGTATCAGCGACTACTGGTATGATGTGAAAAATACCAATGTTATATAGCTCATTTATCGAGGATGGTTATAGGCTATATATCATCACGCTAAGATCAATAGGAGAGGAGCACAGATGAAAAATGTTTCAAAATCAGGATGTTTTTTCCTTTTGAGAACTGCTGCGTGTCAATGTTGGTGTTAGTGTATATATTCCACGCGAACGAAGTCGCGGGCAGAGGCTAGTTTTATATAACCGTCTTTTGTCTCATTTTATTGTCATTTTTATATGAATTCACAAGCCACTGCAATGTTTAATTCGATGTTATGACCTGTTTTTATAAATTCTCAATTTCTGGTCAGGTCTGACATATATGGTATGGCTACAGGTGTTGTCATCGATTTGTGTTTAACCTCCATACGATCATATATGTATTTTATTCATTTAACAAATTTAAGTAAGAACATGTATTGGTTGTTGATTTAACACATTAGTTGAATTTGGTTTATCGAGAGGTCAACAAAATTTACCTTAGCATTAGTGCTCTTAGTAAAGAACTCTTCTTGCGAGAAACTATCGAAATGTATCGCAACAGTTATCTTTTTTTTTACATTATAGGGAGGCAAACGAACAGGTGGGTCACCTGATGTTAAGTGATTACCGCCGTCCATAGACACTAGCAATACCAAGGGAGTCGCAAGTGCGTTTCCAGCCTGTGTTTAGGGGAGAGGGAGGGGAGGCGGAGCGGAGAGGTGGACCTCCAGCGCTCTCACTGACCGAACGAAACGAAAGAGTGCAAGCACTGTTACTTCACGTCGCTTTTCTGTTAGAGGGTGGTACTATCCCGAGCGAGCCGACCCTTTCATTTTGATACCAGTAGTAGTTTCAATGTGGCTCTATATTACAAATACTAATGCATGATTGAATATTTCCTTTATCCAAATTTGATATTGCTTCTAGAGTGTTCTATCTATATTCTATTATTATGATTAGTGTAAGTTAAGTTTCTATGTGATAAAGCGTTTTAGGTCTTCAGCTTAGTTTACTTTTTTATTATTGCTATTGTATTATTATTTTTGATTGTCGGCTGTTGCTTTATCCATGTGTAAATAAATAAATAAATATTCCATTCTATTGAATATTATATTGGTATATGTACAAGTGATTACAAATGTATGTGTTTCTTTTCCATAACCTAGATTTTGTTAAGATAAAGTCCTTCGTCGTATGTTAATGGAGTTACAATTAATTTAAATTAGCAAATCAACACGAGCTCCGTTTAATTAGTTGATGACTAACTTAGTGCATAACATAGTGAAGCAGTCACTTTGTCGTGCTACAATAAAAAAAAAAAACTTAAAGCGGCAGTCCCGGAGCATCGGATTTAATTTAGAAAATTTGAATAATATAGTAATGGAATGATTATCATTCACGTTAAATTTAATTTTAACACGTTTATTACTTAGCAATAGTTATTCGCGTCTTTGCATTTGTTAATTATAATATAAAGTTTAAGAATAATGAAAAAAAAATTGTTGTTTGTAAAGTCGGTTTACGGACGATAATTTTACGTGTTGACGTCATAAGAAAACATTGATAAAAAATTGCATACTTTTATGAATTGAATTGAATTATTCTATATATAGATAGATGCGTCACAAGCCGAACGCTTTAGGCCGATCGCGCCTCTCTATCGCTTGTTCCGCGCTCGCGCTTGCACGCTCGGCTCAGGCGGAACGTGACAATGAGTCATGTTTTTCATGCGTGCAGTCGGCTTTCATCGATTTATAAGATCACGCTTATCACGTCAAAATTACTTCTTTACTGTACTCAATATGATGATGAATAGTTAGCTAATAACATGAGCATTAAAACATCTACATGCAGAACACTATGATAATTGTTCTGTGGTAATAATATAAACTATTCACAATTAATTACCTCATGTTTATTCATACTGAAAATAATGTAAAATAACTTATTTCCTTCTTACATTTATTTCTTTCACCTTTCTTTCTATTTTGATGGAAATGTACTGCTGCTAACTTCTAGAGAATTATTTTATTCTCATACTTTAACATGTATTATTACGTTACTACAGTAATTATAACAATCTATTATAAGTAGAAAACCAAGGCACTATATTGGCATTTCAAGAAGTATAAAAAATACAAAACCTCAATATCGTTACTTTATATATTGGCTTTGGCAAAGAAGTTTTATTTCCTCTGTCTGAATACACTGATAGACGCAGTGTTATTTCTTCATAGATTTAGCGTTAGACAAATCTCCAAAACCAAACAACAAAACCCACAATCTCATGTCATGTTAAATAATAACATGGTCTAAGATAGTAATAGTGGTTCGCTTCTACAGGTCGCGGTTCGGGATCAGCCTGTATATATCCAGCTTATTACAGGCCGGCATGATAGTGGCGACCGGCCATGAACAGTGTGTCAATCGGTGGTCGCTGTTATTTTTGGATTGTACTGTGCTGACCATCAGGCATAGTGCAGTTACTTTGCCGTGCTACAATAAAAAAAAAATAACGTAAACCGGACAAGTCGCTCTCAGGTTCACCCGCCGGAGCACACCAACAGGTGTCTGCTTGTTCAATATGAGGTTAGTAGTTAGATGTACTTAGAAAAAGCAATACCACCAAGCAATGACTTCATCACAATGCTTTCCTTTGCCGAGAGATCCGACTCAGTTCTAGAGCACGCTATTAACTAAGCCATAGTCGATTACAAAAAGGAACTAAAAGCACTTTATGTATTGTGAGTTCTGTAATAGAAATCTTTCAGCTATCGTACAATATATCGAGTTATTTGGTTTAATTGTCGCTGTTGATGCGTAAAGTGGCATGATGGCATGGAATGACATCAGTACCAATTCCGTTTCTGATGGGTTAACCTTGGCCTGCAATGTTCCTTATCCTCCGTTTAATAGTAATAAACAATGTTATTGTCAAATTCTTTTTATTTTTATTTCATTTATGAAACGTTCGAAGATTTTGCACTAAATAATTACTAATTGCTGCTAGTAATGTAATTAAAAGTAAACTAATTTGAAGAAGAATGGTTTCTTTTATTCTTGAGTCTATAAGCGGATTATTTTCAGCTTGTATTGAAGAGATATATCTGCGTTTAATTTGCATAATTTTCTCATATCAGTTATAATCTACAGATAACAGAATAAAGGCAATTATTGCAACGATCAAATACCTATTTTTTTTTCCGCGCAGAAAACTATGCAATTAGTCGTCTCCAAACTTTCACTACTTAAGGTATACTTATTAACTCTATAAGTCTATCTGAATATATTAGGACACACAGTTAATTTAATAACGACCAGTGTCATCGTTTTCTCGAACGCAACCCGATTCGTTGACCCAGATATGCGAGCTAAAAATATAGCACACTCATTCCCATCGGTTAATAGAAGTTTGCGTTATTTTTAAGTGCTGATTTAATGAAAGAAAACAGACACTCGCGTAAATAAAAAATTATATTGATTTTACCAATGGTGCTCAAACTTGTATAAATAGGTAGTATTAAAAAATAGGTAAAATATGAGTTAGTCTCCAGCACTGAGGGTTCCAATTCATCTATACTTATATTATAAAGATGTAAAGTTTGCGAGTTTGTGACGTTGTGAGTTTGTGACGTTGTAGGGGGTAATCTCAGGAACTACTGGTCCGATTTGAATAATTTTTCAGTGTTATATAGCTAATTTATCGAAAATAGTTATAGTATATATCATCACGCTAAGACCAATAGCAGCAGAGCAGCAATGTAGAATGTTTCAAAATCGGGTATTTTTTTCCTCTTGAGAGCTTTCGTTGCGTGTTAGCATTAATCCAAAGTAACTATTCCACGCGAAAGAAGTCCCGGGCAGAGACTAGTATTTTATATGTCTGGACATGTATCTATACAACTATACTTAATATTCCAGAGCTGAACAGTTTGTTTTATTGAACGGACTAATCTCACGAACTACTGGTCCGATTTGAAAAATTCTTTCAGTGTTGTAGCTCATTTATCGCGGAAGGTTATAGGCTATGCATCATCACGCTAATACCAGTAGGAGCAGAACATGGATGAAGAATGTTTCAGGATTGTTTTTTTTTTCTTTTGAGAGCTTCCGCTGCCTGTTAGAGTTAACCCAAAGTAACTATTCCATGCAGCCAAAATCGCGGACAGAAGCTAGTTAACCAATAAAATTGCTGTTTACTTGCAACAATGTAAATAATCATTTGTCCATGTAAGTAATTCGTTCCAACATAAACTTGATCGTCCTTCACGCGATGATTCGCACCGGAAATGATAAACATGTTTTTTTTAACACTAATTTGTCTCGTTTGTCTCTCTCTGAACACTTTTTTATAATTCGTGCTTATTCCTTT
This sequence comes from Antheraea mylitta, assembly GCA_014332785.1. Taxonomy (NCBI): domain Eukaryota; kingdom Metazoa; phylum Arthropoda; class Insecta; order Lepidoptera; family Saturniidae; genus Antheraea; species Antheraea mylitta. The sequence goes on along the minus strand of JACEII010000022.1, from coordinate 4,230,047 downwards.
TTTTCTTAAACTCCTATAAATTCTTGTATATATACTAATATTATAAAGCTGAAGAGTTTGTTTGTTTGTTTGTATGGTTGAACGCGATAATCTCAAGAGCTACCGGTCCGATTAGAAAATTTCTTTCAGTGTTAGATAGCTCATTCATCGAGGATGATGGCTATAGGCTACATATCATCACGCTAAGACCAATAGGAGCGGAGCACCAATGAAAAATATCTCAAAATCAGGCTATTTTGAGAGCTTCCGCTGTGTACCGTTAATATTATATACGTTGCCATGGTAACGTGATAACATTCTGTCGCAAATATTTTCAGTGTTTATTTTGTGTGTCTATTTGTTTATTTGTTCCGGGTAATCTCCGAAACGGCTGGATCTATTTGAAGGTTTTTTTCTTAGAAATGACTACGCTATTGACCTAGCAAGGTGTTAACAGCTTCACCAGATTACAAGTAATATTTGAACGGGAATTTTACGGGCAAATAACTAACTAATTAGCTGTTTTATTTCAAGCTAACGGATTCAGCAGACGTTGCCCACCCTGATAATAAGACAGGCTATAACTAAACCTTGCCCAAAAATCATTTTATTATATTGGTGAAACCGGCATGAAGATGGGTTCTGTACTTTTTGATCTTATCGCGAACAGACATATAGACAAACGTGGAAACAGGACTTTGTTTTATACTATGTAGTGATGAATTGTTATCCGTGCATTCGTCTGTGTGAAATTGATCAAAAATATTTTGTTCCTTGTAAACATGCGCGTGTGACGTATGCTGTAATGGACCCCAAGAATAAATATAATTGAAAGTCATATGTTTATATGTATTTTAAAATATAGCAACGTATAATAATAACTTAATTATATCGACAATATGGACGTATTATATCTATATAATCAAATATTTTCATTACTTTCTTATATGGTGTAAGTGAGAAATAAGGGTGATATATAGTACTTTAAAGTTCCAGCTATGTGGCTGATGATAATTCCCATCCCATTCGATACACTGTTAGTATTCACATATATAATGTACATGTTACCTGTTACAGTATATGATGTGCGTGTCATACTTACAAATAATTTTGAAAGAGTATTATTGTAACTTACACATCTAATCACAATTTTATATCTATTTAATATATTAAAAAAACGCGGGTGAAACCGCGGGTAACCGCTAGTTTACATATAAATTTATTTCATGTATTTCGAAAAAGGTTCCAACGATTTGAATTAAACTATGTATTTAAATAAAATCTTACTTCTTAATTTTATCTACATAAGTGTTTTGTCCGAAAAAACGGAATTTAGTACAAAAAATTATTGTACAATGTACATCACTGTACACATACAATGCGTCATTTGGAAAAAAAATGTGATACTTGCATAATTGGTTATGAACAATAAATTGGACTGGTACCCTAATATTTGGTGAGATGGCGCTATGTGACATTATTTGAATACGAATACATTTGGCTTAGATCCAATAGCAAAAATATATTATGGTCACCAAACGAATCGCGCGCCGCTCTATTCTCCAGGTGATTGCTTGAAGCAAAATAGATATCATTTGTTCTCCCTCTTTAATACTAATAAAGAATACACATTTTATAACGTTTTTTTAAATCGTATAATAATATGCTACAAGGCCACCTAGTAACTAAACTGTATATCTATTTCGTTAAGTTTTTTTTAAGTTCTTTGGTTTGCCAGATTTTATGGTATTCGGTGAAAAGGTATCATATGGTAGTCATCACCATTCACCTATACTACTACTAGTTGATTCCAGCGTATTAGTTCGGTATTAATAAATGACAGGGGATTAATGTAATTAAAAAAATAAGCAGCCTAGAAGAATTTTATTAGAGCACTGACCACGCTATTGGCCTTGCAAGGCATTTACATCTTCACCGGACTACTAAGGCGAGCGCTTAAGGCTCTCAGCCGGTTTTGTTTAGGTAACTAGCGCAAGAGTGCACGCACACCTCGGCTTAAGCTGTTACCGAAATCCCGAATCTAACCTAGCTAAACTATTCTAAGCTATTCATACATATATTCGTTTGTAAATCATACATTTGAATGCTTACATGTATATCGGAAATGAAACGAACTAAACTACTCGATTCAGTTCGAATAAGGAAAAAAAAATAAAACCCTTCCACCATGTGTGTGTGTGTGTGTGTGCACGTGTGTGGGGTGATCTCATGAGTGTACAAGTGATGTAGCTGAGTAACTGTATCGCGATAGTAACAACTCGAGGACTCCATCCGGGGACGACCTAGACTCGACATGTTACTGGAAGATACGCGACATATGTGCGGGATTGATAGAGAGGCCCTCTTTCGCGGCGGCGCTGCGTGAGAGGGTTACGCGAGCGTGGGCGTAGGCACACATGTTAAAAGAGATCAAATCTCTATGGCCTAGAACTATCTTTTTTATGTCATACAGCAGGCAAACGGACAGGCGGGTCACTTGATTTTAAGTGTTAGCAACACCAGAGGAGTTGCAAGTGCGTTGCCAGCCTATGTTTAGAGGGACGAGGAAGGCGATACGGGAAGAGGGGAGGGTTGGGGAGGGGAAGGGGAAGGTGGGCCACCGGCGCTCTCAATAACCGAATGAAACGCAACAATGCCAGCACTGTTATTTCACGTCGGTTTTCTGTGAGTGAGTGGTAATGCCCCGGGGCGAGCCGACGCATTCATGCTGCAACTAGTAATAGCTTCAAGGTGCCTCTACCCCTATTAGATTATATCTACGGATAATACCGTATCGAAAGGTCACAGTTCTATTACAATAAATAATTTTTATGTGATTGAAGCTTTGAAGGAACGGTATTTTCGTTATACGTACGTAACTAAAGAAAAGATATTTAATTCATAGTTTCTAATGAATAAACTAAAAGAATAATTAGATTGTATTAAAAATTATTTCACCTATAAAAAGCTACACTGTCAACATGGGCTGTATTCTATTATTTATATGTACATTAAATCGAGTAAAGCCGCGAGCAAATACTAGTTTATATATTCTTTATTCTTTTTCTAGTTTCTTCTGTCCGTGTGTATGTGACTGAACTCCTTCTAAACGCCTGGACAGATTAGATGAAATTTTTGTAAGTGTTTTAATGGCTTTAAGAATGGTTTAGATTCATAATAGAACCCGTAGGTGGCGCTGTGGTCGAATTTTAGGATTTTTTTTATTATTAAAGCCAGACAACGTCCACCGGGCCCGCTAGTATACATATAAGTCTTCTTTATTGATTCAGGAAATGATATTATGAAATCAAACAGTATTGGGTTTATGAAATATAATTCGTGGTGCATTATTTAAATATTCATTTTACTATAACTAAAATTAATTCGAAACGACATTAAAGCTGACTTTCTATAGATATCACTTCCTTTTTTCCACTTATTTGAATATTAAATGTGAACACTTTTCTAAAAACGTCTTTTCACCATAACACCACAGATTATACCCTATTATGTCATAAACTCCGTTATAGACAAATACACAGATAAATAAAGAAAATGGAACATTTTCTTTACATACATATACAATAGTAGGTATATGTATACATGACACAAAATTGTGGTCGATGTTGGCACCTTGATAAACTTGAAGTTATAACCATAATTACAGCTGCTAGAACAAAACAATCTCCGAACAAATAAAAAAAAAGTCATTTTTTTTTTTTTTTTCTCGAACTGACTACGCTATTGACCTAGCAAGGTCTTAACAGCTTCACCGGACTACAACAAAAGTCATATTTTTAAGCATGTCTTAAGATTCGTATTAATTGTTTCGACGAGGATTCTGAGCGCGTTTCCACATAACGATAATTGCCTTTCGCAGTAAACATTATTTCTTTCACTGAAATACGGTATTAACTGTAAAGTGGGACATTCTCCTAACCATTTGTCACTCTGAAATACATTTGTCGAACGTTACGTACTTTTTCAAATCATCGAATCGCGTGATCGACTCCCTTATCAAGTTAAATAGTTTTACCGTACAAAACATGACTCAGATTTAATCGTGAACTTAATTATTTCCTTAAGGGTATGCAAATTACTTTGTAAGTCAAGGAGATTGGGTAATTTACATAAACCTAATAGCAGCGCCTTAACTGAAAAGGTGGTTTACTGTTAAAATTATAAAAAAAAATCGTATAGATATTGAAACTGAAAGCGACCTCCGAATGGCTTTCAACTATAACTATAATGCTGGTTCCGAAGTTGAAACTCGAAGAAACGACGATTAGGGTTTTCTCCCAATAAAAGATTATTTTAATAGTGCGCAGCGAAGGATGTGCTCGTATGCGGACTCGTTCAAAACAGGATTATTCACTATCTATCTATTCGATTGCTCTATTACGCGGTTACTATTACTATTGACCGCTCTCTATAACGCCCTCGCCTGAAGTGTCCGTTGCTCTGGGGCTCGCCTATACGGCACCGGGGTCGCTCGCCCGACGCTGGCGATGCTCCGCCAATCAGAGCATTTCGAAACCACGTGCACAGCGTCAGGAATCGGCTAAACCTACTACAGGGGGCGGGGCGGGGGCGCGACGAGTACCCTTCGCTTGCTCTTTATTTCAAAAATAATTACAAATATTCTTACAACTAGCAAATTATACTCTTTAAAACTATTAAACTATACCTAAGAATTAAATTATAAATGAATTACAAGAAATACAAATACTATACTATAACACAATATAAAACGCACCACTGATCACTATATTTTGTCGCGAACAGAAACTATCAACTCCCAGCTTCTGTCCGCGACTTCATCTGCGTGGAATAGTTACTTTGGGCTAACGCTAACTTTAACACGCGACTTCGTTTACGTAAAAAATGAAGATGTTTTTTAATAATTTGTACTTTAACCCCGACTTTAAAGTATTCGTCATTGATACTCCGCTCCTATAGGTTTTTGCGTAATAATAAATAGTCTATAGCTTTCCTCGATAAATGAGCTTCCTAACACTGATTTTTTTCAAATCGGATCAGTAGTTTCTGAGATTAGCGCGTTCAAGCAAAGAAACTCTTCAGCTTTATAATATTAGTATAGATTATTAAAAAAAAAAATAAAGTGTTTATAAATTGTGGGTTTGTCTCTAGAAGTAACCCTCTTTTCCAAATTTCGTGATAAAAATCTATCTTGAAAACATTCTAAAAATAAAGACATTATAATATTTTGTCGTTCGTTCGGTTTATAACTCAAAAACTCTTTAACAAATTCAAAATTATGACACATTTGAAAAAAAAGTTGAGGCAATCATAAGGACTGCCAACAGAATTTAAAACTTAAAACAATAGTATAACTATGTTTTCTTTTAACATTTTAAATCAAGTCTGAATTATTAAAAATTTCATATCTTGTACACCAATTGATTTCAAAAGGCATATAAGACATGCAACGTCATCCATGTTAAAACTATTATATTATTGTAAAATTAACCTGTAATATGACCAGTAAATTACAAGAGCATGTAGGTTATGGAACATAAATTGTGTTATAAATATTATAATAATAGTTATATGTTATAATGTCATTGTTGAATATTGGATGAAAAAGGGTAATTGGAACGTAAGAGTAAAAAATACATACAGTCGAGCATAGCAACCTCCTTCGCAACCTTTTTTAAGTCCGTTATTGACGGCTGTCAAAAGGTCTTTATTATTTACATGTGTGTATATGTCGTGTAAAGATCAAGCAGTAGTGTGAGTAATGCATATTTTAATTAATTTAATGTACTTCTAATTCATTTTATATAAAATAAATAGCTTTCTGCACTTCACCATATAAACTTTAACTATGCCAAATTTCACTCTTATCCGTTGGCGCAATACGCTTAAAAAGGTGTACAAATTTTTGATTTCACGTATTAATAGATGTGGTTGTTAAATCTGTCATATTTAATTGAACCTCAGACTCGTAGTTAGTAGACCTCGTAAAAAGGGGTACAAAGTTTTTACTTCAGGTATTTAATATATATTTAGATTTTTATATAGCTTATTAATTGATCATACGTATGATATAATGCACAATCTTAATACAAAATATCAATGTTAGACGTATACAGGCCGCTATACTACGCGATACTATCTCTAATATGTATACTGTGTCAGTAGTCTGACGCAAGCCATGCAATACGCTCGGTCAGGCTGTACTAACTGGTCATGACGCGAAATCATAGCTTTATTATCCCTTGCTAAAAATACCGCTCAACGCGTCTAAAGAAGTTTTCACTTCAAATAAATAAATACTCAACCGGTACCTAAATTTATGTAGTGTGTGTTCTTAGGAGGCTTAGCGTATACACACAGCTACATATCTATATGATGGAAAGGTTTTAGTTTTTTCCTTTATTTTCAAACTGGGTTGGTCTAGATTAGTCTAGTTGTCAGATACTTTTCCGGCGGACGGGGAGGCGGCCGGTGTGTACCCGGCTGTCTCCATACAATACGAGGCCCGGCGGAGGCACTTCTGCTACTGGGCCAACCGCTGGGGCGGCACGATGAAGTCTATAGAGATCTCGTGCCGCCCCAACTATAGCGGAAGACGTATACCGTGGGGTTTTAGTCCGTGCAAGTCGGACATAACCCATTCTCTCCCCCGGGAGGGTGGGTATCCATAAGGGATTTCCCCACGTTAAAAAAAAAAAAAAGTTGTCAGATACTAAATACGCATTTGTCGCGTATTCTTATATGTATGAATAACTTGTTTTAGCTTTGACAGATTGTGGTGTTGCATTCAAGGCAACAGCCCAAGATCATCTTCGTCCACTCTGGCACCCTTACGTTTGTTGCCAAGCAGCGAAGTGCCTTAAGCGCTCGCCTTAGTAGTCCGATGAAGCTGTGAACACCGTCAGACCAATAACGTAGTCAGCTCGACAAAACAGAAGGCTTTTATGCAAGTGTCATTATGATAAACTGGATTATATGGACGTCTAAACAATAATAAAATATAAAAAAGACATGATCGAAATAAACACCGGGTAAACTACTCAACATTATGGTTTTTTAACGTCGTGCTATATAGGCAACTGTAAACAAATCCAGTATAAATACTATTCAAGACAGATGTTGGAACAAATGTTATTATTATAAACTGTCGATTGAGTAACCACAGACGATACTATGAGTCATGTATTACGTCATTTTCTTAAGGAAGTAAGTTTGCGTCTAACAACTGTATTGAACATGTTCTCTGCGCATAGTAGATGGTGAATTAGAATACGGTTGATGACTCATTTGAATGAATAACTGAACTATTAAATTAATTAGTCGTTGTAGGTTACGGGATAGAACTGTTCCGGATGTAGATTAGGTTATCGCAAAATGTTTCTACAAGTTTCTATGTTTTGTGTGATATCATTTTTTTTTATTATTTGGTCTACATAACTGAGATATTACTGAATTTATTATTAATTTAAAATAATTAAATAATTGAAATTATGTTACTAACGTATTTAAATTAACTATGTAAATCAAAAATTTAAAAAAATATTAATACCTTTAATGAACAATTTTAATCGGACTATTCCGGGCGCACACATAGCTTACTTTGTTATACAAAAAAAAAAAATACAAAAAGAGTGCCAATAAAAAGTACATCAAAAGATATTTAACTACTCAACTAATTTTCATTAAATTTTGCGTACAAAGTGTTCGATATTCAGAAAAGGATATAGTGTACCTTTCATTCAGAAACACACTATTTCCGATGGTTAAACTAAAAATTCATTAATGCGAGCGAAGCCGCGAGTGAAGCCGCGAGCAAAATCTAGTAACAAAATATTATTAAAATTACTTTGTCTCATGTAGGAATATTGCATTGTGCATAGTAAATTGTCGACAAACGACTTCCATATATGTACTGGTGTTCTACATTGCCCATACAATATGTAAAGGTTTTAATTCAATATATGCGTGACCCAAGTACTTATTAAACCTGATTAAAACTTAGCATAGCAATATTTGTCTATCATAAAGTAAAATAAATGTTTAAAGGATTACCCAATATTATCCTGTCCTAACAAACCTCTTTACACTTTTCATACATTTTTTTATCTTTATTAAATAATTAATAATACTGTGCCAAATTATTGTGACTCTGTCTAATAATATAATCTATTTAATTATAATCTGCCAACTGTTCAATTCATGTATCTATGGCAGAAAACATATATACGTTAAATTTCAAAAAAAGTTTCCGAATCTTCTCTTTCCTTTTTTAAATTTGATCACTACTACTTAATCTTGACAGCAATGATATGTAGCATACATATGTACATATAATAAATCTCCTCTATTTCCAAGTGACAGCCTCATCGAAATACGTTTAGCTATGTCGGAAATTAACAAACATAAAGAAAAGTAGGTAAATTTCATTAATACTTTTTATTTATATTATCTGAACACAAAATCCTCAAATATATCAAAACAAAAAAAAAAATCATAATAGAACTGAATTTTCTGAGATATGAATAGTGTTTTATTAACTACTGAGATTATTTTGTAATTGATAAAATTGTACAATTTATTAACGAACACAACGAGTTAATTGAATTACGTCTAAGAGGGTTAGTTAAAAATTGTAAATATTATTGTTATTCCTTGCAGCTATTAAGTAACGATAAAAAAGTATAACGTTGAGGTTTGATTATTTATTTTTATATTTTACTAGCGGTCCCTGCGGACGTTGTCCTGCTTTAATAATTAAAAAATCCCTAAAATTCAACCGCAGCGCCACCTACCGGGTCCAAATGTGAATCTAAACCCTTCTCGGATCCACTGTCACACGCACACGAAATTTCTTCAAAATCGGTCCAGCCGTTTAGGAGGAGTTCAGTCACATACACACGCACACAAGAAATATATATATTAAGATATAGTTTTATTACGAATAAATACGTATGGAATAATGACGTAATTAAAGAACGTTTTCAATTGTAGAACGTTTTGCGATTGGTTCGTCTCTTTTACCTTTTTTTAAAATTGAATATAGAACAGTTACTCGTATATTTTCAAAGGTCAATGTAAACATGTTTGTGGAAAAGTTTTGTGACATAATTAGTGTTGTTTACGTATGATGTTAAAATTAAATAAATATTTCGTGTTTTTATAGTAATTTTTCAGCATTTACTATAAATTATATTGTTTATGAAAGTGGCAATTGTTTTTACAATGAACAGAATGTGTGCAAGTAATATTTACGAATTTTGACAAAAACAACAGATTCAAACATCCGACGAAAATAACTCAGATTTCAAAATAATCTACGCTAAAGCAATGTTTCATACCGACGCTGTGAGCTAAGAATACAACAATAATATAAATATTAAATAAACTCACCAAAAATAACCCATTGAATAAAACCAGTAGGTATTTTATACAATTCATACCACAACCCTCCATTTTTGTTTTCGTTTACTTTAACTCTCACGAAAATAGACCACTTAAAATGACATTGACAGTTTATACTCTAGTAAAAGAGAACAAAAAAGTTTTTAATCGAAAATTTGAAGCAGAAAACGAGTGTTCTTTTTTTAAAACACGTTCGCGCTAATTGGACGCGCGTAAAGTTGTGGACCGGAGACGAGGTCTGAATGCGGCAAGGCCGTCCGCGCTCGGCATTTAGTAGTCGCGGCTTTCGTAGTGTGGAGTCGCGTGTCTAGGGTTCGAGTCACGCACTAACACCACCCCCAAATTACTTCGACCCTCTCGTTATATGTCGTAAAGAAATGATAGGGATCGCAAGTAGCCGGTTCTAATGAACTATCGGGTTATTGGTCTGTTTATAAGACGTTTAATAAACATTTTATGTCTCTAGTTTTTTTCTATCATATATATTTTACATACGCAGCTTTTTATTTATAATATATCATTGTATATATGTATATCTATACTAATATTATAAAGCTGAAGAGTTTGTTTGTTTGGTTGAACGCGCTAATCTCAAGAACTACCGGTCCGATTTGAAAGTTTCTTTTAGTGTTAGATAGCTCATTTATCGAGGATGGCTATGACTATCATCACGTTAGAACCAATAGGAGCGGAGCATTAATGAAGAATGTCTCAAAATCGGGCTATTTTTAGAGCATCCGCTGCGTGTCAGTGTCAGTATTATATGCGTTGTCATGATAACATAATAACATTCTATCGGAAATATTATCACGGTTTATTTTGTGTTCCTGTTCAAAAGTTTATTCTACGTTATTTTTAATTCCAATTTTTAATTATACGTAGTACGTTGCTATCGTAAACTTTTTTAAAGTCTATTTTGTGCTGCTATTCTAAAAGGTTAGTAGTATTAATATTCGTCCATCAAGACAGGCAAAGGAATTAATCCCTACTGCCAATTCTGTTGTCAATATAGGTAGTTCTTATGTATTCTCTATCCAGTTTTCTTCTATGTCTAAGTTAATGTAAAGGTGTAAGCGCCAAATCTTCTATATAATATTTCGTAAATTTTTATCTTCTTAATTTTCAAGACCCCAGAATACATGCTTCTTGGTATTCTTTTTCATTCATTTCACTTATGCACAATAAACAAACCATATTACATAAAACGCCACTAATTTAACACAATATAGAGTCAAATAACACAAGATTATGAATAAAATATAAAATTCCCTACATGACAGACTGACATCCCGCCAAAAACTCCTTGAAAAATTTTATTCTACGTTAGGTTTGTTCCCAATTTTTGGTTTGTGATATATTACGTATTATAAGAAGAAAGTGTGTGTATATAATATTAAAATAAATACTTTTTGATGAATATATATATACATATATGTCTGTGGTGCTACAAATATCAACATTTTTTTTATTCTGTCGATATGTCTGTTTGTTTATTTCTTCCGGGTGATCTCCGAAACGGCTGGACCTATTTGAAAGGTTTTTTTTTCTTAGAAATGACTACGGTATTGACCTAGCAAGGTCTTGACAGCTTCAACGAACTACAAGTAATATTTGAACGGGAATTTTACGGGCAAATAACTAACTAATTAACTGTTTAATTTTAAGGTAGCGGGTTCAGCAGACGATACCCGCCCTGATAATAAGACAAACTATACCTAAACCTTGCCAAAGAATCATTTTATATATTGGTAAAAACGGCATGAAGATGCGTTTTGGATCTTATCGCGAACAGATATATAGACAGACGTGGAACACGACTTTGTTGACACTTTGTTGTGATGAACTGTTATCCGTGTATTTGTATGTGTGAGATTGGCCAAAAATATGTTGTTCACTGTAAACATGTGCGTGCGACGTGTACATTGGACTGCACTCCAAGAATAAATATAATTGAACGTCATATGTTTATATGTGATTTAAATTATAGCAACGTATATTAATAACTTGATTATATCAACAACATGGACATATTATATCTATATAATAAAAGATTTAACACATATTGTTCAATAATGTATAGCTTCATATTTTCATTACTTTCCTATATAGTGTAAGTGAGCACTGAGGGTAGTACATAGATAGTAGTTTAAAGTTTCAGCTATGTGGCTTATGATAAATCCCATCCCATTCGATACACTATTAATATTCACATATATAATGTACATGTTACCTGTTACTGTAGATGATGTGCGTGTCATACTTACAAATATTTTTGAAAGAGGATTATTGTTATTTACACATCTAGTAACAATTTTAAATCTATTTAATATATTCAAAAAACGCGTGCGAAGCCGTGGGTAACAGCTAGTCATATTATATTTAATTAAACATGTATAAGAATTGTTGAGGTATACATGCTTGGTACACATATATGTTTTAAAAATTCATATAACTATGGATATGTAGGTTAGTTTACGTTAGCTCAAATAGGTTGCGAATTGCATGAATCAGGCAACAGCCCAAGCCAAGGTGTCCCGTGCACTCTTGAGCTAGTTGTCAAAATAAAAGTGCTTTAAGCACTCGCCATAGTAGTCTGGTGAAGCTGTTAAGACCTTGCTAGGTAAATAGCATAGTCAGTTTGAAAAAAAAAACATATATTTTGTTTACACAATTCGACCTCCTCAATTAGGTATCTGCATGAGGAAAGCAATACCAGAAATAGGTAAATATCAATTGCAAAATGGGCAATGTATTAGTCATAAGTAAGGCTTAATAACTAGTCGATCCAAAACCATTATGTTTAAGCCCCATACAAACAAATGTAAGCCTTAGAATGCACTGGTCAATAGATTGTTGCCAGGAAGACAACTCGTTGGCCTACGACGCAAAAGACAAAGCCGAACTTCTTAGTTGCTTTTTTGCGTCGAACTCGACTCTAGATGACAAGGGGAAGTCTCTACCGAACATAGCGCGTTGTAAAAGCTGCATGACCGATGTGCAGTTTTTGCAAAAACATATACGTAAAAAGCTCTTCTCTTTAGACATCTGAAAGTCGAGTGGACCTGACGGGATTCCCGCAATTGTGTTAAGGATAAGTGCTCCGGAACTGGCTTCAGTTATTGCGCGTCTTTTTCGGCACTCCTATTGTACAGGCGTTGTGCCAGTATCTTGGAAGTCTGCTTCTGTGCACCCGATCCCAAAAAAAGGTGACCGCTCAGAGCCGTCGAACTATCGGCCAATCGCCATCACTTCGTTGCTTGCCAAAATAATGGAGTCCATTATAAACTGCCAGCTCTTGAAGTACCTATAGGAGAACCAGCTTATTAGCGACCGACAATATGGCTTTTGCCATCATCGTTCAGCTGGTGATCTTCTAGCCTTCTTGACACATCGTTGGCCGGAGGTAGTAAAAAGCAAGGGTGAGCCCATTGCCATATAGACGTAGCGAAGGCTTTTGATCGGGTATGGGACAAAGCGCTTCTGTCGAAGCTTACTTTCTTTGGACTTCCCGGAAATTTATGCAACTGGGTATCTAGTTTTCTCACTGGTCAAAGCATAAAAGTCACAATCGACGGTGCAAGCTCTGAATTGAAACCTGTAATGCTGGTGTCCCACAAGGCTGTGTATTATCCCCTACTCTCTTTCTTCTGTATATCAATGATATGTTGCAACTTAGCAACATTCATTGCTATGCAGACGATAGCACTTGGGATGCTCTATACGCTGGCCGGGCTAATATTTCCCGGGAACGCGTCTTTGAGTGGCGGAATCAACTTTTGTCTGAATTGGACACGTCACTCGAACACGTCTCGCATTGGGGTAGACAAAACTTGGTCCATATTAACCCTACTAAGTCACAAGTTTATGCATGTATCGCGAAAAAGATCAGATTTGACGTAATGCCCAGCTTTCAGGGAGTCCCCTTAGTCGCCAAGCTCAGTATTGGTATCCTCGGCGTTGATATATCAAGTGACGTTCAATTTGGCGGTCATTTGGAGAGCAAAGCATTGTTGGCTTCCAAAAACTAGTTGTCCTTAATAGGGCAAGACAGTATTTCTCACCAGAACAAAGTCGCAAGTCCGCCCACACATGGAATATCGTTCTCACCTTTGGGCTGGAGCGCCTCAATATCAACTGCTTCCGTTTGACCGCAATCAGCGTAGAGCAGCTCGAATCGTTGGCGACGAGGTATCCGATCGGCTCGACTCATTGGCACTGCGTCGGGACATCGCGTCTCTTTGCGTTCTTTATCGCATTTACCACGGAGAGTGTTCAGAGGAGTTATTTGGACTTTTTCCTGCCGCTACATTCCACGATCATACTACCCGCCTGAAATTTAAATTTCACCCACACCACCTCGATGAGGTCTTCCACGGTGAGGTTTTCAAGGACGTTTCTGCTTCGTACTGCGACCCTGTGGAATCGACTCTCAGCGGCGGTGTTTCCAAGCAACTATGAATTGCAAACTTTCAAGAAGCAAGCGTACACTTTTTTTAAAGGCCTGCAACGCACTTGTGACTCCCCCGTTGTTGCAAGTGTCTATGGACGGCGGTGATCACCTACCATCGGGTGACCCGTCTGTTCGTTTGCCCCCTATAATATAAAAAAAGCGTAAGTTCAAAAAGTACCGAATTTATTATATAATTTGAAAAACTTAATTATCAACGAAACCTGTACTGTAAAAATATAATTAAAAAATTGGTTAGTTATTTAAAAACATGAACCGCCATTTTGAGGTCTGGGTCTTAGAAATAGCCGAGGAAGCCCCTTAAACAATAGGGCGATACCAGCGATTAGTGTTGTCCAAAATCAGTCTTGGTCATGTATTCTTGGTTATGTCCTTGCGTTTTTACAAATATAAAATAAATAAAAGGATAATAAACGGCGCAAACGGAGTCACGGTTATCAGCTAGCCTAATATATAATCAATTAATGGATACATTTCATCGCAAAATCAATTTTATACTTTTCCGGAACAACCATATTAGAACTATATAATATCATTCTTCCGGAGTCGAAAATTTATAAGCTGTCAAAATGGCAGTACCTATATAGGTATTTTGTTAATGTAAAATGTTGTATCCTTCCTACAAAAGGAAATATTTCTCATATTTGAAAACCACTGAATTTATCCACATAGTGTAACCTTAATATAACGAGGTCCAATATAATGCATTCCTCGATTTAAAGTATTATTGAACATTATTTAACAATAATAGCATTTTAATAGCATGTCGCTAAATGGTAATGCCCTCAGAATTATTTTTTTTTTCGAACTGACTACGCTATTGACCTAGCAAGGTCTTAACAGCTTCACCGAACTACTAAGGCAAGCGCTTAAGGCACTCAGCCGATTTTATTTGGGCAACTAGCTCAAGGGTGCACGGCACACCTCGGCTTGGCTGTTGCCTGTTAGATGTAAACTCGCGACCTATCTTAGCTAACCTAGCTAACTATTCATATATGTTTGAGTTGTTGAGACGCATATGTGTACCAAGCATACACGCCTCAACAATCCCTCCATATATTTATTATCGGAAAATTAAAGTTTTTTCAGTTCGATGAGGGGAAAAAATAATAAAACCCTTCCACTTCCGTGTGTAAGCGTGTAGGCGTGCACATGTGTGGGGGTGATCATGTAGTGTTGTAGCAGTGATGTAAATTTTTGTGTCACTGTATCGCGCAAGTAACGCACTCAAGGGCTCCTTGCCGAGGGATCGAACCTAGACTTGACCCGCTACCGAGGTAGGCCTAATTAAAACTTAAAAAAAAAACAAGTTTCGCAACTTAGTACTTCTACCGTAAAAAGCTGTGAGATCCATGTAATGCCCAGTCGGATTTTTTTTCTCGAACTGACTACGCTATTGGCCTTATTTAGGGCCTTCACTGCTTCACCGGACTACTACACAGTCGGTTATTTTACCATGTCCCTACTTAAGAGAACTTCTGTCCTAAGGTATTATGTAATTAACTAACCTAACAACATCTTATAGTGACCAAATTAATATTAAAAATCTTTAATGTTTTAAATAAAATAGATTGACTTGGCAATCGTACTTCAGACTTCTAGTTTTATCCACAACGGAGTTATAGAGGGTCGAAAATGGTGCCCCAATCGTGCCCCCAGATGACGCTGGCGCAGTCACAGCTACAGATCTTTATATTAAATATATAAAAGTAAGTTAGTTTTTAAATCTTTGAATGATCATTTATCTATTGCCGGGTTGTATTGAAATTTGGCATAGAAGTCAATTACATCATTGTGTAGGACATATCATATTTTTTATTGTATATTGTCCTGCAAAAAGTAGACGGCTGCAACCACAATTATGTAAAAATTTGGGCACCACAGGTAATAAAAAAATGTCTAAGTTATAACACGTCTCCATGGCAACCAAATTAAAACCAAAGAGGTCTTTCACCCAGAGGGCTAGCACCTTTCATGGTTAAGCTCTTAGGTAACTAGAGTTCGACGTATTTTTAACTACACCACATTGAAAGGGTTCCTCCTTTGATGTGAAATAAAATATTAAAACGCCAAATTACTTTTGGTGACCATAAAATGCGAAGGTCATAGACGTGTATGTTGCTAAGATTAGTAAGCCCTTAAGTCCTAAGTAGATGTCATTCAAAAATTAAATTGCAACAATGCAAACACTGTTACTTCACGTCGGTGTTTCTGTGGACCGGGTGGTAGTACCCTAGGTGATCTGACCCATTTATGCTGAAACCAGTTATAGCTTCAGTGTGGGTCTACCACCTACACAAGATCCTAAATTTACCCAAGTTCAAATACTATATAACTGAAATTTTTAAATTTGGTTAGTTTATATGACTCTTTTAGAAAGTATGTAAGTCTCATGATATTTTTTTGTTAATTTTAACTACTCGGTAGTTGAAGTATCAGTTGATGGTTTAATGGATAGTGTGCTTGGAGATAACGTTGATCTAAGTAGGTTGGAATTCTTGTCAAATATCTAAACTATTACCATCGAGTTTAAGATCTGTCACTGAGGTGTTTTCTGGTAGCTGTTTCTAAGAAGCAGTTTAGATTGATTGAAAAATATATAAAGCGCTCAGTGGGACGCCTATTTAGAGATCAGAGGTTACATGGAGAAACAATGAAGTGATCTTCAAAAGAACTGTGACTTCTGCGTTGTAAAAGTGTGATTTTAATGCAATTGTTGTAGGGGACGTTACTTTGCACTTCCGCCTGTTGAGTTGTTGTGTGTGAGTTGAGTTAAGTCGTTACTACGTCTTTTTGCAACTAAAAAGGTTTGATTTTATTTGCGCGAAGTGTATCAGAAAAATTTAATCTGAAACTACTAATAGAAAGAAGCGAACGGTTGAACATAACGTTGGTTGATACTGTTGGTATGTAAAATCAATCCCAGGCGGAAGTGCAAAGTAACATCCACACTCCTCTTTAATATTTAATTATGGATTTCCGCAAAATAACGCCTCCTTCAATCTAATAGGGTGTAAGGGGTGTCCAGTAACATCTTAAGACTTGAGACACCCAAGCCAACCTCACCTGCACATGGTGCACCTTGCTGATCAACGAACGAGCCAATGGCGAGAGCGGGGTGGTAGGGTTTTACAGCCCGACTGGGTCGCAACCACAATGTACATGGCGAAAAAGCCCGTCATAGTGACTCGCTTTTGCGCCTCGCGTTTCGGGATCAGCCTGTGCATATCCAGTACCAGGTGACTTTCGTCATTATGCCCGGCATGACAGCGGCGACCGACGATGGATGATCTGTCTCTCGGTGGTCGCCACTGTTTTTGGATTGTACTATGCTTACCATCAGGTACAGTGCAGTCACTTTGTCGTGCTAAAATAAAAAAAGGCAGTAGTGCACTTATATGTGAGTCTACATGAGTGTTGCTTGTATGAGTCCAAAATATATTTATTCAAACGTAAATAGAATGGAGATGGTAGAGCCACGCTGAAACTATAACTGGTTTCAGCAGGAATGGGTTAGCTTGCCCGGGATAGTACCTTCCTCTCACAGAAAACCGGCGTGAAGTAACAGGACTTGCATTGTTGCGTTTCGTTCGGTCAATGAGAGCGCCGGAGGCCTATCTCCCTTCCTCACCCCTCCCTTCTACACTTCCTTTTCTCTCTACTCTCCCCATCCTCTTTCTCCCATTCTCCCAAAACACAGGCTGGCAACGCACTTGTGACTCCCCTGGTGTTGCTAGTGTCTATGAACGGTGGTGATTGCTTAACAACAGGTGACCCTCATATTCGTTTACCTCCTATATGATATTTAAAAAAAAGAAATTTATTTACCAACGTGCATTGATAATTTAGATTTGAAAAGCTTCTTCGAGCGTCTAAACTTGTAGTTCTGAAGAACTATAATAGTATGAAAATTGGGTCTGATTATTTATTCTATACTTCTAGACTACCCAACTACCTAAAGTCTAAATTTCTAAAAAAGTCAAGTTTAAAATAATATACAGAACCCTAAATTAACGATATAAACTTTAACTTGGAAATTATAAAAATATATATTTTTTGCTTAATCATAAATATGGGAGGACACCCTTCCTCCCTCTTTCCTCGTACAACAAATAATGTCAAGTTTATCGGAGCTGGGCCTTGAAATCCGTTTTTATCGTTAATTAATGTTTAAAACTCGGATTAATTAAAATACTGCAGACGCCATCATGCTTGGCTTAGTCACGATACATTATAAATCTTACTGCTAGTGACAATCGTTTCGAGTCTGAGATGTATTCTTGAACTAACTGTGCCCGCGTCTTCATCCACCTTATTAAAAAAATACAGTAATTAATAGTCATCTAAATGTATTAAGTCCGTTTACTTGACTACTTCTCTCTCGTACTTAAGTCACGACGTCATTAAAATTACAATAACTCTTGATAGACCAAACCGCTTTTAATGAAACAGAGACTAAATATAATATAATATAAAGCTCGAAGATATGGTTTATGAGTTTCTTGCAGAGGTTATATTATAAACGCAGTTCTTTGGAGTAACGCGTGTCCAAACGAACTGTTGAAATTAATTAAAGAAACATTAAATAAATCAACTAATGCCATCTATGATTATCAAGTGTAAACTTATTATTATTATGTCATCACTTATTGCATAGTCTGTGGTATTCAATAAATATTTCTTTCTTGGTCATCCTTTACAGAACAAAACGGTTGTTTCAATCAATCAATTATAAATTATAACACAAACAACCAGACAAAAGGTTTTCCTAAAAATAATTGCAACATACTTTATTTCTTGTGCCTATACACCTGCAATATTTTTTTACAATAATCCAAAAAGTACAGACTCGTTAAATTCACATTCTTATTAAATGTATAGGTGTAGATTGTTAGAGCTACCGCTGCCTCCAGTAAATTCAACCCAATAAAATCCATTGCTTCTAACTTCAAGTTAGCTTTGTATAAGACTGTTTTATTAAATCGTGTGGTTAAATAGAGTGTCCATCTTTGATTATCGTCGTTGATTGATTACTCTGTCATAAAAATAAGGTTCAATTTATGTGGAACAGTGCAGAGGTCAATAATCTGTTACTGTACCTGGGAAGCACATACAAGGGAATGAGAGGTACACTTCCTGCGGGCGCGAGTAACATTAGTACCTCAGTTGATATCTGTACTAATATTTTATAAAGGTAATATTGTGAGTTTGTGGGGTTGTGAGGGGTGATTTCTGGTTCTACTAAGCCGATTTTGAAAATTCTCTCTTACCAATAGAAAGCCAAATTGTTTGTAAGTGTCACAGGCCTTTTTTTTTTTCGAAATGACTACGCTGTTGACCCAGCAAGGTCTTAACAGCTTCACCGGACTATTAAGGCGAGCGCTTAAGGCACTCAGCCGATTTTATTTTGGCAACCAGCTCAAGGGTGCACGGCACGCCTCGGCTTGGCTGTTGCCTGTTGCATGCAAAATCGCGACCTATCTAAGCTAACCTAGCTAACTATTTATATATGTATGAGTTGTTGAGACGTATATGTGTACCAAGCATACACGCCTCAACAACCCCTCCATATATTTATTATCGGAAAATTGAGAGTTTTTCAGTTCGGTAAGGGAAAAAAAGTAAACCCTTCCACTTTCATGTGTAAGCGTGTAGCGTGCACGTGTGTGGGGATAATCGTGTAGTGTTGTAGCAGTGATGTATATTTGTGTGTCACCGTATCGCGCAAGCAACGCACTCAAGGGCTCCCTACCGAGGGATCGAACCTAGGCTTGAGCCGCTGCCGTGGGAGGCCTAACGGGTATGTGTCACAGGCTATATATTAAGCAAGAACATGAAAAGACTTTTTGGTGGTAGTCGGATCTGCAAAGAAAGAGAAAAAACCGTCGAACGAAAACGTTTCTTACGAACGCTGCATTAACGATGAGAGATATATGATTGAGTTCTAGAGAACATTCATAGAGCTTGATAATGCCTACAAAACAGTCAGCGACAGCATATGTCTAACTTTTATTTAAGTCATAGAAAGTAGCATTTTATACCAAAAAAATTATTCAAATCGTTAGATGTTGTTTATTGTCATATTATCAACAACAATTATAATTTCTTATCAATATGTAATGATATAATAACTGAGCCACAGCATGGCGTAGCCGGCTCAACTAGTATAAGTATAAAACTCTTATACTCTCTCTATTTTTGTACACTTCCAAGGCAAGCGTCGTCGAAAGATTTCATTTAAAGTTCGTCTTCGTGAGATGACAAGATCGTGTTCCCAAGTCGAAGGTCCCCTTTTAGACTAAAATACCAGGTGGTGGACAGCTTGCTGATGAAAGGTATACTGTGATGCGTTGCCCTATTCGTATTTAATCCTTTAGATTCCCTTAGTTTGTTCAGGTCAAGACTGAAGAAGAATATCTGTGCTGTCGGGATATGCTGAACATTTTATAACCAATATCAAGCTGCCCAGTTATAAGTAGAAGGAAGTCATACTTGGAAGACAGCAGTTGCTAAATGCAGTCAATAAGGTGGTGGATAGTTATCAATGCTTTCGAATTGGATATCTAGATGTTAAATGCCTCATTAAGAAAACCCGTCCCAAGTTTTGTTACATATGTATATATAACTAGCTTCTGCCTGCAACTTCGTCCGCGTGGAATAGTTCTAGAAGGCGAAAATATTTTAAAATAATACAGTGAAAGCGAACTTCTTCAGTATACAGTAGTGAAATCCGGATATTGACAGAATGTCGCTGTCGACGGATATATTTGGTATGTGTTAAACCTACGTAAGGAACGATTTTATTTTTTACTCCTTTTCCTATTTTTTTTACGTTATAGGAAGCAAATAAACAGGTGAGTCACCTTATGTTAAGTGATCACCACCGTCCATAGACACCACCAACACCAGAGGATTCGCAAATGCATTGCCAGGCTGTGTCGGCGAGGAAGGGGGGAGGGGGAAGAGGGAGAAGGAGAGAGGTGGACCTCCAGTGCTCTCACTAACCGAACGAAACGCAACAATGCAAGCACTGTTACTTCACGTCAATTTTCTGTGAAAGGATGGTACTACCCCGGACGAGCCGACCTATTGATGCTGAAACCAGTTATAGCTTCAACGTGGCTCTACCACCTACAGATAATGTTATAGTAGTGTTTAAATTCATTTCAGAAATTAATTTATATGGCAGAAGAATGTTCTCATAAAATTATAAATGCATGTGTAAGATTTTTAACTTTCTTCAAAATAAACACGTATTTTATGCCAGGATCAGTATTTTATCTAAATTAAAAATACATCAAATCCTGTACGTGATAGAATACGTGATAGATAAAATAAATAGAAATCTGTGAGCAAATTCAGATTCAGTACACTAAGACAAATGAAATTAAATAGTTATGTTTTTACTCCGGATTTCTTTTTTTTTTTTTTTTTTTTGCCGAAAAATAAACAGAAATACGACGATCTTCCTTCGTTTGTAACTGCAATATTTAAAATAATCTATTGAGTTTTGGCGGGATTTTAGTGTTTCATGTAGTGGATTTTATATTTTATTCATAATCTTGTGTTATTTGACTATATATTGTGTAAATTTGGTGGTGTTTTACGTAATATAGTTAGTTTATTATGCATAAGTGAAGTGAATGGAAAATAATAACACGGAGCATGAAATTCTGAGATGCCACAAAAACTCCCTGGAAGGTTCTAGCAAGGGATCCACCATCTTGTTAGAATATGGTTTCACACGATGCTTAATATTGGAATGATCACACGAAGTTTGTGATATTATTGACTACGTGACAATGGCAGTAATAATCGGAAAGATTGATTGCCAAAAATAAAGTAAAAAAAAAAATAATAATCTATTGATTTTTATATACATTTCATAAAAAAAGTCTTATATCAAAAATATGACACTTGCTTTTGTCATATTTTTTTTTCAAAATTACCGCTATAATCTGTTCTTAGATGAAATTTCTTTGCAGTTCAATGATATCATTTTGGAACAATTGTATAATGTATCTGCTAGCTTGATAATGTAGTAGGCAATGATCTGCATAACAATAGATGATATTAATACGTTAAGAAAGAGCTTTAGTCCTCGTGTATCGATGTTCCTATAATACATACTACAAATAGAAAAAATTAAATAAGATATTTATTCTTTATGTTCGTACATTGTGAAAACCTTAGAACTAATAAAATGATGAGACCAATTACACTTTAAATGCTCGCAGATTTGTTACTCTATGGTAAAAAGTAGAGTAATTGTGGTTTAAATTTGGAGAGATAATCTTTAATTGAGAAAAACACAATAAAGATAATTTAATCTGTCAATGTCAAATACGTATTAGTTAGTCTGTGGTCGAACTAATTGCACAGAGTAGAGAATATCTCTATGGAATTTATAATCCAAGTATATTTTTTATTTAATTTAAATATTGGTAACCAATCGCTAGTAGAATATTACTGCCATTATTGAGTTGATATTACAAGTTTATTGGTTTCAATAAAGTAACAAGATGGTGGCCCGCTTGTTAGAACTTTCCAGGGAGTTTTTGTGGCAAGTCGTAATACATGCTCCACGGTATTAATTCCCATTCACTTCACTTGTGCACATTAAGTATAACCGAACTATTTTACGTAAAATACCAACAATATTACAAAACATAGTGGTGCCAAAGATCACAAGATTATAAATAAAATATAAAATCCACTACATGACATTGTAAGGTCTCGCCAAAACCCCAAGTATTTATTCTTAGTAAGAAACAGCATTCCAAAAATAGTTTTTTTTTTTTCTCAAAATTAGAGTGAACTGAACGAATTATTACAAAATCTGCAATTAGGTCTCCTAATTATAAATAATTAATAACCAAATTCTTTTTTTCATGCAATTCGTTCAAGGTATATTTTTTATAGAAAACCGAACACAAAGCTTTTTCGACCTTCTCCTTGTGAATCCGGAACGGATCAGAAACAATCGCGAAATTTCCTTGTAACCCGCCCTTGATGTGAGTGGGCGGTCACCACTCACCACCACAATTGTTCGTGGTGTTGTGGTACCGTTGCCGTGGTGACATACCAATAAGTGTTAACCCGTGCCATGCTTTGTAGCTATGACCTCTTATTGGACAGTCGGTGAAAAAAGTGTTTACGTCTAAATTATATATTAGGGCGACAATTAAGACGTGATCGTTTTATTTTTATTGGGATTTTAATCTGCCATACAGAGCACTTTTTCATTATCTTATGTTATTTAATTCTGTATTTGGAATATAGATGGTGTTTTACATAATATAGTTCGGTTATTGTGCACAAGTGAAGTGGATAACACCACGGAGCATGAATTTTGGTATGCCATAAGACTCGATGGAACGTTCTAACAATACGGCCACTATCTTGTTAGAACATTGAAATTATCACAAGCCATATTATTACTACAAAATTGGCAGTAATAAATTAGGCGCGATGTCTATCATTAACCATCAAGCAGAATAAGTTAAAACGAATGTAAGTAACTACCAATTGATGACTCTACACATGCAGTAAAAATATTTTTCTTCCTTTCGGGGACAATATTCATTACACGATTCATTGCACCACCGACCCGAGCGCGCTTGAAGCCCATTAAATCAAATTCAAATAGAGCGGTATTCAAAATAACTTACAAAATCCTCAAAACACTTAACGCAACGATTGTACATTATCGAGAACATTACAATACTTTCGTAAAGGCACCTCGCCCAACGATTTAAATAGACGAAGTGTAAAGGTATCGATTTTCTACAATAAGTTACTTTAATATACTCTACACAGTACAATCTTCGCCAATTTTTTTGGCCGCTCTGAAATAGGCAAAACACAAATGTAGGTACAAATACGTATTACATTTATACCATTGAGACAACGTAAGTATAAATTTATGCCAATTTTTGATTCCTATAATATTATTTTTTTTAATTTTGTATTAAAGTTTTGACTATATAACATGTATGTTATAACATAGAACATATAACAATATATGTTCAAAGCGGTTAAAAAGATTGACGAATTGTAGTTTAGTTTATTTAAACTCAAATTATAGTACAACTAGCTGTGTCCGCGGCTTTGCAGGTATTGCGTCATCGCATAGAGCTATACTACTTGAAATTGTAGTGTAAGTTTGTGCATACAGCAGGTCTTGTTTGAAAATCAACGCTGCAACGTTTGCACGTGCAAATTTGCAGCTTGTGATGAGACAAAATAACCTTTTCACTCCATGCAACACTTATTTCGTAGTCCGGTGAATCTGTTAAGACCTTGCCAGGTCAATAGCGTAGTCAGTTCGAGAAAAAAAAACACTTATCTCACTTGAAATATTTTATTTGTATTTGTAAATATGGGTTGTATGTGCTGAATTATGTTACGTTTGTAATAATAGATATCATGAATAGAGAAGAACGAGATCGATTATATTTTTCTCGAACTGACTACGCTATTGACCTGGTAAGGTCTTAACAGATTCACCGGACTACTAAGGCGAGCGCTTAGGGCACTCAGCCGATGTTATTTGACAACTAGCTCAAGGGTGCACGGCACACCTCGGCTTGGGCTATTGTCTGATACGTACAATTCGCGATCTATCTGAGATGACCTAAGCTAACTATTCATACATATATTAGTTGTTGGAACATATATGTGTACTAAGCATACATACCTCAACAACTTTTATATATATTTCGTATCACATAATTTTCTAAACTATTTCAGTTCGATAAGGGAAAGAAACAAAACCCTTCCACTTTCATATGTAAGCGTGAATGTGTGCACATGTGTGGGGGTGATATGTGTAATGTTGTTGCAGTGATGTAAGATTTGTGCCACTGTATCGCGCGAGCAGCGCACTCAAGGGCTCCACGTCGAGGGAACGGACCTAGGCTTGAGCCGCTGCCGAGGGGGGAATGAGAACCAGATCGAGTTTCTTGCCGGTTCTCTTCTCGTAACTGGATTATTTGTCGGAACCGGTGGTATCTTTCTCGTTCATAGGCGCTTTCTCAAGGCCTAAATTAAATAAATTATTTTTGATTTTAATAAAAAAAATATATTCTCTCAATAATATCATAGTCTAGATATCTTAGAAACAATAACTTTACTGTGTTTTCATGTCTATTTCATAAATTTATTTAACACTATGACGTGAACATAACATGCTAACTATGATAATACAATGAAAAATTTTCATTGTTTCCTCATATTAGTATATACGGAGTTACATACCATATATGTCGTGAAATAATTTTTTTTTATTAAAAAGATAGTCAAGTGACTATTAACGCTATTTTATGATTATTCTAAATGTAGTATACAATGACAGTGGCTTACGCGTATTTCCGTTATCTAATCGACAGGGAGAACTATCATTCGATTATTCACTACTTCGCAGGTAAGTTTGGTTGCTTATTTTTAATTTTTCCTATTTGTATCTGTTTCGTCAACCCTTGTTATATTATGACTAAGTAATACAAGAGAGATATATAACGTTCTGTTAAATTCCAATCTGTCTAATACTTTTAAACGAGCAATTCATGTATATTTTTCGGAATTCGGAAACAACGTGAGTGATTTCCGTGATGCTTAGTTTGTAGGTGGTTTCGGGAACGCTTCGGGGACGATTTCGGGAACGGCTATCGATGATTGATTTTGAAACTAAATAGAGATTGGACGTTATTTTACACTTCCGTCTAAAGTTGCAAAGTAATATCTACCCTAATTTTAATAATGGATTTCCGCAAAATAACGTCTTCATAAATCAGATGATTTTGAAACATTATAATTTAAAAAAAAAATACTGTCACGGGATTATATTTAGGAGATATAAATCAGCTGAAACCGAAATGCGGCAAGCCTAAATTTATCTGATGGGGCTTATGGGATCGCGTAAATAGGTCCCACCAGGAGAATGCGATGTAAATAAAATAAGGCATCAAAAGGAAAAGCGAATTTAGAACCGTTTGTGGCCTTATTCGTACAAAAATAATGTTAAGGACCCCAAATAAAAGCAGTATTGTCTCCTCTTATTTGTTGTTTGGGTTAATCAATTACAGCGGGTTGTAGGAGGCTAAACAGTATGATATAAGTTGATATTTTTCATGCAGAGAAAATCCAAAAGCTTAACGTATACCGTTGTAATGTGTTAATTTTCTTCTTCTTTGTGACAATGGTAGTCAAACAGTTCCCTTGTAAAGCATCTACATACTCCATAATCGATGAATGAGATAGGTGTTTTATTATTAAGGACCAGCCAGTACCGCTATAGAAAGTGTTATAAAATTATGTGTGGGGATCACGGTCTTATCGGATACGAATGAACAGCGAAAATATACATATACTAAATGATGTACATGTTGTCGACATCGGTATGTATTAGATATATGTGCTAGTTTACGCAAGTTACGATGAATAAAACCATTAACCATTATGGTTTGGAAGCGGTGCGTTCGTGCGGTGGCCCGTAATGTTATTGTGTCGATGTTATAAATTGCAGGACCAACGGATGTCAAGCTCATTGGTGACGATAACCCCAGCCGTGAAGACTGGAACGATATGGAGAAGCCAGACAGGGCTCAAGGTGAGAATACATTGATTGATATTAAATTTAAGTAACAGATGGGGTCTTGCAACAATTTCAATTTTTCGGTGAAAGAGATATTATGATGCCAAGATTTTGAGGTATACACCTTATAAATTAATAATAACATTTTGTCACAGAACTCCTAACATTCTATTCAAACAACTTCACACGAAATCCAATAACCTTTCTCAGCTGAAGTTGCCATTTTTGATCTCACTTAATATTAATAATAATCGTGATTAAGCTCCAGCCTAATCTATATATCATTACATAGTATAAAGCAAAGTTCCCTATCGCGTCTGTCTGTTTGTTTGCGATAAATTCAAAAACTACTAACTATCCTAACACTTCACTATCAACTGCATCGAGCGCATGTCAAGATCAAAAGGTTGTATGTTTTAGATATAGAACCTGTGGAGAAAAACAATACAACGTCAGTCGGAGTTCATGCTGAAACAGAAACTCGCAGAAGATATATACCAGACTTACAAAAAATGAAGAACCGGACTAGTTGTGAATTGTGTGTCAATATTATTTATGTCACTTTGATTGTTTTAGCCATTGTAAGTATCTCTGATCTGATAGAGCCATGAATATTAATTACAAAAACTTTCAAATGTGCATGCACCACGGAATCTTTGTCGTGAACAAGGAATGCCCGTAATGAAAGTCCTTGTGAAAGGCATTTGGCTACATGCATTACCACATCACACAGTACTCATTAAGTATGAGCTGCTTTGACTTAACTTCATGAGCTACTTTGAATAGTTCATGCCTTTTCTCTTCCCCTGAAAACAAAAAAAAGACTTCTAGACTTTTTCTTGTAAAATCTATCGCAAATTGAATTTTTTTTTACCGTTTTTTTGTGTTTCTAAATAAAAACTGTTAGTTAAATCAAAATCAAGTAATTCAGTAACTCAAGATGCAGAATATGAAGAAAGCGTCATACTTTATAATTATAGATACAGGAGGCCTAACCAAGTTGCTTATCTACAATCACTAACAAAAATAGAAAACGGAAGAATGTATGGGGATGACATATGTGAACGCTATATCACGTATAGCGTTCAGATATGTCATCTCCATACATTTTTCGTTTTCTATTTGTGTTAGTGATTATAGATAAGCAACTTGGTTAGGCCCCCTGTATCCATTATATAGTTGCTTACTTCATTTATCTAAGTAAAACTTATATTTTAATATTTTAGGGTGTCCTCCTTATTTTCTAAGACTATAAAGTTATGATTTCAATATTTTAGCTTTTCCAATGATGATATTGAAGTTTCTTTTTGAAATAACATAGTTAATTAGTTAAAATCTAACATTTTACAGTTGGTATGCTTGGGTGTAATTGTAATGTCAATGTTAACATGCATTGCTACGAAGGTCTACGATAGAGAACAGTCTCACAGGCTCGTGGGGATGGTGATTCTTGCTGTTACCAGTGCGGTAACAATTTCCATGTGTATATATTCTGCAGTCGCTGTTTTCAAGAAACAATCAAAGCCTATACATGCAGTAAGTACATTTTGCGTCAGTATTAAAAAATGCATTATTATTTAGGGCCACATTTAAACCTCGATGTAACCTAAATAACCATGTAAAGCGAATTATAAGAACAGCTGCTGAAATTCACTTATAGATGATTGGCAATACATTTTTAACTCAATATAGGTAGCTCACCTTGACAAGTAAGCAATCTAGTAAGGACTAGTAGCATTATTACCAACTTATGCATGATGATATACGGCATGTCTTTTAGCTAAGTTTTGGAATGAGACAGTATATATTAGGGCGTTTCAAATATATATATAAATATATATATTTCCTCGGAACCACGCTCAAAAGTTTCGTTTTAATGCCAAAGTAGGCCTCTGAAAATATGAGCCCTTAATATTAATATTTAGGTTGTCCGCATCGCACTTTTCGATTTCCCATAAGAATAACACAGGAAAAAAGTTTTTTTCTTCTTTTGATTTATATAACTAATGAACGATATATCGTATTGCAATACACATTCATTATTTTTGTAGAGAATTTAACGTTCTACAAAAAAGGTTTGAAGTCAATTTTTGATAAATCAACTCAGTCAAAATTACTCAAGATTAAAATTTACTCCAAGATTAAAACATACTGTCCATCGCCGGTCGCCACTATCATGCCGGCCTGTAATAAGCTGGATATGCAAAGGCTGATCCCGAAACGTGACCCGTAGAAGCGAATCACTATTACGGGCTTTTTCGCCATATACATGGTGGTTGCGACCCAGTCGGGCTGTAAAACCCTATCACCCCGCTTGCGCCATTGCCTCGTTCGTTATTCAGCAGGGTGCACCACGTCCAGGTGAGGTTGACTTGGGTGTCTCAAGTCTTATGATGTTATTCGACACCCCTTACACCCCGTAATTTAAAATTTGATCTGTTCACTAATTCAATTTATGCATCAGTTTATAACTCAAGATATTATTTCATTATCTTGAGAACATATATTCCATATGTTATAACTGAAAAATTATTGATTTACGACTTATTGTTGCAATGGAATTTAAATGACTATTGTTGAATGTCAGTGTCTTCGCGCGACTTGTTTTGATTTATGACACCATTAAAATTGTAATTGTGTTTTAGATTTTTGTGACAATTATCACCGTTTATATTTTCTTTATTAAGGTACATGATTAAACTGTCATAACATATATAAACATTACCAGTTAATGTGTGAAGTAATAAATTGGGAATTATATACATGAAATAATCGTGTCCTGGTTTTTCTAAATATTTAATTCTTTTACCGATTCTATGACTAATACATTTTATCATTACTAGTTTGTCTATATAGAAAAGCGCGTAATTAATTATGTGTATTCTAATTAATAAAATTCTTGATAATATGTAGGATTCAAGATCAAATTACTATACTGTCATAGCATTAGTAAGCAATAGTAAATTTTTGTGGGAATGAATAAAATGAAAACGGTAGGATCTGACTAATATACCCTTAGTTTTTTTTTATATATCAAATGAAGCAAACGAACTGGTGGGTCACGTGATGTCAAGTAATCACCACCGTCCATAGACACTAGCGACATCAGGGAAGTCGTAAAAGTGTTGCCAGCCTGTATATGGGAGAGGGGGGAGGAGAAGAAATGGGAAAGGAGGAAAGAGGAATGGAGGTGGGCCTCCGGCGCTCTCACTGACCGAACGAAACACAACAATGCAAGCACTATTATTTCAGTCGGTTTTATGTGAGAGGGGTGGTGCTGCCCCGGACGAGCCGACCTATTCATGCTGAAACCTGTAATAGCTTCAACGTGGCTCTACCACCTACAACTTTACTCAACATTTAAAAGGAGATACGTATATCCTTATAATGTATTCATAATCTTGTATTATTTGGCATTATATTATGTGATAATGGTGGTGTTTTACGTAACATAGTTTGGATATTGCGCACAAGTGAAGTGGATCAGAAATAATACCACTGAGCATGGATTCTGACTAGGGATGATTTGTATTAATCGATGTTGAGGAAACATCGATGTTTAGCTGAAAAATATCGATGTTTGGGCATCGATGTTTTGATTTCGATAACATCGATCCATCGATGTTATGAGAATAAAATATTGAAATGTCAATATATTATTTAGGCTCATCTAACGTTGCATGTACTAACTAGGAACTAGATAACTATCAAATTTAATTATTTTACACTAGATGATACTAGTCAACGTTATCGAAGTAAGCCGTATGAATAGTTATTTCTCTGCATTTCCTAAGGGAACAAGGAAAAGGGGCAGCGTCAGAAAGGTTTTTTTTCAAAGCTGGCCAACTCCTGTACCAGCATCGGAACAGACAATATAGAAAACACAGGATAAAGTTGTTTTTTTTAGAGACAGTTTTATTTACTAGCAAAAACATCGACGTTCTTATATATCGATGTTTATCGTACATCGATACTATTAAACCGATGTTAACATCGATGTCAACATAGATATTTTTCTAATATCGATCATCCCTAATTCTGATTCGTCACTCAAACTTCCTGAAAAGTTTTAACACGGCCACCATCTTTGAAATGATCGTAAGAAACTTGTAATATTACCTATTCGACAATGGAAGTAACAACCGACTAGAAGATTAGTTGCTAAAAAAAAGTGAAATGTTATCTATTTATAGCCTGTTCAGGGTTAAGTATTTTTGTAATCAGAATCCAAGGTCGCTATAGTGGGGTTAACAGGAATTTCAATATGGCTAGTAAAATATTCGAATTAACCCCCGAGCTGTGGTATCTCACGCTACCATAATACCAAAGCGCAAGATTTAAACCTACTGGGTTCATTAGGGTTCAGTTAACTAACTCCTTATTTAAATAACTTGATCATAGTTTTTAACGCTTCAACCAACATAGACTCGAATCCAATTAATCTGAGCTTTAATTGAAAATAAGCTAGTGATGAAAACATTAATCGGTGTAGGGTTTTTTGTATTTTTTTTTCTCGAACTGCCTACGCTATTGACCTAGCAAGGTCTTAACAACTTTACCGGACTACAAATCAGGGTTTTTTATAATCTATACTAATATTATAAAGAAGTAAAGTTTGTGAGTTTGTGACGTTGTGAGGTTGTAGGGAGTAATCTCAGGAACTACTGGTCCGATTTGAATAATTCTTTCAATGTTATATAGCTCGTTCATCGAGAATGGTTATATCAATAACAAATAGAACTAAGGATAGGACTAATAGAGACTAATAGAGAATAGGACTAAGACCAATAGGAGCGAAGTACAGATGAAAAATGTTTCAAAATCGGGATGTTTTTTCCTTTTGAGAACTGCTGCGTGTTAGTGTTAGTGTATCTAAGCCACGTGAAGTCGCGGGCAGAGACTAGTCACACGTTAAACGTGAAAACATTTGTTGCTGTTATTTTATTATTTTTCCTCCTATTAATGTTGGACACAACATTTTACAAAATAATGGAATAATAATTTAAAAAAATGAATGTTGCTAAATACAGGTATACTCAACTAGCGGGTACGACTTACGTTGTCTCGCTTTTATAATAAAAAATCCTTGACAAATGATGTACCTAAAGCTATACATATATATGACCTATATTTATATATATATATATATATAATAAATTCACCTACTGGTGAATACCACTTAAAAAATCTTCCAGTAGTTTTTGAATTCATCGCAAAAAAACAGACAAAATGGAAAAGGATTTTGATTTATAATTTGTAGTTATATTATAAAACATGCAAATATCATTTATAATGTCATCAACATATTATTGAAACTATTGAAATGCTTGTTTATATTTCCGTGAAATATATCTAAATCCCTATGTTGATACGAATATATCTATCTCGCTTGTATTAAATCTATCTAATATCTATCGAATGCCTTTAAACGAGCAATTCTTGTATATTTATATATTTGTATATATTCACAAATGGCGTCATCTATTTCCGTGAAATTTAGTATGCAGGTAGTCTCGGGGACGATAAATTGATCTAGCTAGATTTAATTCATAGAAAACTTTTTTTTACTAAGATTTCAATCAAAAATGTTTTTTAAAGAACCGAGCTAGGCTCGGTCGCCCAGGTGATTCCAAATTTTTATATAACGATTATTTTGTGTTCCAGCAATTTACATTTTTTTTTGTTGTAGACGACGGTAGTCCTAGTGATTTTAGCGATGATTCAGGCTCTAATACTTGGTGTGTCGGTGAAAGTGACACAGAGAGACGAGGTCGTACTAGGCCAATCATTGTCAGAGTCCTTCAAACTAGCCAAGGGAGACAACCCGAGACACGTCAAATTGTGGACCGCTACTCAAAGTGATGTGAGTATATATCTATCTATCTATCTATAATACCTTTAAACGAGCAATTCTTGTATATTTTTATAATTTGTATATATTCATGATCTCTGAAGCGGCGTCATCTGTTTCCGTGAAACTTAGTATGTAGGTAGTTTTGGGGACGATAAATCGATCTAGTTAGATTTTATTTATAGATTTTTTTTTAACTGAGTTTTCAGGCAATAAAAAATATAGCTAGAATATAAAGGTAAATTTCGCCGTTGCTGTCAAAACAAATGTAACCCTAGTTCGAATCCGAGAGCCAGTAGAAGAGATATTATTTTTTTTGTAAAAAATGTTAATTTTATAAGGAAAACTTAACAGTTTATTTTAATTTAAAGATGTTTTTTAAAGAATCGAGCTAGGCTCGGTCGCCCAGGTACTGAAACTTTAATTTAGTATCATTTATGACGTCATCGTAAGCAATCACTTGAATTCTTTTTGTGTTCTGTCGAAAATTAGTCACAAATATCATTTGGGACTTTTTGGGGGTTATTGTGGTCATTTTTCCACAAGTAGGATAAAGCTCTCTAAGGTAGGGGGTTACGACATTAAGGGGTCAATTGAGATATTTTTCCCAGGTACATTGACCATCCATTGTTATTTTTATGAGATTCTCTTCCTCGGTAAATTTTTTAGGGTTTTCCGTCTCATAATTGGAATCTGAGATGGACGTTTATCTATAATGCCAAAGTGCACAGTTTTTTGTCTATTTTTGTTTATGTTGTGCTGTATTATGTGTTATGATTTTTTTTTTCTTCTCCCTTATTTCTTATG
Source organism: Antheraea mylitta (assembly GCA_014332785.1). Lineage (NCBI taxonomy): Eukaryota > Metazoa > Arthropoda > Insecta > Lepidoptera > Saturniidae > Antheraea > Antheraea mylitta. The sequence goes on along the minus strand of JACEII010000022.1, from coordinate 4,196,945 downwards.
TTTCCTTTCTTTCTGTGATGCCTATAAAAATAGTATATTTTTCATTACTTTAAGTACATATTTATTACAATATTTGTAAAAAACAGCAAGTTTTTAGTCACGTTTTTTTGTCTCATTATTAATAATTATATTTACTATCTATTGAAGCTCAATTGCTGCGGTCTGTACGGTCCTGCAGACTATCACACTCCAATACAACCGTACTACTTCCCGCCGAACGTGCCGATCTCTTGCTGCCCTACGTATGATCGGGACAGGTCCGCTCTGGTCCAAGAGAGAGATAGAGAAATCTGCAAAGCAAAGAAAACGTACTACGACGTCGGTTGTCGGCGACTTGTAATCAACATTTTTAAGGGAACAGCTGATGTTGTGCTCAACGTTACTATAGCTTTGATTGTTATAGAGGTAAGGTTATATTATATCATTTATACTAATAGTACCTGGGCGAGCACCTTTAAAAAGCATTATTAAATTAAAATAAAATGTTAGGTTTGCCTCACAAAATTTGTATCTTTACTACAATAACAAAAAAAAAGGAAAAAAAGGTATCTCTTTTGCTGTTGCCAGTTGCATGGATTCGAACTGGGGTTAGTCGGATTTTTGAAGCTGCCGATTTTTATTTGAGCTGTTTTTGTTTTGATAATGTCCTCGAAATTTACCTTTATGTGCTAGCTATATTGTTTCATTGCTTGAAAATACAGTCGAATTTTTTTTTCTTTGAATAAAATCTAGCTAGATTGATTTTTTGTCTCCGAAACTACCCACATACTAACTTTCACGTAAATAGATAACGCTGTTTCCGAGATCCTGAATATATACAAATATAAAAATATACAAGAATTACTCGTTTAAAGGTATAAGATAGATAGATTATAAAGCTGAAGAGTTTGTTTGCTTGAACGCGTTAATCTCAGGAACTATTGATCCGATTTGAAAAATTCTTTCAGTGTTGTAGCTCATTTATCGAGGAAGGATATAGGTTATGTATCATCACGCTAATACCAATAGGAGCGGACCACTAATGAAAAATGTTTCAAAATCGAGGTTAACGCACACATTACTTAAAAATACTTTCACTGAGTACGTAAACTAAATCGCGAGTTAAAGTTAGCATTAGGCTAAAGAAAGTATTCCACGTGGAAGAAGTTGCGGACAAAAGCTAGAATGTATATATAAAGCGAAGACAAAGCAGTCAACTACCTTTTTCTCGGCTGTTTGTAAACCGATTTTCGATTTGAAGTGACAACTTCTTTAGGCGGGTTGAGCTATATTTTGGACAGGAGATAAATTTATGATTTCGCGTCAAGACATGCTAGTAAGCATGGCTGATCATATTGCGCTTGCACGGTTTGCGTCAGCCTAACGACGCGTAGTATAGGGGCCTGTGTAAATGTAATATTATTATTTTGTAGCTCATCCTATGTTTGATTGATTAATAGGATTTATAATTATTATTAATAGGATATATAATTATTGCTCCGAGTACCAATAGATACGAAATCCACAGTAATGTTAATAATTACGATCAACAAATTCTAAAACTTAAATATTGTCATTCTTACTATAATTAACATAAATTAAAAAAGAATTACATTATTTCATTGTTTTGACCTTTCACTTCTGTCGGCAGGCCTTATGACTGCCTCAATTTTTCTTATAGTTTTACTTTTTTTTATATAGCATACGTGGCAAACAGGCGGGTCACCTGAAGTTAAATGATCACCGCCGCCCATAGGCATTAGCAACACCAGGGGAGTCGCAAGTGCGTTGCCAACTTTTGTTTGGGGGGAATTAGGTAATTAGGCAATTCTGTAGGTGGTAGAGCCCCGCTGAAGTTATTTTTGGTTTCAGCATGAATGGGTCGGCTCCTCCGGGGTAGTACAACCCCTCTTACAGATAACCGAGGTGAAATAACAGTGCTTGCATTGTTGTGTTTCGTTCGGTCAGTGAGAGAGCCGGAGGCCCACGTCCCTTCCTCTTTCCTTCTTTCCCTTTCCTTCTCCTCCCCCTTCTCCCATATACAGGCTGGCAACGCACTTGCGACGTCCCTGATGTCGCTAGTGTCTATGGCCGGCGGTGATCACTTAACATCACGTGACCCACCAGTTCGTTTGCCTCCTTTGATATAAAAAAAAGGGAAAAAGGAAGGGGGGAGTAAGGGTGGGAAGGTGGTCCTCCGGCACTCTCACTAACCGAACGAAACGCAACAATGCATTTTATTAAGCACTGTTACTTCACGTCGGTTTTCTGTGAGATGGTGGTACTACCCCGGGCAAGCCGGCCCATTCATACCGAAACCAATAATAGCTTCAATGTGGCTCTACAACAAACGTAATTGTTAGACACTTGATTTTAATTTAAAAATATATCGACATATATAATTTTTTTTGCTATAAACGAAATTACTAAAGTCAGCTGTAAAACTTTTTTGTTTTTTATTTTCTAGATTATCATAGCATTTATTGGCGGGTGCTGTGTGAACAAGAGGAAACATGTCACAAAAATAGAACTAAAAACTGAAGACTAATTTGATAAATATAATTTGTGTAATAAAATACCTAATACTTTTAGGAAACCCAAAAAAAAATGAGTACGAGTTTATACTAATGCTCCTATGGATAGTCTTTTCTGAAAAACTAAAAATAATTTTTCCATCGTAATTGTTACTGAAACGTTCACAGTAAATAGTGCAATATTATTATATTGTTACATCTAAATGTAGAAAAATTGCTGATAAATAAAGAAAATTATTATGAAACCAATTTAGTTTTAATATTGTGTACAGTGCCATCTATTAATCCTTATAAGAAACTAAATATATTTGTTTACTTACATCCTTACATGTAAAAAGTTGCAAAAAAGATGTTATAGATGGCGTTAAAATAATTTTTATTATTTTATATCATTTTTCATAAATTAATCATAATCTATACATTTGTTTAATATTAATAACGTTCGCAATAAAAATTAAAACTCCAAATTGCTATTTTTTAAACATTTATAGAAGACGGTTCAGATCACTTTGTAAAAGTTTAAAATTTTTGTGTGTAGTGTAGTGAGTTTCGTACAAAATATGTGTCACTTTTAATAATCTTATTTTTTACTAGCCTCTGCCCGCGACTTCCTTCGTAGGTATTATTTATTTCTAACTAACACGCAGCGGAAGCTCTCAAGAGGAAAACATCTCCGATTTCGAAACATTCTTCATTGGTGCTCCGCTCCTATTGGTCTTAGCGTGGTGATATACAGCCTATAAACATTCTCGATAAATGAGCTATATAAAATAGAAAGAATTTTTCAAATCGGAGATTCCTGAGATTACCCCCTACAACGTTACAACTTTACCAGAGGTAATGTTATTTTTATTTTTTTTAATGACTACGCTATTGACCCAGCAAGGTCTTAACAGCTTCACCGGACTACTAAGGCGAGCGCTTAAGGCACTCAGCCGATTTTATTTTGGCAACCAGCTCAAGGGAGCACGGCACACGTCGGCTTGGCTGTTGCCTGTTGCATGCAAAATCGTGACCTATTTTAGCTAACCTGTTAGCTAGGTTAATAAGAGTTGTTGAAACGTATATGTGTACCAAGCATACACACCTCAACAACTCCTCCATATATTTATTATCGGAAAATTGAGAGTTTTTCAGTTCGATAAGGAAAAAAAACGTAAACCCTTCCACTTTCATGTGTAAGCGTGTAGTAGGCGTGCATGTGTGTGGGGGTGTATAATGTTATTATTATAGTTTAGATTATTATTATAATATATAGTTACACATCTTATATATTAAATAAATTGACACACTTTGATGTAAGCATCGGTGGTTCAGTGGTAGAATGCTCGCCTGCCACGCGGGCGGCCCGGGTTCGATTCCCGGCCGATGCACTTCACTTTTTTGTTTTTCTTTTTACTTACACAATCTCAATTCAATATTGATTACGGTAATAAAAAAAACAATTTCACTTCAACAGTCAATGTTCCGTTTAATGGTATGCAATAAAATACCATTAAATAGCACAAAATGAAACACGTTGGGATTGAATATTTTCTTAATTTTTACGGATTATTATTACCTACACTTTTTGAAATAGGATACAGTGGTAAGTTATGTTTTATTTGTGTGAATTTTGAAATATATTTAGTTCATAACTAAATATTCAATTATACGGTATCTAAAAAACTTGATTTATGCATTTGTTTTAAATCAGTCGCCTTTAAACGTTGAAATTATACGATGATAAATTCCTCATGCTTATAGAAATATTGTAAATATGTGTAGCATTAGAATATAGATGAAATTATAAAAGAATGGGCTTAATATGTAAATGAATTCATTAGTATATAAATGCATATAATCGATTCCGAAAACATAGTTTGAGGGTAACGTAAACTTACAATTTATAATTTATTTAGACTAATTCAATACTTTAGCAAAAATATATTCATTAATTAAATATAAAGTAGTGAATTATTATATGTTAACAGAAAAAAGCTAAATATATAACTCGCGCTTAATTTTAATTAACAGAAAAACAGACAGTTTTGACGAAATTCCCACGTTATTAGTAGTGCGACCCGTCTGCTCCCCTCATACTCGCACATATATGAACTCGTATCCTCGTATATAGTCACATGGAATAAGCATAACGTTTTTTATTTACGTGACGGTTTTTATCAGTCAACTGGTTATTCTAAAAGTTATTCTAATTGGGTCTATGATACAAAACTTACTGTATGCTGGGTCACCCTATAAATGTTATCTTCGTACCACAGTACCAATCGATTACTGTTTGCAACCGTTAAACAAGAGCGACTGTAATGTTCCACCAATTCACGTATTCTCCTACTACAAGCCTGGGTCGAGGTGTGAGATGGAGATGTGGCGAGGATGCCCTACGATGAACAAATTCGACAACGAATACGAATGTTCACATTTCTGCATCGCTAAGCTATTTGAATTCCAGGACACTAATCAAAACATCTTCAATGTTCAGCCGTTAGCTCAAATGGTTGGACCACTTACTGGTATGATTTAACAATATTTTTCCTTAAATAACCAATGACCTTGTGGTGCTTATAGTAGGCTTATAAACAACACCGTCCACATACCCTTTTTTGTGAAAGAAATGTCACGGTAAAACTGATTCATTTATTGTTTTTAAGCTGGCTCTTTTAACGTTTAAAACCAGCAACAAGACAACGAACACTTAAGAGAGGAATTGATTATTTTTATACTTGATTATGTATTTTTTTCTCAAACTGACTACGCTAATGGCTTGACAAGCCTTTACACCTTGATCGGACTACCTGAATTTTGTTGGACCGAGAGCCGTATGGGATTAATAGGCTGCTGTCTAGACCACATGAAAGCGTGAGCTACCTGTACGGTGGTGCCATCTCTGAACAACAAATATATCTTGTGCGATTAATATAATGCGGAAGTTGTTTTTCTTTGTCTCGAATATTAACTGATGTAAAATCTAAAGATTTTATATTCTGATTTTCTTTTATTCCGTACTTTATTATTCGGAAAAACACAGTCAATATTTATTTATTCAACAATAGCTTGAATTGGTTTCTGTTAATATTTTTCCACGTGTACACGTAAAATTTTACCAACATGTTATAGGGCCATAGAGTCATTACATAAATTACTGCTTAGGAAAGTTTTACTATTCTTTGCTATTCTATACTATTCTTAAGCATTTTATGAAGTAAATATATATTAGAATTCGAATTACAGATCCTTGTATGTCAGAACTCAATACAACGCAATGCACGGAGATAAGTACAGAGGTTTATACTTATACAAATGGTACATGCGAAAAAGGCGTCTGGAGAGGATGTGACACTCTCAATAAATTCTATAACGAGAGTACATGCCACGATACATGTGTAAAAGAAAGCATCCACGAATGGAAAGGGAAACTGCAGCAGTTATCGCATATGGAAGTAAAAGAGATAGATGATATACTAGATATTATAGTGAATGAAACGACAACATTGAAGACTGATGATGTCACAACATCGGTAATAAGCGATAAAGTAGAAACAACAACAATTCAAGTTGAGACAAAAGAGGTAACAACAATTCAGGTGACAACTGAAGTCAAAGTTCCTGAAACAACAATTGTAGAAACTACGACCGCAACTCCCAAACTGACTGAGAAAATTTCGGGTGATGCTGAAGAAGTTATAGTTACATAACTACAATCATAATTTTAATGTTGTATTTGAATAAGAAACAATCTTAACATATCTACTTGGTTAAAATTTTGCTACTATTTCAACCAAAGTACTCATTGTTTGACTTCATAACTACAGCGATAACTTTTGTTAATAAAGCCGTGGTTTGTGTTCAAAGACCTATTTTCTTTTTCTGATAGAAATATGTTACTGCGCCAAAGCCTTTATATAACACCATAGTACTCTTTGTATGCTTTGTATGCTCATGTATGGAGCGGAATCCTGGACAACATATGCAAAACAAGAACGCCGACTGAACACATTGCACTTGCGATGTTTTCGAAGCATATTGAGCATAACGTGGAAAGACCACGTGACAAACGAGACTGTTCTCAGCAAGGCACAGCTTCCTAGCATAACCGCTATTCTCAAAAAGAAATGACTGCGCTGGTTAGGGCATGTGTAACGAATAGAACGAACTCGTTTGCCAAGGCAAATTCTACTTGGAGAGGTTGCACATGCAAAGAGGTCTGTCGGTCGCCCTATGCTTCGTTTTAAGGATTGCACTAAACGTGACATGGCTGCGTTTAAGATCCTAAGCAGCAAATGGGAGGAGCTCGCCATAGACCGTGCTAAATGGTGTCGCCTAATTCACGAAGGCCAATCAAAGCAATACACGACCTGGTTTCTTCAACTGGAAGAAAAACGCATGAGGCGTCACGAGCAGGTCTCCTACCCCGTCCATCTGGGGGCACAGATGTACATACTTGCCGAATTTGCGGCCGAACGATCCGTTCTCGGATCGGTCTTGTGAGCTACCTACGAAAGTGCCGCCACAATGCTACTTGAATCATCTGCTAAAGATGAAAAGGCCTATAACTAATCTCTTTGTCGATAGTCTGCTGTTTATGTCAACATCTCCAGACACCCCATTTTCTTTAAACAAAACAAACTATGAGTCAAAATACGTTCCATCTTCTATAATATTTAGCAACCTCAAGATATTTTTCTATTGAAGTGGTTTCCTATAAAAAAGGAAAGAGCTACATCACTCCAGTCCAAGACGTCTTGCCATTTCAAATACAAAGACGCAGTTTTATAATTATCCAGTATTTGACAACGATAATATGTTTGTTAATATGTTTACAGTATTCATATCTTTTATATTTTTTACTTATTTTCTCGATCTGGTAAAATAATTCGCAAAGATGTAATGCGCAGAATAAGATAAATAAATATAACATTCTTTTTTTCTCGAACTGACTACGCTATTGGCCTAGCAAGACCTTAACAGCTCCACCGGACTATAACAGCGAATTTCGAAAATCTATGTAATACTATAATGTATGTTTATAGAGATGAAATCCATATAACTAGAAAAGTGTTGAGTATGATGGTGGATGGATATATGAGTAGAGGAAGACCGAAAAAGGTGTGGATGGATTGTGTGAAAAATGATATGTGCGTAAAAGGTGTGAATACTGAGATGACATCTGACAGGAGAGAATGGAAAAAGAAAACATGTTGTGCCGACCCTACTTAGGTGGGATAAGGGTAATGATGATGATGGTGATAACTATAATATATGTTTATGGACAAGAGATCATTTCTCAGCAGACCTTTTTTTTATCTTTATTTTTGGTAATCAATCATTTAGATTATTACTGCCATTGTCACGTAGTCAATAATATTACAAGCATCGTGCAATCACTTCAATAATAAGCGTCATGTCAGTCAATATTCTAACAAGATGGTGGATCCCTTGTTAGAACCTTCCAGGGAGTTTTTGTGGCATCTCAGAATTTCATGCTCCGTGGTATTATTTTCCATTCACTTCACTTATGCACAATAAACTAACTATATTACGCAAAACACCACCAAATTGACAAAATATAGAGTCTAATAACACAAGATTATGAATAAAATATAAAATCCACTATATGACAGACTGAGATCCCGCCAAAAAACTCCAGCAGGTCTTATACGGACTTTTTAAACATTTTTAAATTCACTTCAAGATACGAAGATCATGTGATAGTAATTATCGATATACCGACTTGCAGAAAGCACAAAAAATTCGCGTAACTATAATATATTTTTATAATTATTACCTCAATTCCTGATTCAGTTAACTACCAAAGCTGTACAGAATTGACACTTACGTAGGTACGACTGAAATCTTCTTATGGAATTATTACAATACGAGAGAAGGCCTTTGTTTCATTACAAAAAAATATTACGTCTTACATGTAAACAAAAACATGGGCCATGTACAAAGTAGAGCAATCGTGTTTAGCGAATTAACGGCAAGCGGCAAACGTGTACTGCAATTTATTTGTTTATGGCGGTGCGGTGTTCACAAAATTACACGTTCCGTATACATTTTAACAACAAGCTTCAGCAATTCTGATACAGTCTAACAATTTTATTTATAACAAGCTGTGTCCGCGACTCTGTTCACGTGGAACGCTTGTCTGTTTGAAACAGTCGAGATAATTTTTATAGGCGTGATATACCTTCTGAACTATAATTATACTGCTGATTGAAGATATTAATAAGCGAATCAGTTAAAATGAAGGTGCGGTCGGGGTACCTGGTAACATAAGAAAATCAGATGATTTAAGTACCGAAGGAACTACATCAATAGATCTATATATCCTATCTATAGATATATACTTCTAAACTAATACCATTTTTTAAACTGATTCCGCTATTGTCCTAGCAAAGGTCTTAACAGCTTCACCGGACTACTAATACTAATTTACCAATCTATACTAATATATAAAGCTGAAGAGTTTGTTTGTTTGTATGGTGGAACGCTCAAGAACTACCAGTCCGATTTGAAAAATTCTTTCAGTGTTAAATTGGGGTTTTTTTCCTCTTGAGAGCTTCCGCTGCATGTAGCGTTAGCCCAAAATAATTATTCCATGTGGACGAACTTGCGGGCAGAAGCTAGTTATTTATACTGTAGCTTTAGATAGGTATTTAAGTTTTTTTTTGTTTACGACTTGGGCGCCTAATAAGTGATCCGTACTTGTATTTAGCCGGGAAATTTGAGGCCTTGCTGAAAACCGGTGCTAATTTTCACAGGCGGCAGTACCCTGACGCCAGGTCTCATTGTTGTAGTTTTACTGCTTATGCTTAAGGTGTTTTTGTACACTCGTATAACTATATCAACAAATATCTCTTTTTTTTATGCCGAAAATATTACAATTTCTGAAGGATATAAGACACCCATATTAACGTGAGTGGAAGCTAGTGATAATAAAAAAGCCAATGTCGCCAAATGATAATCTATGTAGAGTTGGTCTATGAAAACTTTACGCAAAGTTAACAAAATATTTAGTACAGCTGATCAATTAAACGACTGCTTAACGTAACTTTTGAATTAGATAGCCTCGTATCTATATATCTGTACATATAATAAGAAGGTAAACCTAATGTGTTAGGACTATTTAAATTTTTGTAAAAAAAATTGTTCTAGGTCTCATAATCTATACTAATAATATAAAGAGGTAAAGTTTGTGACGTCGTGTTGTTGTAGGCGGTAATCTTAGGAACTATTGGTTCGATTTGAAAAATTCTTTCAATGTTATATAGCTCACTATCACTTCACTTCGTTCGTTAGTCTTAGCGTGATGATATATAGCCTATAACCATCCTCGATAAATGAGCTATATAACATTGAAAGAATCTTTCAAATCGAAACAGTAGTTCCTGAGATTACCCCCTACAACTTCACAAACACACAAACTTTACCTCTTCATAATATTAGTATATATTTATCGAGGATGGTTATAGGCTGTATATCATCACGCTAAGACCAATAGAAGCGGAGCACCACTGAAGAATGTTTAAAAAATCGGTCTTTTTTTCAAATTAATTATTCCACACGAACGAAGTCGCGGGCAGAATCTAGTAAGTCATAAAATACATTTCAATAATTTTTAAAATTGTCTGTCTGTCAGTTTGTTTAAATACACATTACTGCTAAAGTACTGCATTCATAAAACCTCGCAAAGAGAAATTATGTGGTCCGGTGAAGCTGTTAAGACATAGCTGGGTGAAAAGCGTAGTCAGATCGAAAAAAAAAACTCGCTAAGAGAATCACAAAGCATATCCTCGATTTCATTAAAACCGGTTTACTCTATCAAAAGTTATTGTAATTTGAATGACGGCTCGAGTTAAGATGAGAGAAAGGTAGATAAATACATTAATCTTAATAAATCCAGATGATTTTACTAATCCCTGTTATTTTACGTAGGGTTTCACGCGGATGAAATCGCAGGCACAGTTAGTATACCAACATAATTGATAATATGGGCTTAACAGTATTGATTCGACATTGTTCTGTTCTAATTCAGTATGAATTTCTCAAGATATTAGTCGAAATTCTTATACAAGGAAAATATCATTATTCTATTGTTGGTCATTTGATGTTTTTTTATTATAGTCTATGTTATAATAACGTGTGAATAAGCTTAACCAATAAGTTTGTGTTTCTCTCTTAAAGAGGTCGTAAAAGGAAAAATGGCAGGACTTTACAATTACTACATCCAGTTCTAATATTATAACTAACTAGCCTCTGCCCGCGACTTCGTTCGCGTAGTAATAGTTACTCTGGGCGTTAAATAACACGCAGCAGAAGCTCTAAAAAGGAAAAAAAGCATCCCGATTTTGAAACATTATTCATCCGTGCTCCGCTCATATTGGCCTTAGCGTGATTATATATAGCCTATCACTATTCTCGTTGAATGAGCTATATAACACTGAAAAAATTATTCAAATCGGACCAATAGTTCCTGAGATTACCCCCTACAACGTCACAAAGTCACAAAATTCACCTCTTTATAATATTAGTATAGAAAACGAATTCTAGAACTGAAACAAATTAATTCATACATAAATAATTTAGAAATATGCCTCGGTTAACCCGTACACAAATAAACCACGACTGTAATATTCCAAAATGTTTTTAAACTAATTTCTAAAGTCTATCAGATATTAGGGGCGCACCCATTAATGTTCCGGCATTAAAAGGGTTAGAGGTCAAGGCCACGCGACCCTTACTTAAAGGGGTTGACATAATGATCGTGTTAACAGGGGTTGGTTTGTATTTAGTAAGATATACTACATATAATTTTTTGTTATATTTTTTAATGTAAATCCTTACCAAGGAATTCCATTTTTTTATGAATTTTTTTTTTTTTCGAAATTAAAACGGTTTTGACCTGGAAAGGTCTTTACAGCTTCACCGAACTATTGAGGCGAGCGCTGAAGGCACTCAACTGATTTGGGATGTTTGGGCGATTGACTCAAGGGTGCACGGCACACTTCGGCTTGGGCTGTTGCCTGTTTTGTGTAAAAAACGCGACCTATCTGAGATAACCTAAGCTCAGCTATCTAGATATACGTATATGAGGTATTGAAACATGCATGTGTACCAAGCATGAATGCCTTAACAACTCCTATATGTATTTTGTGTCGGAAAAAATCCTCAAAACTATATAGGATAGGATAAGATAAGGTAACTTAAGGGTAGAACTCTTTGTCGTTTATTTCTCTGAAAAAGAAAAATAACGTGTAAGCGTGTAGGCGTCCACGTGTGTATAGGTGATGTGTGTGATGTTGTAGCAGTGATGTAAGGTTTTGCGTCACTGTATTGCGTGAGCAGCGTACTCAAGGGCTCCACGCCGAGGGAACGGACTTAGGCTTGAGCCGCTGTCGAGGCCATGAATAAGATACTTTCTCCACAATAAAGGTGATTATATCTTTGACGATAGAGTTCAATAAGTATGACAAAAAATAAATCCGATAGTAAATGGCTCTTAAGATGCTTTGAATACTATGTTGCTCCTTTAATAACAAATAGATACATACATTAAAATTTACGTTTTTAGAGTTTTTCCAGAGTACGTCATATTCGACAGCCATTTCAACACGATCTAAATTTCCGAAAACTAGATGGCTTTCGTTCCTTTATTGATTTAAATATCTGAAAAACTTAGTCTCCGAAGGTAGTTATTAAAGTGAAGTAACATGAAATGAATTAATATTTAATCAAAAGTAAGTTTTAAATGTAGTCTAATTTTGGTATGGTTCTACGCTATTTATTTATTGAATTCGATTAACCCCTTACAATTTTTAGTACCCAACTAATATTAACATCCAGTGTCATGATATTTGTCATAATGAACTCTGAAATTACTCATTCGATCTCCATGAAAGTTGGCATTTATGTATAACTAGCCTCTGTCCGCGTCTATGTACTCGTAGAATAGTTAATGTGGGCTAACATTTTTTTTTTTTTCGAAATGAGAACGCTGTTGACCTGGAAAGGTCTTTACAGCTTCACCGAACTATTGAGGCGAGCGCTGAAGGCACTCAACCGATTTGGGATATTTAGGCGACTAACTCGAGGGTGTACTGAGCTTCACCGAGCTGTTTTGTGCAAAAATCGCGACCTATCTGAGCTAACCTAAGCTGAGTTATCCAGATATACGTATAATTAGTTATTGAAGCATGCAATTCAGGAAAATTCTTCCTAACTATATAGGATAGGATAGGATAAGTGGCTAATGCTAACATGCAGTGGTAACTCTGAAGAAGAAAAAAATCCCGATCTTGAAACATTTTTCATTTGTACTCCGCTCCTATTAGTCTTAGCATGATGATTTGTAGCATATAATCTTCCTCGATAAACGAGCTATATAACACTAGAACAATTTTTCAAATGTGACCAGTAGATCCTGAGATTACCCCCTACAACGACATAACGTCACAAACTCACAAACTTTACCTCTTTATAATATTAGTATAGATAGATATAGATTAGTCCAACTTGTGTTTCGATTATTGGCCTCAATAATTTTTAATTAAAAATTAAATGATTGTCATGTATATGTGTACCAAGCATACACGACTCAACAGCTCCTTCATATATTTATTTTCGGAAAATTTGGAGATTTTTCAGTTCGTTAAGGAAAAAAAAGTAAACCCTTCCACTTTTATGTGTAAGCGTGTAGGCGTGCACGTGTGTGGGGGTGATCGTGTAGTGTTGTAGCAGTGATGTATATTTTGTGTCACTATATCGCGCAAGCAACGCACTCAAGGGCTCCCTACCGAGGGATCGAACCTAGGCTTGAGCCGCTGCCGAGGGAGGCCTAATCGGGTGAGCAAAAATATATATAGTATCAATCAAGGCATTTTAAGGCATCAAGATACATAAACAGCCGATACTTTCAAACAATAGCGTTTCAGGTCATTAGTAGCACCCCCGATATAATCAATAGCACGGTATCACAGGTCAATAGTAGCTCCCTTGATAAATATAATAAACCTATCAATAGGTATAGTAAATGCGGAGGAGGATAATGATTATTTGTTGTCTTTTACACTTCTAAATCTTTGTACCGATGCTAGATGAGGTAGCCAACAACATGGAATAGAATTCATTTTTTTTTTTATTGTAGCCCGACAAAGTGACTGCACTATGCCTGATGGTAAGCATAGTACAATCCAAAAACATCGACAACCACCGAGAGACAGATTATCCATCGCCGGTCGCCGCTGTCATGCCGGCCATAATGACGAAAGTCACCCGGTACTGGATAGGGATGTTAAAAAATAATCGATTTCTAATTAAATCGATTTTTTTATTATAATCGATTTTTTATTGTAGATGTTTATTTTCATATTAATCGATTTTTTGAAAATCGATTATATAAATTACGCATTTTAATCGATTTTTATAAACATCTATGCGACGGATGAAAAAATCTCAAAATAAGTTCATTATTATTTACAATTGAAGAGTGAGCATAGTGAGATAATATATTTGTAAAAATTTAAAATGTTTTCTAGCAGCAAAACACCTAAAAGCGGCTGGCGAAAGTATTTTACAACGAAAAGAATAATACCACAGTAATATGCATGTCCTGTTCGATAGAATGAAAAATTTTGTAGTGAAACTACAAATTTAAAAAGAACATAGAATGAAAACATCCCACTGCCTTACAAGTAACATGAGTTACTATATCTTATAATGATTGTTGTGGTTCTTATGACAGCCAAATACCGCTCTCTGTAAAATTAAAACTTTCAATAAAACTAAAAAGGTCTGTCATGCAAGTACAACATGTTTACTAAAAATGTCTTATGGTAAACTCGACATCGATAAGTTTACAAAACTATAAATTATTATTGAAATTATTCATTAAAAAAAATTCTTCAATTTTAATTTTCTCAGTCGCACTATGATTAATATGAAAATTTAAAAGAGAACTTCATTGTTTTGAATTTTACAGTTAGAATTAATAATGTTGTCATTTTGTTAGGATGTTTATCATTTCATTTTTATTACGATATAATGTTTAATAGTACTGAAAATTTATATGGTATTTAGTTTCCATATTCTTTACCTTGAAAGTTTAAAGGAACATTCACTTTTATTTTGTTTTGAACTGGTTATTTTTGATACGTATAATTTTATGTGATTCTTAAGCTGATAAATTGTTATTTTAAATCTTTAGGTTTATTATAGGAATATGGAAAGCATGTCCATTTTTAAATATTATAAAAATCGATTTTAAAAAAAATCGATTATTTATTTTCAATAAAATCGATTTTTAACAAATCGATTATTATTTAAAAAAAGAAAAATCGATTCCTAATTAATCGGATTTTTTCATTAAACTCACATCCCTAGTACTGGACAGGCACAGACGGATCCCGAAACGCTACGCGCAGAAGCGAGTCACTATGACGGGCTTTTTCGCCATATACATGGTGGTTGCGACCCAGTCGAGCTGTAAAACCCGCTGTCACCATTGCCTCGTTCGTTATTCAGCAGGGTGCTGCACCACGTGCAGGTGATGTTGGCTCGGATGTCTCAAGTCTTAAGATGTTACTCGACACCCCTTACACCCCAATAAGCATATAAGATTAGCACTTCATAATGAGGTGATATGTAGATTAAGATTATCGAATAACATTTTTTTATCTAACGGCTGGTTGTTGCTGCAGAATACCATTTCTTGGAAACTGTCGACTATTTGGTACATTACGACCTGTAGTTTTAAATTTTGTGAAAGGAAATGGCTAGTCAGCAAGAGAATGGGTTTTTTACTCGTTTCTTTATGTCTATAGATATGTCTTTATGTCTATATATAGATACTATGTCAATCGATCATTTGTTTTGAAAGGATCAATATTTACATGTTTTTTTTTCGAACTGACTACGCTAATAACCTAGCAAGGTCTTAACAGCTACACCAGACTACAAATAATTTTACATATCATACTAATGTTTAATCACACTAAATTAGATTTGTCAAAAATCGCAATGATACTATATAATAAAATTAAAAGTATAATTAAGGTATATTTAATTTTTGTAATGATTAATAAAATTAAAAATATATCTTGTACACAATATAAAATATGTTATGTAAAGGAAAAAATTAAAATCAAAAAAAGAGTTGCATCGGCCGGGAATCGAACCCGGGCCGCCCGCGTGGCAGGCGAGCATTCTACCACTGAACCACCGATGCCTATGTAAAGTTATTCTGAAATATCGGTCGTATCAAACATTGAAACAAATTCATTGAACTCTTACGAAATACATATTTAAATATGTGCCACATTTAAACAAGTGTCGAATATTTACGCTGTGGAAAAAAATGTGTGTTTCTTCTTTCGTAACAATACTCGTGGCAGGAGTGAAAACAATGTATGACAAATGTTAGCGCAGGTGCATTCAGGAATTCAGTTCATGTCAATAGGAAGGTCATATTCATGGATAGAAAATAAAATTACGAAGTTTTAAGGAATGTTTGTTTAAACTTATATTCGTATACGAAGAAGTCTTTTTAATGTTCATGAAAAGAATTCAAAATTCAATCAATCATTTTGACAAAAAAAATAGAAGGAAAATATTTATGAATTTCTTTATTCAATACGTAAACTTGATAAATTCTTTCTTTCGAATCTTCCAAATTAAAAAGCTTTCGACCCAATTATTTTAAATATTCAATTAGCAGTACATTATATGTGCACTAATATTATAAAGAGGTAAAGTTTGTGAGGTTGTATAGAATAAAATCTGGATCTACTGAACCGATTTGGAAATTTATTTTACCAATAGAAAGCTATGTTATTTTTATTTGTGAGTGTCATATGTTATATATTAATCTGAATAATAAAAATATTTTTTTGTGGTATTCGGATTTGCAAAGTAAGTCCGAGAAAAAAACGGTCGAACAAAAACGTTTCTTACTAAAGATGCCGTAACTATGAGAGATATAATATGATTGAGTTCTAGAGAAAAGAGTTGTAGTGCTTGATAATGCCTACGAAAAAATTAAGCGACAACATGTATCTAATTCTTATACTTAATTCACAAAATATATATATATAAATATAAATGTAAAAAATAATAATTAAATTGCTATAATCTGTATTACTAGAATATGCCTAAAGTAATATTCATTAGAGGTACAATATTTTGTAGTTGAAAAAGTCACCAATAGATGGCGTTAAATACAGAAAAATAACTCGGAGCTAGCAGCTGATCGACCGCACCTGACGCGGGAAACGCGCTCGCTTACATTCAATCCGCTTACAAAACATGAAAACACAATGACTCAGTTGCGGTTTTACTGACCGACTGAGATGTTGTGTGTTATCACAATATTATGCGTAATCGAACGATTCCGAATGATGCGACAATGAACGATTTGCGAATTATCGAATAACCGTTGCGTAATAATCGAGTGAAGTGTACTATATATAGTTATAGAATTTAATCGATTATAGAGAATCTAGGGATGTTCCTTTGATTTCCGAATGTAGGGCAGTGTTAGCAGTCACTGTGTCTAGGTCAGACGCGGATATTCTGTTGTTTATCTTATCGATACGGTGCAATTATTTATGTCCATTGTATTTAATGAATGCTATCGGAAGTTGACGGACATCCGTTCGATAAGTTTCCAAGAATAAATGTTTTGTGTCAAGTGATTTATGTGTAATATTAAATTGTATACGTGATCACAAAATTTACGAAAATGTTCGGAGTGTTTATGAAACGTTGGAAGCCTAAAAGGTTGGTCAATTCATTTACTTATTTTAATATAAAACAATAGCTGTATTGTATCTATGTATAGTCAATTATCTACAATATTATTTAAAGTGAAACATGAGATATGATATTTTAATTCTTTTTTTTTACGAACGCATTTTTTATATAAAAATATTTGATAATCTTGCTGCAGGACATTTATCGTGTGGAGTATGATTGTGCATACGAGGTTCGTAATTCAGTCGTTCCTGGGTGTTCTGATACCCTAAAATATACCTTTCTATTCTTCGAATATTAAAAGCTAAATATAAGACTATTTAAAAAAAGTGCGCACATATACTTACTAGAAAAATTCAGGATTACACGTTACTAGCTGATTCCCGCCCTCTTCGTTGGGTATTAAAAATGACAAGGGTTTGATCGAATCCAGAAAAATAAGTTCCTCATTAAATGGTCCCTAGTTATAGCCCTATGGCGATACGTTCAGTAATTTTGACAAAATTGAATTTCAAGGAAACTATATTTTCGTATTATATCGTTGAAAGCAGATTATCGATTAATTTAATTTAAAAAAAAACATTTATGTAATTACTTTTATCCAATGAATATAAAACGTTAACCTTCTGACTGTCTTTTTAATATTCTGACAGTTATCTTCTTTTTATATACATTTCTTCTGTACGTGTATATGTCACTGAACTTCTAGACTGATCCAATTTTCATGAAATTTTGTGTGCATATTCTAGTGGACCTGAGAATGGTTTAGATTCACAATTGGACCCGGCAGGTGTCGCTCCGGTTAACTATTTGATTTTTTTTTAATTATCAAAGCAGGACACTGTTCGCAGGGACCGCTAGTATTTATACATTTTCACACCAATCAATAAATTCTTTGGTGGACGTCGCTAGAAAGGCAAAGAAGTAATTGTAATATTCAGTTTTTCAATTTAGTTTTATATTAGTATTTTTAAGAGGTTATTATTTAAAAGTTGTTTTGTAAGTTGTTATTGCATGTTATTGTTATTTTAGAAAAAAAATATATCAGGGTTTTGCATAAATATAATAAGCCAAAGCAATGTTCAATACTGCACGCGTACGTTAATCCTGATTAAAATGTTTCTGATAAATTTCACGCCGACAAAGTCGAGAGCAACACCTAGTTACATATATACATACATATAGATATATAAAGTCTCTCTATCTAAATTTATTATCAATCTAATGTTCGCAGGTATGTATGTATACAGGTATGTGTCCGCAGGTCCACCCCGGAATGTACCATTATTTTGGAATTCGCGTACATTTATTAATTCAAATTAGTGACACTATCGACTGATGCTAAAGGAAAACAACGTAAGGAAACCTGAACCTGAGAAATGTCTTTGTATACTATATATTATATACTATATGTAGTGTATATTATATGTGGTAAAACATAGAACCATAGATTTCTCGGAATTTGTTATTGTCAATATGTTGTGGGTTGACGTGCTGATTATGCCTATATTGCTTCCTTTGCAAAGAGGCTTATGACCTTGTAGTGAGTCTATTACAGGCTAATGATGATGAAATCAGATAATTAAGAATTTCTGAATTTTTTTTTAAATATCTTACTAGTCAAACGAATAGGCACATCACCAGATGTTAAGTGATCACCGCCGTTCAAAGGAGTTGCAAGTGCGTTGCCAGCCTGTGTTTAGGAGGAATGGTGGGAAGGGGGGACGGGGCGAGGAGACGGGTGGAGAGAGGAGGTAGGTCTTCGGCGCTCTCACTGACCGAACGAAACGCAATAATGCAAGCATTGTTACTTCATATCGGTGTTTTTGTGGGTCGGGTGGTAGTACTGAAGGCGAGCTAGTCCATGCTGTAACCAGTAATAGCTTCAGAGTGGCTCTACCACCTTCCTTCGCACTTCTGAAATATACAATATATGATATTCTAAAGAGGTATTGCTCGCAACCTTTTCTCGTCTTTGTTTGAATAGAAATCAAGTCACACGTCCTTCTGTGGACGAAAGTATTCCACTCTCGCTTTATCTGCATAGCTCGTTGGCTCAATATTATAACGATTAAAGTTCCCATGAGTTATTCCGTGTGTGGGAAGCGGGTCTCGTATATTTATGTAGCTGTTAATACCTAACAATAACAGATTGACCCCGATACCTGTTCACGGTCTAATTGTTAGAATCGGTTGAATAAAACTTCTATATATTATAAGGTGTCTCAAGGAACACATGTTCGGATTATTTGTTCAGTTCAATTCTTGTACGATGAGAGGCTCAATCGACCTTATGAATTTAAACTATAATACATAGTCGAGACATTACGAGAATGGGTTTCTATCTTCACACGTGCTGTTATAATCTTTTTAAGCGTACGTAAAGTGAAATATATTTATCTCTTTCACATCTCCTATATATCTATACCTAGAAAAAAAAATGGTCGCAGGTTTCTAGTAACCATTACATAGTATAAAACAATGTCCTCTACCACGTCTGTATGTCTGTCTGTTCACGATAAACTCAAAAACTACTTAATAATTTTATATTCGGTTTTCACCAATAGATACAATAATTTATGAAGGTTTAGGTTTACAATTTGTCAAGGTTTTTTTTTAATTATTAGATTGGGATCGCGTCCGCCGGTAAGTAGTAAGTAATAAAATACATATCAACCATTTTTACAAATGTCTGTCTGTCTATTTGTTTGGACACGTATTACTGCTAAAGTATTGTTTATATGATAAAACTTCACCAAGAAATTCAGAAAGCATATCCTCGAGTAATGTTTAGTGTTGGTTTCAATGACACCGGTCTACTCTATCAAAAGTTATTATAATTTGAATGACGACTCGAGTTAAATACGAGAGAAGAATAGGTAAGTAAATGCAATTCAAACTCTTACAAAAACAGAATATTATATAATGTATAAATAATATCTAAGACAGAGTAAATGAAAGACTGTATTGCATTAAGTCTCATGCGAACGAATTCGCGGGAAAAGCTAGTTTGTAATATTACTTTAAAATGTCCTCAACGCTGTATGAGAAATTACAATTTGTTGTGCGAGCATAGCATAAAACGCTCGCGGGAGGTCGTATCCGCCTCGTTCTCTACTGAACGTGTTAAATCTAAACTTGTCTTTTTCACTGATAACTTCATCTGATACATGACAGTGTTGTTATTAAAATGCACGTAAAAACTCTTTATAAAATTCTTATGAACACAGATTTACTTAAAATGTGTTTTTAAACATTTAAACTTCAACGTATTCAGCCCGCGAAGAAAGTGTCGTTTATTACAAATTTATATTTTACAAATTACACATGGAAATTATAGTGTTTACGTGTTATAAATCGTTTATATATTTCCGACCAAATCTATTAAAAAACTTGTTTTCAGACAGAACTGTAATTAAACACCGTCTTTTGTTTAGTCTGAGTTTTTAAAGGCATGCGATCTTTTTTTATATAGTAAAATAATGCAAAATGTTTTTTTTTGCCAAATTCTAAGCATACCATAATCGAAAAATGATGACGACTGGTAATCTGGTGAAGCTGTTAACACCTTGCTATAATAGGTCAATAGCGTAATTAGTTCGAGAAAAAAAAATTGAACCGACTTCGATATCAAAAACTTATAAAGCAGTGAAAAGTGAAAAATAAATATATTATTAAATTAACCAAATAAAATAAAATATATGATTATTTTCGCTACCTAGAGATATATTGGAAGTCGGGTTGAATATTTTGTTCAAATTTATATGGGACCACCTTGGAGTATAGCCGAATCAAACAGAAAAAGAATCATTAAAATCGGTTCACAATTGAGGGGTATATCGATTAACATACATAAAAAAAAATACATACACCCGAACATAGAACCTCTTCCTTTTTCGAAGTCGGTTAAAAAAAGATTGCGACTAATCCTCCGATTTTCTTGAGCAGTGTATCTAACCTGCAGCATTCATTACTATCCTTAGACTACCGGTACCATTAGTAATATTTGTTTAATGTAAAATGAGGTTATCTAGCCTTATTTTGAAATAAATAAATTATGTACTAAAATATACGACGTAACGCATGACTATAGTTTAAATGGAATTACAACGTAATACTAAAATGTTGCATATTAAAATCTAAAATACACCAACGATGATTACATGAATGCATTTTTGCTTACATTACTGAGTCAGCTAATGAAGGTGTCAGGTTCGTACCAACAAAAAGTTAATGCAACACATACGTAGTACGTACGTACAAATTAGTCGGATATCAAATTGCAATGCAACCGTTGCGTTTGCCTGCGGTTAATAAACAAACATATTCTGTTATTATTTTGTTTCAAAATACTCTGATAGATGGAGCCATCTATTTTTATAATGAGCATTTTTTAAAGCGACCACATCGGGATAGGTTTGTTAATGCTTCACAAAAATAAATACTATAAAATGACTGTTTTTAATATTATATACACACACTTTATTCTTATAATACGTAATATATTACAAACCAAAAATTGGGAACAAAACTAACGTAGAATAATCTTTTTGAGGAGTTTTTGGCGGGATTTTAGTCTATCATACAGTGGTTTTATATTTTATTAACAATATTGTGTTATTTGGAAAATAATACCACGGAGCATGAAATTCTGAGATGCCACAAAAAATCCCTGGAAGGTTCTAGCAAGGGATCCACCATCTTGTTAGAATATTGATTTGACACGATGCTTAATATTGAAATGATCGTACGACGCTTGTGATATTATTGATTACATGACAATGACAGTAATAGTCGGAAAGATTGATTGCCAAAAATAAAGAAAAGTAAAAAAAAATACTGTCGAATATAGAGTTCTGCAGTTGTACGCCCCTAACTGAAAAATTACTAGATTTTTATTATTCCTTTTAGTATTACTGTTTACGCACTTGGTCCTGATTAAAATAATATCGCGATAGCTTCACTTAATAGAGGTTTTTTAATGTTTGAAAGGACTGCGATTTTTAAGGACATTTTGCTATCAGCGATGTGTTTTCTTACTGTAAGGTGGGGCAAGTGGTACTGTACCTATATTTTTCTTTTGCACTGTTAAGATAGTAAAGTAAATTTTTATTTGCCTAAATATTTTTAGTTCTACTTTAAAAGAAAAAAAAGGCTGATTTATCTGTCGTGTGGTCCTTTTTATCCTTTATTCATAAACTTGCGGTATGGAGTTTTTGGCGGAATTTTAGTCTGTCACGTAGTGGATTTTATATGTTACTCATAATCTTATGTTATTTGACTCTATATTTTGTAAATGTGGTAGTGTTTTACGTAATATAGTTAGTTTATTGTGCATTAATGGAGTGAATGGAAAATAATACCACGGAGAATGAAATTCTGAGATGCAACAAAAACTGCCCGGAAGGTTCTAACAAGGGAGCCACCATCTTGTCAGAATACTGATATATGGAAATATTGAAATAATCATACGACGTTTGTAATATTATTACCTACACGACAATAGCAGTAATAATCTGAAAGATTGGTTGCCAAATATAAAGTTAAAAAAAACTTGCTTTATTTGAACCTATGTTTTGGATATTGTGTACTATGTTTATTAGAATTCATAACATGGAATGTGTGTTCTACGATTTTACAAAAAAGTATTTGATAAAGTTTACGAAGAAGATAACAAGTTAAGCTTAAAATAAGTGTACCCAGCAAACAGCATTAATAAATATTGGAAGAATTAAAAAAGAGGTTTTTTGATGGGATTTTAGAATATTATGTAGTGGATTTAATTGATTCTATATTTTGTAATATTGGAGTGTTTTACGTAATATAGTCTGGTTATTTTGTACAAGTGGATGTGAAATAATACCACGGAGCATAAATTTTGAGAGCGCAGAAAAACTCCATGGCAAATTCTAACAAGGAAACGACCACCTTATTAGTACATTTAATTTATCACAAGATACTTACTCCAGAATTGACAATTTCGAGATGATGTCTGACTTGATAGTTGGTGCACATATTTTCATAACAAGAAAAGTCACATAAAGCAAAAGTAACTAATTTAGTACGTGAAAAGTGCAGTAATACTCTTGGAAGAGGACTGGGTTGCCAGCAATAATAAAAGAGTAAGAAAAGGACACTTCTCCGCCATATTTGTTCACCTTTGTTGTTTCCGAATAGTACAAAACACACCATAAACTAATTCCGCTTTCAATTAATATAAAACCTACCGATAATCTTATAAATAAGTACAATCGTAAACGTCATGAGCTTAATTAATAGATAAGGTTAAACTCTATTTAATTATATTGGAATGTGTAGTTAAAATTCAATGTAATACGCCATTAATCTTAACGCCTATTTCTCGCAAAAGTGTGACAAGTTCCGCTTTCTGAATGTATTAATAAGATTAACTATGCGTGTGGGTTCTTATGTTCTCGTTTTGTCGAATATTGTTATTTTTTTATTTATTTAAATTTATGTTGTTTTTAAATAATGAATCTATGGGACCACTGTCACTTATGTAAATTTTTATGACCTTCTCCATTATTTTGACTTAGGGAAATTATAATATTTATGATCGAATTTGCCTCGATTGCATATGCTCTATATAGATTATTTAATTAATAAGCTATTGCTGTATACCGTTTCATATGCCAATAACATAAACCATCCTTTTAATTCAATTGTTTTTATGAAATGTATTATAGATTAAAATGTAACTATTCTTTATAAATTCAAATTAAATTGCAGGAAGATATTATAAAAGAAAGTTCTCTGCCACGTCTGCCTGTCTATCTGTCTGTCTGTTCGCGATAAACTCAAAGGCTACTGAACGGATTTTCATGAGGTTTTCACCAGTAGACATAGTGATTCGTGAGAAAGGTTTAGGTATATAATTTGTGAAGGTTTTTTTAATTATCAGGAAGGGACCTCGTCCACTGGATATCGTTAGTTAATATATATACTGAAGTATCACTGTCGTTTGCTATGGTGTGGCTATTTCTGTCTTGGCTACGTTTAAATAAGTTAAAAATTGACACGCAGTCATGTGAAAATTGCTGTGTTTTATGAACTTGTTTTATGAACAAGTAAAACAACATAAATCTTCAATACCACTGCATTAAGCCATGGAAATCGAAATCGTTTCTTTTGTGTTCAAATCGGGGTCTTAATAACCTATTATTACATTACCTTATTCGAAAAGAACCGGCAAAACTGGGAAGAATGTGTGAATAGGTGCCAATGAGGCGGCTATATTGAAAACGAATTACAGATATGTATAACTCGGTACATCGTCTACAAAAAGGTACTAAGTAAAACGTACCTACGTAGAGAAATGTCGTGGTTTTCACATGTCAGTAAAAGTTATATCAGTTGTGTTGACATCTTTGGAACTGGAGTTGACGGTGTAGCGGCTCGGAAACTTTCATCTTCGCCGCAGCATCCTAAATCTATATTTGTTCTGTAATATATTACCAATTTCTACGATTAGATTCAACCGATATGGGTAGTTCGGAAGATTTATGTTAATGGAAATTTGGTTATAATATTATGTGCGAGTTATAGATGGCTTTATCGTACGGTTTTACGTGTGAATAGAAATTGTGTATACATAAATGGATTGCGTTTATGAAATATCTAGTCTTTGGAAACAATACTTTTTTCTGGATAAAAGGTACCCTTCTTTGTACCTTATTCCCATGTATATGAAGATGATGATCGGCTGAGTAGTTCAGAAACTATATCAATTATTTTGCTATTGGTTACTCTACTGTCAAGTATCAACTTAATTTATCCTATCGTGACTTTCAGTCTAAGTGAGAAGTGCTTTCTCTTTCACACCGGTTGGTTTTTGCATAATGGTAGTTTGTTCACACGTTGCGCTAACGGAGGTTGGCTATTAATTGTCAATTGATGTCTTAAGTTATTTGCTATTCATTGCGTAAATATCGTATCGTATCGTATCGTAGTTAGATCGAAAACAAATCCATTATTAGTTTTTATAATAATAACTACTTCTAATGGTATCCGTTATTTTAATAACAGTATTAATAGATCCGTGGGAAAAAAGTTAACCTAACTTACTTTCGCACAGTGGTTATAATTCATGTCTACATTTCATCCTATTGTTTCTCTCCGTGTTCATTCCAATGTCTATAATGTAACTGTCGTCATACGCCTTTTTTTTTCGAACTGACTGAGCTATTGACCTTGCAAGGCCTTTACACCTTCACCGGACTACTGTCTTCATACGCCTTTTCGCGTAAGTACGCTTGTATATAAGTATATACCTTACAAAACGAAGGGTGGAAAACTCTGGAAAGTTGACGTCATTATTCGAGAGCATCGACAAGATTCGACATATGTTCTATTTAGAACATTATTGTTTGTGTACAGTATTAAGAGCGTAAAAGTGATACTATGGTCACCTGTTTCTCACACCTTGATGATACATCTGTTGTTTATTTATAACAATGAGTTTTTATACAAGATGCAACAATGCAAAAACTTAATACATCTGCACATGATTCAAAATATTTTTTTATTAGTAGTCTGGTGAAGCTGGTAAGACGTTGCTGGGTCAATAGAGTAGTCATTTCAAAAAAAAAAAAATTTTTTTTTACAAGCTTATTGCAAACACGAGTCTCAATTTTTTGTCAGGTCGATGACACAACGTCGTCCCTTAATCAGACATTTAGGTCGGAATCAAGTCGTATTATTTACGCAAATGTCACTCGAATATTCTGAACTGATAGCTAAATCCCTTATCACGACGTTATCAAAACGCATACCGACCTAGAAACTGGTGGCGTCTAGATAACTTTGCGTATGTTTAGCCTCTGACATGGAGTATTTTCTTTTATCAGATAAGAATAATTATTCTAACCTGATCATCGTAATTTCTGTATGCCATTAATATTTAGAAGTTTTTTTATAAACGTTAGTGTTTAACCATGAATCATGACCAAATTATACACATAAAATTAAAGAGGTTTGTAATTGTACGTACGTCACGCAAAAACTAATTGATATACTTGGAATTTTTTTTTTAGTTTTTACTTCTCGGGCCCCGTTCATTAATTATTATATTTTTTCATTTAATTTATATATGTAAAGTTCTAAGAAACTATGATTTTTCTAAGTCGTGCAGTAATTTTTTAAGCGTATATATTCCTGTTCGTTTTTCATGTGTATTAAACGTATGGTTAAGATCATAATAAGATGCAGACAGAGCCACGTGTATCAGCTAGTCTCAAACTCACATTCACATTTACAATATTAGTTAGTAGTACCTGTGTTCGCTTGAAGTCCGGCGGTGAAGCTGTTAAAACATTACTAAGTCAATAGCGTAGACATATCGAGAAAAAAAATGCTGTGTTTGCGACTTTATATACGTGAAACCTCACGTAAAAAAACAGCGATTAATAAATTCATCTAAACGCATTAAATAGTATTACTTATATACTTTTCTCTCGTACTTAAGTCGTGTTGTCATTAAAAGTACAATAACTTTTGATACACCCAACCGATTTTAATTAAATAAAGATTAAATGTTACATGAAGATATGCTTTACGATTTCCTTGTATATATTTTATCATAAACGCAGTATTTTTGTAGTGATGCGTGTTTCTACAAAGAGACTGACGGACAGACGAACATTTCTAAAATTGATTGAAGTGTATTTTATTACTTACTAGTCTCTGCCCGCGACTTCGTTCGTGTGAAATATGTACTTTGGGCTAAGGCTAACATGCAACAGAAGCTCTTAAAAGGATAAAACATCCCGATTTTAAAACATTTTTCATCTGTGCTCCGCTCCTATTGGCTTTAGCGTAATGATATATATCCTATAACCATTCTCGACGAATGAGCTATATAAAACTGAAAGAATTATTCAAATCGGACTAGTAGTTCCTGAGATTACCTCCTACAACGTCACAATTCACAACGTCACAAACTTACAAACTTTACCTCTTTATAATATTAGTATAGGTTTTTTTTTTATTGTAGCACGGCAAAGTGACTGCACTATGCCTGATGGTAAGCACAGTACAATCCAAAAATAATAGCGACCACCGATTGACACACCATCGCCGGTCGCCACTATCATGCCGGCCTGTAATAAGCTGGATATGCACAGGCTGATCCCGAAACGCGACCCGTAGAAGCGAATCACTATTACGGGCTTTTTCGCCATATGCATGGTGGTTGTGACCCAGTCGGGCTGTAAAACCCTACCACCCCGCTATCGCCATTGCCTTGTTCGTTATTCAGCAGGGTGCACCACGTGCAGGTGAGGTTGGCTTGGGTGTCTCAAGTCTTATAATGTTATTCGACACCCCTTACACCCCATAAATAGATGTGTAGATTTAACGTAGACAAATATAAAAGTCATTCTTAATAATTCGTGAATATTAGTATATGACAACTGATACTCAGATTACATGAAAGAAAAATAAAACAGAAATAAAGATGTATGCTTTCGAATGCAGACGGTAATAAAATGGATACGGGAATTACGAACATTATAAATAAGTTGTATCACCGGTGCATCCCTCGACTGAATAATAAAAGGCAATGAACGAAAGTCCATGTCTTAATTATATGTATATTTTTAATTTGACAAGGTTATTAACTCTGCGCTTCGTCGGTGAAGTCAACCCGTCGACGCGCCCCGGGGTCTTTAAGGCCGACGTAATCTATTTTTCTCTAGCGTTGCACTCTAGCGGGCCACCTGCGGAGATTTTAATTGGAAATTGGCCCTCTCTATGTGCAATGCTCACAGCTTCGTAAGGTTTCACGCTGGGTGGTCACAGGCGCATCGATATATTCCTTGCATTAAATAATACCTGGATATTATATTCGTTGTCTCGTGTAAATTGTTGTGCATTTATTCACGAAAATGTCGCTGCATTTATTCCGTTTATCGCGAAGTGATGGCGAATCATTTGTAAAGGGCAAACGAGTTCTCGAGTTATGTTTTGTTTCAACGAGTCAGAAAGTTAGCAAAGGCGCGATGAAAATATTTTTGCTTATTTATTTTTGGTATTAAAATAATCTATGAAGAATTACTCCATGTTTAAATTTATTTTGTTTTCTTTATAAGCATCGAAATATATTTGTAGTAAATCTTAAGAGATTTTCTTGTTACATTGAACGAAATTAAACTCTAGAACTATTAAATGGAAAAAGTTTAATTAAAGAAAAATATAACTGCACTTTGTAGATAATTTACTGAGGAATATTACAGATTCTCTAGCATTATACGTTGACTCTTAGGAACGTAGCAGATACCATGTAAAATAAGAGAAAACAATACAATAAGATAAATAGGCTGAGTGCCTTTAGTGCTCGCCTCAATAGTTCGGTGAAGCTGTGAAAACCATTCAGGGTCAACAGCGATTTCATTAAAAAAAAAAACAATACAATATATTTATTTATTACTAAATGTGCTCTCAACTCCATCCGAGTTGTACCTAATCTCAAAAAAAAGTGACTATTTAAATTACCTAATTTATTATGTCCATTTATTTATCTACTGTTCTCTCGTACTTAAGTCGTGTCGTCATTAAAATTACAATAACTTATACTAGAGTGAATCGATTTTAATTAAACCAAGACTAAATGTTACTCGAGGATTTGCTTTATGAGGTTTTATCATGAACACAGTACTTTAGCAGTGATGCGAGTTTAGGAACAGATAGATAGACCTTTCTAAAATTGATTGAAATGTATTCTATTAATTATTCATAGATAGCTGCAACATTTTTTACAATAATCTAAAACGTATTATACAGACACATTTTTACATTGTTATTATATGTACTAGAATAGAGTGGTCAGTTATAATTTCATGCGTTTAAATGCGTAGTACCTGGGCGACCGAGCCTAGCTCACTTCTTTAAAGAACATTTTTAGATAAAATAAACTATTAGATTTGCCTTATAAAATTAATGTTTTGAAGAAAATAAAAAAAATAAAAATCTCTTCTGCTGTCGCTCGGAATTGAACTATGGTTACACGGATTTTCGAAGCAACCGATTTCCATCTAAGCTATTTTTGTTTTGACACCGGCGGCGAAATTTACCTTTATATTAGCTACATTTTTTCTTTGCCTGAAAACTGAGTTAATAAAGTTTTCTATGAATAAAATCTAGCTAGATCGTTTCATCGTTCCTGAAACTACCTACATACTAAGTTTCACGGAAATAGATGACGCCGTTTGCGAGATCCTGAATATATACAAATATAAAAATATACAAGAATTGCTCGTTTAAAGGTATTCGATTTAATTACGTGCTTTATAAAAAGTACATTAATCCGCTAAATGCATGGATAACGATGATATACAATAATATTAATACGAAGGCGTTTGTTTTTTCTATTATTACTAACATAAAAAAAAATCGAAAATGAAACTGGTAATCTTACAATAAGGAATTGTATTTAAACGAATCGCGTCTCCAATAATCTTTAGAATGAGATATATTCGCTTTTAGTACTGTCAGGTTAATTGTACGGCTCGAGGCAACAAGCGTACATTTAGTTTACGAATGGCTGAAGTTATTACTCGTCAAATTTAATAAACGTTCATTTATAACCCTACGTTATATGCAATTGCGTTGAGATCGACTGTTGCATTTTAGGGTTGTTTTAAATGTTGCACCAAAAATGTATTTCAATTACATATTTATAACACTATCTGTGCTCGTGACTTTGTTCGCGAGAGGAATCAGGAAACTATTAAGTTTTTTTCATCTTCGAAATGAAAGTTTGTTTAGATGCGTCGAGCGGTATTGTTTTGGCAGAAGATAAAGTTATAATTTTACGTCATAACATGCTAGTAAGCGTGACCGAGCGTTCTGCGCTTTTTTTTTTCTAATGTCTACGCTATTAACCCAGCAAGGTCTTAATAGCTTCACCGGACTACTAAGGCGAGCGCTTAAGGCACTCAGCCGATTTTATTATGGCAATCAGCTCAAGGGTGCACGGGCACACCTCGGCTTGGCTGTTGCCTGTTGCATGCAAAATCGCGACCTATCTTAGCTAACCTAGCTAACTATTCATATGTGTATGAGTTGTTGAAACGTATATGTGTACCAAGCATACACGCCTCAACAACTCCTCCATATATTTATTATCGGAAAATTGAGAGCTTTTCAGTTCGATAAGGGAAAAAAGTAAACCCTTCCACTTTCATGTGTAAGCGTGTAGGCATGCACGTGTGTGGGGGTGATCGTGCAGTGTTGTAGCAGTGATGTATATTTGTGTGTCACCGTATCGCGCAAGCAACGCACTCAAGGGCTCTCTACCGAGGGATCGAACCTAGGTTTGAGCCGCTGCCGTGGGAGGCCTAATCGGGTTTTGCGCTTTCGCGGCTTGCGTCAGACTAACGACGCGTAGTATAACGGCGTGTAGTTTTGATATTTTGCAGCTCATTACAGATTTGATTTATTAGTAAACTTTATAATGATGTATATCATTATTTCTCGGAGTGCCAATAAATGTGAAAACCAGATGAATGTAATTCACACTATAATTCATTTAAAAATCTCATCATTTTGAATTTTTATTCCTGTTAGTAGTGCTTATGACTGCCGCAACTTTTTTTTAATACTTTTTTATTTAAGTACATGATTAATTCGATATCTAAATTACTTAATTGCTATCGCAACCAATCGGTTGCAGCATTATATTTGTAAATTTATGATAAGTGAAATTAATACACCGAATTTATTCATAAACTTATAACTAGTTTCATATATTATCCAATTCAACAAAATATGTACTAAAATCAAGCTACAAAATTATCGAGTTATAATCAGATCGCAAACAGACAGACAGTGAAACATCGACTTTTATAATAAGGTCGAGTTTGTAAGGGAGATTTAAATACACATTCAAACTAAATTTGATTTATTTGACCAGATTAACAATCAGGTTAGGTTAGAAGATCAGTATACTGCTATACCAATTTCAAACAGTACCTAGGTACTGAAATTCTTTTTGAGATCAATCACCGAGCGGTCGGTAATCTTAAAAGCTCAATTTCGAACCATCATCTGTGTTGCAAAACAATTAATTATATGGGAACGCAATAAGGCAAGACATCGCTTTGTGGCACAAATAATGTCTGTTAACTTATGCAGTGAATTATGTGAACTGGCGTGATAATCAGTAACATAGTTTTTGAAGGGATTTGGGATTGTATTTAGTGGCCTCTATTTTTTATTTCATCTTAGGTTAATTAGCCCTATATTTTGTAATACTACGCAATTTAGTTCTGTTATAGTGCTCAAGTCCATGGGGAATGATACGACGCAGCATGAATTCTAAGATGCAAAAGCTGCCTGGAAAGTTTTAATAAAGTTCGCCATCTTGTTGTGACATTCAAATCATAACAGATTATAGACACAAATAATCTAGAAGTCTAGACATACTACCACGCACTGATGCTAATGATGAATTCTAGGCACACGGCGGTCATCAATAATCTTGAAATGTACAGAGATTTCAATCTTAGGCATAATATTACCAAAAAAAAAACAAAAATTTATTATCTCTATAAAAAGAATACACGATTCATGCGTCAGAATTAACGAGCCGTGGTTTTATACGTTTTGAAAATGTTTAATTCTTAATACCTGACATTTTGTATTTATTATGTTTTTCCGCTATTTAATTACGCGGAGTAGTTAAAAAATAGGATTTTTTATTAATTCGAAAATTTTGATATCTTCTATACAACATATGTATAATATGAATGTAAATTTGACGTGACTCTACTTTTTTTATTTTCCTGAAAAAAAAAAATGTTGTCTGTGTCTAGGAATAAGTAATACCTAAAAGACATTTGAAAAATTTTAGAAATCAAAATATCCTTTATTCAATTTAAACCCTGTGAAGGCGCTCATGAAAGTCAAAGCTACCACCGGCTCCGAAAACAAGCCAGTCATCGAGAAGAACCGGTAAGAAACTCGATCTGGTTAAGATGTTCGCCTGCCTATCTGTTTATATGGACACACATCACTGCTAAAGTACTGTGTTCACAACCAACTTTTTTTGAACTTCGTAGAGACATCGGCTGTCTATCTATGTATGCTCTACCGCATGTATAATGGAGAGTGCTCTGAGGAACTGTTTAATATGGTGGCCTCTTCACCTTTTCAAACTCGCAACTCCCGCCACTGGTTGGCTGCTCATCCACAAACCTTAAAAGCTAACAAAATCGCGACTACCGTGAGGTTCTCTCGAACCTTCCTCATGCGTACGCTGACGTTGTGGAATGGGTTGCCCGGCACGGTTTTTCCTCAGGACTATGATATGGGGCTCTTCAAGAAGGGACTGAAACGCGCTCTTCAAGGTCAGCAACACAACAGCGATGCCTTTGGTGTTGCAGTTGTTCATAAGCGACGGCAACCACTTACCATCAGGTGGGCCGTCAGCATTTTTGCTACTTCTTGGCATAAAAAAAAACCAAACCTCACTAAGAAAATCATGAAGCATATCCTCGAGTAAGATTCAGTCTCTGTGTCATTTGAATCGGTCTACTCTATCAAAAGTTATTATAATTTTATTGATGACACGGCGTAAGTAAGAGAGAAAAGTAGTTAAGTAAATAGACTTCATACATTCGGATGATTGTATTAAGCAATGTTTTTACATTACGTTCTTCGCGGAAGGAGTCGCGGGCATAGCTATTTATTATATTGTGTTTGGAGTTAAGTAGATTTGAACAAGTATTTGGAATTTTAGATGAGTTCAAGATGATTCCAAATCAATAATACTTTGGTCATTCGATCACGGAGTATTGATAAAATTATCTCATAATATTGTAATTTAATAGTCAATTAAATGTACTAATAATATCATTTCTCATTTTAAAAACCAATAAGTTTAAATGGATACAGGGCCATTATACTGAACGCTCCATTTACTACATAACATATTAGTATATTTCGTGCGAGCCGTTATAATATTCGTTAACTAAACGAAACAAAAGAATGTGTTTTGACTAATGCGACATTTTTAAATAGATACCCTATTTACAGGCTTCGTCAATCTTTTTGGCCGTTCTAGATATAGCTCTAAGTTTGGGTTTGTACGTAATCATATCGAGAGTTTAATATAAAACAAAATTTAAATATTGTTAGACGAGTTTAATACAGGCATTTATTAATTCTTATGTTGTCTCGATGTTATATAATTAATAGAATATATACTTGTACCTGAATTTGTGTTATACGTAACTATGTTTAAAACAGTCAAAAAGTTTGGAGGGGAGTGTACGTTATCACAATTTGCATTGAGAGAAATGAATGTACTTTAAATCAAAGTATGTGATATTATTTGAAATGGGAATTCAATGGATTTTTCTTCGCCTTCTTTTTACATATATGGTCATTGATTTAATAGATTAAGTTACCGACAAGGCTTGTTTTCTTTTTCCAATCTCCTCTATCAGCTTCACAAACTTTTAAGTTCATTTATTTATTCCTAACGGCATTAAGTTATCAAATAGCATTTACAGTACTCATGTGATTGTCAAAATGTTAATCTCCAAAATCGAATGAAATGAGTGGACATGTGTAAAACGCGTAACGTAAAAGAAACAGAAATTACCACTATGAACGCGCGGTTAACTTCGCTCCCACTTACCCGCCGCAACCCTCCTTGGCAGCTTTTCAAACCTTATTTCAAACCCCTGAAGTGGAGCCTTTGGGGACACTGCTAGCGTGATACAGTGTTACTGAATTCACTAAGGCACCTTCTTTCTTTTCTGCTTGAATTGCCAGATTTGAAATACACAGCGTTCGTACGACAAATGTAAAGGTTAGTGTTTTATTAACGTGTACATCTACTATAGTTCACTTAGCTCGCATAGTTAGCTCGATTTGCGACATTGCATAAAATGCCAAACTGAGGTTCGGCAAATTTGGCACTCTTGGGTTAGTTGCTATAACAGCTGAGTGCTCTAAGCGTTCGCCCCAAAACCCGGTGAAGCCATGAAGGCTCCTCATAAAGATCATATATAACAAAATTGCATTTGGTGATACTAATATTGATAACTTAATAATTTTATAACCTCCGTTGTATAGATAACTTCATCTAAGACAATGATAAATTGATTTACACTGCCCTATTATCTAAATCACATAGCCTTCCGCCGTCATATATATACAGTATGTATACACTTTTGAATATTTATAGCTTTATGCAAATTAATCAAATATTATCCGGACAAAGCTCAAACGTTGGTAGTTGAGGTTAGATATATAGACTTACAAATTACCATAATATTATGTTTAATAAATCTTCATCAAACAAAATAATTCCAAAACATGATGTCACTCGTGTAAATCTCAAGTTATACGACTTTGATAGTCGTGTTAGCGTGAACATACGACGTAAATAGCTACTTACCGTTCAAGGTAATTGCGTGTACTGGCACGCATTCAGAATCTGTTGGACAATCTTTTATACATATAATAATAACAATGTAAATGTAATGTGGTTGTACTTTTCAGATTTGCACGCAAAAAATTGTTATCTCTCACAGAAAACCGACGTGAAATAACAGTGGTTGCATTATTGCGTTTCCTTCGGTCAGTGAGAGCGCCCTAGGCCCACCTCCCCATTCCCCTGACTTCACCTCTCCATTCCCCTCTTCCTTCCCCCATTCTCCCATCCCTCTAAACACAGGCTGGCAACGCACTTGCAACTCTCCTGGTATTGGTCGGTGGTAATCACTTAAAATCAGGTGATCCACCTGTCCGTATACCTCCTATATGATATAAAAAAAACATTTCATCAAATTCAGTTCACTCTACAAAAAGTAATTGTATTTAAGTCACTTATGCTCATGATTATTTGTTGTATGAATGAAAGTAGTACAATAAATTAGTCATACTACATAAAATGAGCCGTCACGAGACGCCTGGCAGATGTGAAACATCGCAATTGTTCGAATCGAACGGATCTGAGATCCTCGAATTACACTACAGGTATGCGAGTTCAGTGCGGCAAGAGAGAATGCGCAGTCGCTTGCGCGTGGCATAGCATCGCCACGTCTCACACAGTCGCCACGTCAACAATCAAGTTTACCAGCGCCTACAGACATTTCACATCAATAAGGTGTGTTAGGTAATTCGTTTTTTACACATGCAAATAAAAAAATATTGTTTTCTGTTTTGTCTTAATTAGACAGAAGTACGGTGAGTGGACCCGTAACTATTAACCTGAGTGTATCCCTGTCGTTGGATCAAGTTTCTATAACATTACATCAGATTTAAATTTAATCCCTACGGTGTTAGGTATTATGTCCAGTGGACCGAGACTCGGGATGACTAATTTAAGATAACAGTTGAATAAAAACGATCGTGCGGACGTTATTGATAAGTATTTGAATAGAGTTTTTTTATGCTATTCTATTATTTCAATCCTTTTATTGTTATGTGGAGTTGTCACGTTTTTATTATCGAGAAGTTGCTATTCTGCTACGGTACAAAGATTGTATCCCACTGGATTGGCACAACAGTTTCAAATCCCACGTTATTCCAGTATTGGTTGCGATTAGATTTCTAAAGTTTAATTTTATTTGACAACCGTTCGTTTAGTAGATTACTTCTACCATTGTCAAAATACAAAAATACTTTATTCTGTTTAGGCCCTAATAAGGCGCTTATGAACGTCAAAAACTACCACCGGTTCGGAAAACAACCCAGTCATCGAGAAGAACCTCGAGAAGAAGAAACTCAATCGGGTACATTTTTAAAAAATATATATTTCCAATACATCATATAATAGCTTATAGTGGATGCACAGAGAGGAGTCAATTCCAGACATCACTATCGTTCACATACTGATCCACTCTATAATATCGTTTTGAAACTAAAACCCGCTTGACTTGGCGCTTAAATTTGCAGTCTGGAAAATCGGTAACATGTTTGGGACTTTATTGTAAAACCTAACACTATTACCTAAGAAACTATTACTGGTTTTATTAAGTCTGAAACATGGGACGACGAGTTTCTAGTATTTACATTATGCCGGTCTTTTACTACATTCAGTTTTTCAAAGTTTTTACACAATTGTCGAGTAGGTAATGATGTTATAAGTTTCTTGCGATCACTTCAATGAACTAACAAAATGGTGGCCGTCTTGTTAGAAGTTTCCAGGGAACTTTTGCGGCAAGTCAGAATCGATGCTCCATGGTATTATTTCCGATCCACTTTATATGTGCAATAATCAAACTATATTTCCTACGTAAAACACCATCAATATTACACTACATGACAACCCGAGATCCCGCCAAAAACTCCACTCATTTCTAACGCTATGCACAACTTGGTACACGCCGGGGATCGGACCTGCGGACATCGGATTTATATTCCACCGGTCAAAACACTCGACATCAAGGCTGATAAATACTGTAACATTAAAAAATTGTGAATGGAACAAATTAATAAAGTAATTTTATGAAGTAGCCAACTGATTGTTTGTTTGAATTTTTTTTATATTTAATTAATCACTGTCTACTCATATCTAATCAATGTATGATAATTAATTCACACGTTGTATTCGATATATTGAATCGAACGATACGAATGTCGTCGTAGATTAATATATTATGAATATTTATTATGTTACCGCACGACTTTAAAATATGCTTTTATTCTAGAGAGAACGGTAGACATTTTTCTATGTCTATTAAAAATGGATCAGTTTAATAGTAAGCACTTTTAATAATAAAAAAAAACTATTTTTGGACATGCGGAAAGTTATCATTTTTATCTTCGATTAATAATACCAAAATATTCTATTGTTGATCAAAGGTTTTTGTTTAAAAATGAATTCAATCACGATATACGTTAAATATGTTGTGTGTTGTTTTCTTTTAATTAAATCTCTAGCGCTAGAGTAATGAAATTTGGCACATAGACGGTCTGGGAACTGGTGAAGTTTATCATAAATATTTATGATACAGTATATTATATTTGATAACATTAAAGAAAAACACAAATTAATTGATTAATACAAAATATATGCAGAGGAGTTCGCGAGAAAATTTCAAATACACCATTTCGTTTTCCATTATAGTTTAATACTTGAACTAACCATAATATAAAAATAATAAGTATCAAAAATGTTTATTTATACAGAAGATTAGCACAGTGGCGGAAAATTGTTGTACTGTTCACTTTCATTGTACTGTAGAGTACAATGAGACAAATACGAGAAATGAAAATCTTTTTCGAGATTTAGAACTACGGCATAAGTTATACGGTCGACTTTCAATAGATACTTATCATTCATCAATATCGATGTCGCAGTAATTCTCGCCCAATAATCGACCGATAAGTTGAAAACCCTTCCTTATCCAATATGAGATAAAAATACACGTGTCGATACTGCATCAATCAAAGGTCACTCGATTTCCTTGTTTCTTTGTCATTTGCTATTCGAAGATTTACAGATACGTTTGACTTTGCAAATATTAACAATTACGACCTTCAAATTGTATCATTATGCAGGTACTTAAGAGTAGAAAGCATATGCACGTATAATATAAACACCCATCTATCTATAAATATAATAAGACATAGTTG
The DNA here is from genome assembly GCA_014332785.1 of Antheraea mylitta. Lineage (NCBI taxonomy): Eukaryota > Metazoa > Arthropoda > Insecta > Lepidoptera > Saturniidae > Antheraea > Antheraea mylitta. Next base: position 4,159,074 of record JACEII010000022.1, on the reverse strand, counting down.
TAGTTTATGTCTTTTTTTTTACGGGCGGAAATCCCTTATGGATACCCACACTCCCGGGGGAAAGGAAGGGTTATGTCCGACTCGCACGGGCTAAAACCCCACGGTGTACCGACAGACCGTGATGTTGGGCGGCAAGAGATCGTTCTCCGCTATTCCCCTTGAATAGCCGCCCCGACGGTCCACCCGGCGGAAGGTTGCCGCCGGGCTCCTACCTATAGAGAGGCAGCTGGGTACACGCCAGCTGCCACCCCTGGTCTGCCGGACCTGTGCAATGAGGAAATGAGCCCCCCGACTACATCCCCTCAGGTCCGACTACGGTTGCAGGAGGAGTTGGGCAAAGCGCCGACTCCTCCGCGCGGACATCCGTAGTTTGTGTCTGTATTTATGTTAGTTTAATTATTCTAATCTACAAAACGGATTCTAATACAATCCTTATTGTTTATATATTTGTTTTCGGAAGGTTTATATAAAATACATGTATATTATATTTATACAAAGTAGAGAAAAGTCGCCGTATTCTAATGTAAGTCGTAACAATGAGTTTTCCGACGCTTATATTAAAACGCTGGCTAAACTTCATGAGATACACAAAAATAATGTATAATTACACGTATTACAAATACCTATAGAAAGTGTATGTAGTGGTATATGTCTATCTCATAAGGATAACTCGCAGTAATCATTTATATATTTTACCTATTAGTAGACAAATATTGACTATTTGCCTCGTTAGTTTCACAAATAAAATGAAAAACTAATAACTCTTATCCATTAAAATATTTTATTTTTAATTATTGCTTTCATTCCACTATGAATTTAATGTAGAACAGAACTGCATATAGCAAGCATATCTTTTCAATGAATTTCTTAGAAAAGTCAAAGATTAAAAAGAGTTTTTGGCGGAATTTTAGTCTGTCATGTAGCGGATTTTATATTTTATTCATAATCTTGTGTTATTTGACTTTATATTTTGTAAACGTGGTGGTGTTTTACGTAATGTATATGGTTAGCTTATTATGCATAAGTGAAGTGAATGGAAAATAATACCACGTAGCATGAAATTCTGAGATGCCACAAAAACTCCCTGAAAGGTTCTAACAAGGGAGCCACCATCTTGTTAGAATATTGAATTATTAACCACACGACAATGGCAGTAATAATCTGAAACATAGGTTGCCAAAAATAAAGTAAAAAAAAAGATTTAAAAATTAGGTACAACAAAACGAAATTAATTTGTGTTTACATTCTTGTATATGACTTTCAATTCTGATATTAAATCCTTAAGATAAGTTGTCTACTTAAATGGATGAGAATTAATACAATATGGGTTAAAATAGCTTGGCAAATTACCCAATCTTTTTATAAAATATAAGATACTAGCCTCTGCCTGCCTCGCGTGGAATAAATACACTAATACGCAGCAGTTCTCAAAAGGAAAAAACATCCCGATTTTAAAACATTCTTCATCTGTGCTCCGCTCCTATTGGTCTTAGCGTGATGATATATAGCCTATAACCATTCTCGCTGAATGAGCTATATAACACTGAAAGAATTATTCAAATCGGACTAGTAGTTCCTGAGATTACCCCCTACAACTTCACAACATCACAACGTCACAAACTCACAAACTTTACCTCTTTATAATATTAGTATAGATTAAGGTATATTTGTATGGAATTACATATCTATATATGTATATATTGACTGTTTCGTAGGCCTTTCATAGATATACAACTCTGTAGAATACTATTTTGAAGAATCTTATAAGGTTTAGTCAACGTTAGCAATGTAAGCACCCAAAATTCATTTTTAAGTCTTCATGAAAATATATCGAGCAATATCTATCTTTCTGAAAAAAAAATGAGTGCGTGTAACCATTACACGCGATTGAAGTAAAACTTTTTAAATAGTTTTGATTTTATCAATAAATCGTTTATAAACAAATCAATGAAAATTTTTGAAAAAAAAAAAACAATAAAAATATTAAAATAAATAATAATAAAAATAATACAATATATTTAATCATGTATATATGGGTGCGAGACCGTGCTGCCAATTGGTTTCAACATAAGTAAGTAAAAAATTAAGTCAAAGCTTCATCACCTGTAGTGCCATCTATCAGCTAATTTGGAACTTAATTAACACAGGGAATATTATTAACAATTCTTTATTATAAAGTTAATAAAACATAGAAAAGTACATACAGATTACTGTGATAAGTAAAGAATTAAACTAATTATGATTTAATAAAAGTTTTGGTTTTGTTTAATTATTATCTAACCGGATGGTACACAAATGTGGCGCCATATTGTCGTAACGGACTTCCGTTGCACTATTGTCCAGCTACCTCCTATTCGTGCTTAAAGAAGTTTTACTTCAAACATTCTAAATAACAGTGAAAACGAATGAAAATCCATTACGTATTTTAGACGAATTGAGCGGTAGATAGACGCAGATAGACTTTGTTTTATAAAATATATTTTGAATTCACAATTAACATAAATTTCTATATTACGGCGCATATATTAAAAAATGAGCATTTCTTTCCACTATTTGGTTGCTAAATGTATTACGTGTGCTTGTGTACCCGTTTACAAATGTTGTGCTACATTGCGGCTACGTCATTGTCAACTTGTCATATATTCAGAAACTCATTTTTGGTGCCACAACGTTCGAAATTAAACCTTAATGTTTAAGCAATAACAATGGTTAAAGCGAAAAAGGTTTGGTTTTACCTCGTTAGTGAATAAAACTTGAGATTAGACAGCAGCTTGTTTAATTTACAATTAAAAAATGTATATACGTGTTGTACTGTAGTATGTAGCTGAGTGGAGGTGTTATTGTTGGGTATAAATAGGCATGTTTTCTTTATTTCTCTTGTGGTCTTGATGTTTTCCAACAATAAATACATTTTTTTTTCTTCTTTTAATGGATGGAGTACTTAATTTTGTATTTATAGTTTACTTATTTGCAGTTTATTGGTCTATGTGTAATTAGAAATGGTAATGCAGTTATAATTAGGGTTAGTTTGGTAAAAGTTCATTTGTAACTAAGAACTGTATTGGAATATTCTGTGAGCCAGTACCTATTGACAATCAAGTCATTTGGTCCGTAACACATCAGCGTAAGAACTGCCTATAGCTTAGAAATTGGTATGACAATGGATGTATGGTATTTAATCAAGCCTTGTATAATTTGAGTAAGTACTTTTCACTTTTAATTAATCTAAAGTTATCAGACGCAAAATAATCCAGCATTTTAAGACATAGTATTGGCATACACTGTTTCGGATTGCTTGGATGACTTTTTATCATTTTTTTAATGTGGGGAATTCCTTTATGGATACCCATTTTCCCGGAGAAGAGAGAGGGTTATGTGCGACCCCTACCGACTAAAATTCCACAGTATACGACTGCCGCTATAGTAAGGGCGATTCGAGATCTCTATAGGCTCCATCGTGCCGCCCCAGAGGATGGCCCAACGGCAGAAAGCGCCATTGCTGGGCCCCGTCTTATCACGAGACACTGGTCATCTTCTCCATCCGCCGGACGTATGCAATGGAAAGATGGAGCCCGACCCACCTTCCTTAGATACGACCACGGTGGCGAGAGGAAGCGGGCAAACTGCTGCGTACTGTACATGCGTACATTAACGTGACCGAAGATGCGAGCAAAAGCTAAATAGCAAAAAATAGGTTGACAAACTGAGAAACAGGTAATGTCTTTGCCTATTTATATGTAGAAGATGTACATGTCATGATATATAAGAGACTAGTTATGTCCCCGACTCCGTACGCGTAGAACCTTATCTACAAAACCCAGTGACTAATAAAATAATCTGAATTTTGTTAATATTAAGTCCATTTACTTATCTACGTTTCTATCGTACTTAAGCCGCGTCGTCATTAAAATTACAATAACTTTCGATAGCGTAAACTGATTTTAATGAAACCAAGACTATATGTTACTCGAGAATGTGCTTTATGATTTCCTTGATAAGGTTTTATCGTAAACTCAGTACTTTAGCAGTGATGCGTGTTCAAACAAACAGACGGATAGACAGACAGACATTTCTAAAAATTATTGAAATATATTTATTACTATATCTAGACACCTGCAACAATTTTTCTATAAAAATCTAAAATGTACAGACACGTAGATTTACATTCGTATTATATGTATAAATATACTATCTGTTCTTATTGAAACTGTGGCATATTAGACAATTACCACAAGTATAATAATACAAAAGCCTTCAAGGTTTCCATATTCATTTACATTAGTTAAAGTTTATGTTCTGGTTAGATGACACCGTGTATGTTTTAAATATTTATGTTTGTGATTCTAGCTTACATTTATTATAATAGTTTGAACCCGGTTCGTGTATCTACAACGTGTCTCACATATTAGCGATGTTACGTAAATTGACTATTAAAAATAATGATATAAATAAAATACTCTGCTATTTAATTTTTCTCAAATAAATTTTACGCTTTATTTCATTGTTGGGATACATTCTTTATTTTGTTTATTGTTTAATTTAATCAGTAGTATTTTATTAACATTATACGTTTACTTTCCGTATACTACTGACTAAATGTCACGTACTATATTAGGTGGGGTGTGACATATCCCGTAAATAAAATCAACTTTTTTTTTATTTTATTTTTTATTGTAGCACGGCAAAATAATTGCGCTATGCCTGATTGTAAGCACAGTGCAATCCAAAAATAATAGCGACCACCGATTGACACACTATCCATCGCCGGTCGCCACTAGCATGCCGGCCTAAAAAAAGCTGGATATGTACAAGCTGATTCCGAAATGCGACCCGCAGAAGTGAAGCACTAATACGGGCTTTTTCGCCATATACATGGTGGTTGCGACCCAGTCAGGCTGTAAAACCCTACCATCTCGCTTTCGCCATTGCCTTGTTCGTTATTCAGCAGGGTGCACCACCTGTCGCCAAACCTGAGGGGATGGGGCAGGGCCCCTCATCTCCTCGTTGCACGGGTGAGGCTGACGAGGGGGAGGCTGCTGGTCGTGTACCCAGTAGCCTCTCTATAGTAGGGTGAAACCTGGCGTTCATTCGCCAGGCTGCTGCAGGGGCAGTTTATCAGGTCAGTGGGCATGCTCGATCCCTGGCTGCCCCTACCATGCGGCGGGCGGTACACCGTGGGGTTTTAGTCCGTGCGAATCGGACATAACCTACCCTCTCCCCCGGGAGGGTAGCGTGTCCGTTAGGGATTTCCCCACGTTAATAAAAAAAAAGGGTGCACCACCTGCAGGTGAGGTTGGCTTGGGTGTCTCAAGTCTTATGATGTTATTTGACACCCCTTACATCCCAAAATTTATACCCCAATATTTCAGTTAATAATAGGAAATATATTATAGTAATAAAGAATTAGTTTAAGTAAAGCAACATATCTATTTGTACATTTTTAGACGAAAACAAAACAGAAACGCAGAATCATCATACTCCTACAAATACTCTGACGGAATCATCGACTTCGTGAAAAGTTTATTTAATTGTTGTAAACATCCTTTAATGAAAATATTAACTAAGAATTCTTTTAGATCTATTTCTTTTAACCCTCTTTTGATTTTTTAAGATACAGGTTTCAAAGTAACGAATCATTTAAAAATATTACGTTGCTAATTTCTAAGCTTTTTTTTTTTGAAATGGCAACGCTGTTCGCCTGGAGAGGTATTTACAGCTTCACCGAACTACCAAGGCGAGCGCTGAAGGCACTCAGCCAATTTGGAATGCTTGGGCGACCAACTCAAGGGTGCACGGCACACCTCGGCTTAGGCTGTCGCCTGTTTTGTGCAAAAATCGCGACCTATCTGAGATAACCTAAGATAAGCTATTTAGATATACGTATGTGAGTTATTAAAACATACATGTGTACCAAGGATGCGTGCCGTAACAACTCCTATATGTATTTGTGTCGGAAAAATTCCTCTAAACTATATAGGATAGATAAATTTTAAGCTTATGTTGCCAACAGTTTGTAGACCAGTGAGTCATAACATCTAAACTCGTTTGTGTGCAGCTTAGATCCTTATAGTTGTGGTCAATCCAGGGGTTTATACAATTATAATTTCTCACTGCCATAATGTTTGTTATTTGTAATCCTTACTAATATTACGAATGTAAATCTATTTTTTTTGTTTAATACGTATTGATGAGCTTATAAGAAGCGTAGAAATAGTTCATTACTGCCCGTAATATTGAAACTTGGAAAATTAATTAATTATTATCAAATTTCGTTGAATAGACAATCAGTTGTTATTTAATTAATATACCATAGTCACGGGTACCAGTCAGGTAATGATAAACGTATGACAGTATTTACAAAGCTCTGGTCAAAAAATCAAATATTTCAAACAATAATATTTTATAAAAGTACCATATTATAATAGTGATACATTGATGACTGTTGACTCTTCTCTATCGACAATTAATCTCACATCGCTGCGATCCGGGGTCAAGTGGACCTCGATCGTTAAGTTCCTGCAGGATATGCTAATTAGTCTGGTGCAATTACGTGGTAAGTGCATTTAATAGTCATTCGCGGAGTTTATCTCCAATTAATCATGACGCATATGTACGCACGTATTTATATATTGTAATCCTATATTATTTCGCACTGGTTGCTTGTTGTATCAAATAAAATACACGACAGTTTTAGATGGTTTTCAATGTTTCCGTAATAGATCAAACGTTAACATGGTTGTGATTTTTGGTAGTATTTATTATACTTTATAGTGTTTCGACGACAATCTTACCTAGTATTAAATAACGATTTAATCCAAGACGGTAAACACGCTAAATCTGGTTAGACTGGCTCTCAAATGCAGCTTCCGTAATACTCAAATAGATGCTTGCTGACAGATTTTCGACTCGACGATAGTAGCTAGCCTGACGAGCCTCTCTACAACCTTTAAATAATTCCATCACGCTGTTTTTCTTCCCCGGAGGCTCTAACTCATTGGAAGTGATAATCAACCGCTGGCTATTATTTATTCTAAATTAATACTTGGCGTTCTAATGAAATACTCCATAGATAAAATTACACTAGTAACCGCTTACGATTTCACCCGCGTTTAATTACAATGTTAAACTTCATAACAATAGAATTTAGATAGTACCACCTAGTACCTAGTTATAATAAAATGAAGAATATAAAAAAAACTTAAACTTATACTTGGATCGCAGAAAAGGTGAAAGAATCGAGTCGACAATCGATATATAATGTATATAATAAATCGATATAATAGAAATCCATATATAAATAGGTTAAAATAAAACTGTTCAGTACATTATCTTCTCTATTTTACTACTGAATTTATTATTTATGTCTGTCTAGTAAGTAGATAATGACTAACTTTCGTATTCATGTAAAAAAATAAACAGTTCCCTTATATTTATAACTTTCTAACCATTATACTTTATGAACTTTATTTCTAGTAATCTGGAAATTTGTCTAGAACAAAATTGAAATGAACTTTCGCCCACTAATATTAATAAGTGTACATAGAAAAATATATAGTTTATCAATAAGACTGCGTTGCAGCATGAAATACAAGCTATCATAATCACAATATTAGAATTTCTACGACGGCTATATAAAAACAAGAATAACATTAAAGCATTCGTTAATAATTCAAGGCTTATTCAATCATCTTGTCTAATGAACGGGAAATTAATATTGATGAAGCAATTTCCCAATTTCGTTCCAACGTCTAACAGCGCTGAGCTTAGTCTAGCCTTAATAAATTTTACCGAAACATTCTAATTAAGAAGGAAAAAATTAGGCGCAACCTAATTTATAATGGACGCTTTTACTATTTTTCGATTAATATCTTAACTGTGTTTTCAAGATTCTAAACTATAATTTACTTTGTGTTACTATTGACGGAGGTTTTTCTATGTCATAGGAGGCATACGAAAAGACGGGTCACCTGATGTAAAGTGACCACCGCCGTCCATAGACACTTGTAACACCAGTGGGTCGCAAGTACGTTGTTAGCTTGTGTTTGGGGGGAAGAACTAGGGAAAAGAAGCAAAGAGAGGCGAGAAGAAGGGAGGTGACTGTCGGGTACTCTCACTGACCGAAGGAAATGCAACAATGCAAGCACTGTTACTTCACCTCGGTTTTCTGTGAGAGGGTGGTACTACGCCGGGTGAGCCGACCCATTCATGTTGAAACCAGTAATAGCTTTAGCGTGGCTCTATCACTTACATTTCTTAGAATTTACATATTTGCAAATTCCATTTAGGATGTATTTACAAGGGAACTCTTTAAGCAACCAAGAAACTTGTATTTTGGGTTAAAATTGATACAAGTTACTCATACTACTGATTGAATTATTAGTTGTAATAACATTAACGAGTCTTATACTAATATTCTTCCTAATCTTTAATTAATTGAGTTAAATTGAAGATGATTTGTTTGAAGTTAGATGTCCGATAATTTTTCAAACATTTTAGACACAATCAATTACATTGGAAGTCGTCTAGTGTGGTAACATTCAACCTGATGGAAAACAGGAGTAATATAAACAGATGGACACATAAACAATATAGATAACTGTATTTAAGGAATTTACGTTGATATTATTGTAAAACTAGTGCAAAATGCGACATATATAGTGATAGAAGCGATTGTATCTTGCACATTCACTAGGTTCCAACCAAGCACCTAAATAAAATATATGTAAATTTTGAAATCAATAAAGTCTATTTAATATTGTTTATATTAATTTAGAATCTACACTAACGAGTTACGGAGGTTATAAACTTCCTATTCTGGTCAAATCGTGACTAATGCAAGCTACTAACAATAATCTAAAATTTTAACCGTACGGTATGTTCGTTTGTTACTCATTAGTTTTTTTTTAATGTTCGTATCACTGAATATTACAACATTAAATAATAATTTATTACCAATAATCAAATGTTATAGCAAAATAAACTATAATTTCTAAGAAAATTAAAATTTGTGTTAGATAGTAGGTAGCAGTATTTACTATACAACTAGTAATCCAATACACTAAAAGCAATTAATGATAGGAAAAAATTAATATCATCTTTTGGCCAATAGTTAACTTCATTAGCACGTATGAGATTACCAACTGTTTGTCAAAATGCAACCAGTTAAACATAGGATGTGAAAATCTAAAAATAGTAAAAGTATTATTTAAGCTTAAGGTACAAGAGCCTATTACGTAATCCATTGGGTTTTAGAGAAACTGGATTCTGGGTAAACATATATTGCTTCCTAATAAAGTACAATCACTCTTGACCCATAAAATCCTGCAGTATCTAAGGACTGTAGGACGAGGATGCGAACCTTGACTAGTTTCTGTCCGCAATTTCGTGGAATAGTTACTTTGGGCTAACGCTAATACTTTGGGCTAACGCTAACACGCAGAGGAAGCCATGACAAGGAAAATAGAAAAACCCGATCTTGAAATATTCTTCTTTGAGGCTCCGCTTTTATTGGTCTTAGCGTGATGATATATACCCTATAGCCGTCCTCGATGAATAAGCTATACCTAACACTGAAATAATTGAAATCGGACAAGTAATTCCTGAGATTACCGCATTCAAGCAAAAAAATTCTTCAGCTCTATAATATTAGTATAGATTGGTCACAGTAATAGAAGGCTGTATAAATATGCCCTTCTTTTGAATAATAAAATTACTCGCTGTATGTGAACTTAAAAACCTTGTATTAAAATAACTATTAAAACATTCAGTGGAAAGGAACAAGAGAGTGCAAAGTCTAGTCAGTTACTGGAACATAACTTTAAGAAGTAAAATATAAGGATTACACAATAACATTTGCAGTTAAATCTGTTGGATGCTTACAAAGTGAAGTTGAAGAATTATCCACTAATTTTGGTTTCAAATAGTTCTAAAAGATGGATGAACAAATCGGTCGAAATTTGGTTTTTGGTATAACAAGTTATTGGCTTGTGTAACGAAGATATTAAAATTTGTTATATTCGATATTTCAAATTGTGCGTAAAATCGCTGTCGTAAACTAGTCTTATATAAGATCATTATCAATTTGTTTGCAGTTAGCACCAAAACCTTTGCACAACGTGTTGAAATTATTCAAATTAGACGGTTGTTTTTGCAACAGTGCGCGGTGTCGCGTGCGTAAACAATGGTATTAAGTCTTGCGTCTTTTGTCTTAGTTAAACGAAGCATGTAATTTTCTCTCGAAGAAAAAGTAGAACGTTCTGGTTTGAGTTATTCTGTTATCATTACAAGTGTTATTTTCTTTGTTTGCGTTAATTCTGGTTGAAGTTTTACTTAGCTGTTATGTAAGATTTAGTTTTCGCATTGTATAGATATTTTTCTTTTATAAAATGAGTTGATGACTTAACATGAATTGCACTGCACGTTTATTTGCTATTTCATAACATAAAAATATGTATATACCTGATAATAAAACCCTGATAATAAAACAACCTTGACAAATTATATATCCAAAATTTTCTCATGAATCACTTTATCTATTGGTGAAAACCTCATGAAATTGTCCCCCTTGATAATAAAAAAAACCCATGACCAATCATATACCTAAACCTTCCTTATAATCACTAAATGGTGAAGATCATATGAAAATCATGGTTGAGAACTTTGTTCTATAACACGTAGTGATATATTTAATTAATGATAAAATTAATTTGTAATAAGTGTATTAGGAGCTAGTAGACATTTCAATAAAACAATTTGTAACTTGAGCGATAAATATTTAATTCTTGACTATATGAAAATATAACTTAAAGTGCATTTATAATGTACTAGAACTTTTTAAATAGGATTAAGAAAGAATGATTTATAGTTAGTATTATCGAAATAAATAAAATATAAACAGGTATACATCTGGGAAACATGTATTTCTCATCCTTAACTTCCTAATTAATATCATAATGGCGAATCTGAGTTTGCTTGTTTGTAACCATGAACTAATCATCATGAAATGAAAATTGCACGTCGTCTGGAGTACAAAAAAAGGATTTGGGGTACCTTTAATCCAGAAAAAGGTACTACTTCCGAAGGATAGATATACGTTAATACGTGCAAAGAAAGTCACGTTCAAAAGCTAGTTAAATAATAAAACCATTTTTACTAGTATCACCTACAATTATATATTTGGTTCACGTTCCTCTTAATAAGTGATGCTAAGTACCTACTCCATATTCCGTAAAGACCCTGAATGAACACACTACAGGCTAGTTGCTTAATACAAATCAAATCACAGGACCAAATATGCCGTAGTTTTAATTATTTCATGGTGTCAACATACTGCATATAAACAGTTCGAGAGTTGAATTATAATAAATCAATTAATGTTACATTTAAACGCTGATTATTTATGTTGTGTTATGCATAATCGTAATTATAAGTTAGAACCCGTAAACGTATGAAGTAATGCTCCCTTACCGAATGTCCCCTACTATGATTTACAGTTAACTATTGTAGTAATGCCTGGGAATGTTAATACACAAAAAAGTCGATTGTGTAGACATCTAAACTTTTTGTTGTCGTAAATATAGCGTTAAGCTCTACACAAAGATGCTGGTTATAACGGCAAACTTCAAAGAATTCAGTTAAATTTGGTCAAATTAATATATAATTCTTATGTACCTTTATTATTTATAACACAACTACCATTCTACGAATATCCTATTGCTCAATTCAAATGGCTTTGGAGAGGTCATTTGGCTTGATATGGTGATGGCGGATGAAATGGTTTGTTTTTTGTTTTAACTGACTTTACGCTATTTGGCCTAATGGACTTTCACAGCTTCACCGGACTAATGTGCTTACTTATGGCACTCAGCCGCTTGATAATACGCTCAAGGCTGGCTTGGTTTCATGCTTTACATGCAATAACGCAAGGATTAGTAAGCTAAACTAGCTAAGCTAATCATACACATACGATAAATAATGTCATGTCAATGTCATAAATATGTATTTTGTGGAGTAGGTTTTTAACCGTGTGGTGGCAGAAAGATAGCAGGCGAAGTCTGGAAATTCTAATGTTAAGATGGGTCGACGAAATCACGTACCTTCCAGGGAAAACCTGAACAAAATGGGCACAGAACAGAAAAGAATAGCGTTAAGTGGTAGATAATGGTAAAAGGTAAATAGCTTAAGCCTTGCAGTAGGACGAAAAGAGCTGTCCATGATGTCGATGATTCTATATTATGAATTAATGCCTTCATAATATATACGTTAGTAAATACTTACTTAGAGTATTATCAGTATTATTTTTTATGTGGGCAGTTTTAAAATGGCTGAAATCAAATCATTCAAATACCAAAATTTCGAGATAAAGCCAACTGAGTTTTTAAGGAACTTCCATGCTTTTGTTGTATTTAATAAACAAGTATACGATGTGTCATGTCTTTACCATTGCACTGTATCTATGACATTCTAATCTAAGTTACTAAATACAGCAGGTCTATATCTTATTTGGTGTAAAACTAACTTTAAAACTATTAACATGGCCGGTTAAAGCAAAGCCTTATGTACTAATGAAAAAGATTGTTTAATAGGAATAGAAAAAGGTGGTGTTGAAACTCCTTACTTTCATCCTACCTAATTAGGGTAACAGCAGAAAATATGGATTTTTTATAAAACCAAAAATGTTTCACTTTTCCATATAATCTCTCAAACACTTTCGTTCATACAAACCTTGTCCTGACAGTTAAACAACAAAAAAATAACTACTCATAAAGGCACAGCTAATCTTTTTTTTCCGAACTGACTACACTATTGACCTAGCAACGTCTTAACAGCTTCACCGGACTACAAACAGCTAATCTATAGCCATGTAGTAGTGTGTAGGGGTCTACATACATTCGACAGTTGATTTTTATTTATATATGTGTGAATAATAACTCGCAGTAAGTGTAATTGATACGAAGGTGGGTGTAGTCAAGTTTTATAGTAGGGGATAGTGTTACATACCCTTACAGCGGCTACCAAGCGGTTTCCGGCTAGTGCAGCGAAGGGTAACCGAGCATACAAAACGACTGGCCCGTATCGAACAACGTCTGATCAGCAACAAGTCCTATTGTTTTAGTCTCCAACAGTAACACTGTTTTTATCTACATAACGGAACTTATTTCAGATCATTTCTCTGATTTAGGTTATCGAACGGTTTTTGTATGATCTAATACTTTTTGTTAGGTTAGGTTAGGGTTGTTGTTTAGATGATTTTTTGTTTTAGATCGTTGGTTTATATTGGATTTCTGCTAGGAAGAATATCTAGAGCTGCCCTAAAGTTACTTTTTATCTATACTAATATTATAAAGAGGTAAAGTTTGTGAGTTTGTGACGTTGTGAATTGTGACGTTGTGAATTGTGACGTTGTAGGGAGTAATCTCAGGAACTACTGATCCGAATTGAATTATTCTTTCATTGTTATATAGCTTATTTATCGAGGATGGTTATAGGCTATATATCATCACGCTAAGACCAATAGGAGCGGAGCAACAATGAAGAATGTTTAAAAATTGGGGTGTTTTTTCCTCTTGAGAGTTTTCGCTGCATATTAGTTAGCCCAAATTAACTATGTTCACGCGAACGAAGTCGCGGGCAGAGGCTAGTTTAATGTATAGTTTCTAAAATAAAATCCTACTAAATCTAAAGTGTTTTCATGACTCAGAATCTATAGAAAAACTGGTTTTTCAATTACATGGTGGTATTTAGCAAGTATATATGTATATCTGAAACAGAAAACTAAAGTTTGTACGCAGCTTCACTCGTATTTATTCTAACGGGAACTGTACTGGATGAAAGGTACTTTTCTGAACCGCTGACAACGTGTGTAAAAAACTTCAAAATGATTGGTTCACTAGTTAAGGCGTGAAATATACAATCGAAATTATTTTCTCATTTATAATATATTAATTAATGAAAGATTTCGGATGCCCTACTACCTAATTTTGTAAAGTTTTTATATAAATTATTTGTTAAGAAGTTATAAGTTTTATATTATCGAACCAAATAATACTGGCAATTAATAATTGTCCAGTAAATAAAAAAGTGTAACGAAAAAAGTATTCCGATACCGGGAATCGAACCCGAGCCTCCTGGGTGAGAGCCAGGTATCCTAGCCACTAGACCATATCGGACTCGAAGCGATGATTTAAATTTATAGCCCGATTCCTATAACCTGCCTATTAATAAGGTACGTATATATAATAATTTTATGATGAATTTATCGATATACAAAAAATACATATTAAGATAGTGCTGCAATAAAATATGGCGCATTTTTTTTATATCATAGGAGGCAAACGAACGGGTCACCTGATGTTAAGTGATCACCACTGTTCATAGACAATAGCAACACAAGGGGAGACACAAGACCGCAGCCAGCCTGTGTTTGAGGGTAAGGGGAAGATTGAGGGGAAGGGAGGAGGAAGAGGGGGGGATGGACTTCTGGCGCTCTTACTGACCGAGCGAAACGCAACAATGCAAACACTGTTACTTCACGTCGGTGTTTCTGTGGGTTGGGTAGTACTACCCCGAGTGAGCTGGCCCATTCATACTGAAACCAGTAATAGCTTCAGCGTGACTCTACAACCCACAAATACTGCGAAGACGTTTCACACTGTCTTGAACTTGTGGGTTATTATGTAATATTTTGTAAGAGGGTCGTTGCTGTATTAATGAAAGTATAAATATATACAAAAGTGTCACTTCCATCGTGTGACTTTACGGACACCCTGCTTTTCTTAATTTTTATTATGATATCAATTGCGGTTTAATAAATACAACCTCTTAGATATAGGAGAACTTAGACTTTACGACAGAGTTCTTTCTTTTGGGAACGGAACCAAAGAAAAGTAGATATTTCAACACAGGATTATTAGCAACGCGTGGTTAATTTTAACTGTTATAACTAGAACCGGCTCGTTACGTTTCCAACTGACCCAGATGAGTTGTCACTGTCAACTGAATTAGATTTCGGACTCACCGCGTCGAATTAGTACGACGGGCTTGCTTGATGTTTATCAAGTGATCTACGAGTATATGTATTCTTTGAGACTCGAGGTACCGTTACTGGGATAGTATTCGAGAAACGGACAATTGTCTTAACTTCAAATAATCTGACGCGTAGGTGACAAGAATGATTAAGTACTTTATTGTACTTCGTAGTTTAAACTAAAGAGCTTAATGCTATAAGGCAGTTGTCGGCAAACCTCGGGTCTCTCACTCCTTCACAATGGTTCTTCCTAAATATCTTTAGTTCTAATACAGAATAGCTTTTTCTATACTAAAACTGAAATCAGAGAATCCACCTTCGGGAGCGAACTAATAAAACATGATGAAGCACAAAAGACAGGGAATTTTTTCGATGAAAAATATATGGAGTTGTTGAGGTATGTGTGCTTGGAACACATATATGTTCCAACAACTCATATATGTATGAATAGTTAGCTTAGGTCAGCTCAGATAGGTCACGAATTGCACGTATCAGGGGTAACAACCCAAGCCGAGGTGTGTCGTGCACCCTTGAGCTAGTTATCAAATAAAATCGACCGAGTGCCCTAAGCGCTCGCCTTAGTAGTCCGGTGAAGCTGTTAAGACCTTTATGGGTCAATAGCGTAGTCATTTCGATAAAAAAAAAGGAAAGAAAACGGTGAGATGTCCCGATGATTTGTGGTACACGCTGTATATTCTTCAAATTCACTTACATTCATTTTGATGAAAGATCATTTACGTGGTTACGGTTGATAAGACATCAATCCCAGTACGATCATAAATTACTCCTATGTACTAGAACATGTATGTATATGTGTATTAATCTAATGAATTGAAGACAATAGGGTCAATTTACGGTGTCTAATAAAACGTTTGAAACTACGTCATAAGTCATTAGACTGCGAAGTGTTGTGTCCGTAAGGCCCTTTACACACTTATTGTTTTCCGTATAAACGGTGCAATAACGGCTCAGTAGTGTAGTAGTTGTATTGAGATCGTGATATAAACGTACAAATTAAAGGCACAATTACGAAGTAGAAAACCTACAACAGAAGATGTTATTGAAAGTGTAAAGAGCAGAATCCATGGATACTATTATATGAACCAGAAGCTCCTAGACCATTATTCTTATAGACTACTTCCAAGATTAAGACGGTTCCGGTGGACCACGTACAGCTACATTTCTACAATATTCACAAAACTCAACATAAAGAGTGAAGATTACATCTAACTATGGGATTTTTTTATATCAAAGGAGGTCAACGAACTGGTGTGTCACGTGATGTTAAGTAATCAATACCGTCCATAGACACTAGCGATATTAGGGACGTCGCAAGTGCGTTGCCAGCCTGTATATGGGAGAAGGGGGAGGGGAAAGAAAGGAAGAGCAGGAAAGAGGAAGGGATAAATTCGCGTTGCCTACTAAATATACATGTAGGTGGTAGAGCCATGCTGAAGCTATTATTGGTTTCAGCACGAATGGGTCGGCTCGTCCGGGGTAGTACCACCCTCTCACAGAAAACCGACGTGAAGTAACAGTGCTTGCATTTTTGCGTTTCGTTCAGTCATTGAGAGTTCCGAAGGCCTACTTCCCCTACCCTAACCCCTCCCTACTACTCTCCCTTTCACCTTTCCCCCAAACAAAGGCTGGCAACGCAATTGCGACTCCACTGGTGTTTCAAGTGTCTATGGACGACAGTGATCACATAACATCAGGTGATCCGTGAGTTCATTTGTCTCGTATGACAAAAAAAATGGAATATGCAAATTTTTAGAAGTAACAGTCGCTGCGCTTCTTAAAATATTATCTGCCTACATTGATAGCCGAATTCAAGCCAACATTTAAGTATTTACTATCGAAAGCAGACTATCTGCCCTCTTCCCCGACAATTTGGGGACATAGGATCCCAAGAGAGAGAGAGAGAGAGAGATCGATTTGTTCTGAAACGCCGCTAACGAATTGTGAGCCCCCTTTTTATCACGCCAACGTAGATCCCCTTTCGAGTCTCCCGTGGACCACTAGGGGTCCATCTGAATCATTTTGGGAACTAAGAATATAAACGGTCGTTATATAAACGGTAACTGATTGTGTGAAAAATGCTTTACAATTGTTCGGTCGTATCACGTATGTTCCATTCGTGTTTAAATTGTCCTTCGTAATAAATATTTATCCCAAAAATTGGGAAAAATGTCACAGAAAAGATACGATCGTTTAAATTCACAACGCGACGGACAGTATGTTATTTAGAAATAGGGACCATTTCTGTAAACAGAACCGAAATATACGGAGAGACGAAAAGTTTATTAGAGTGTGTTACCCTATCGGAGTTGATTATATCAGGAAACTTTCCCCATCTTTTATTGGTTATATCAGGAGGAACACGATTACATAAATCGACAAGTAATGTGTTGATTTATATTATAACTAGCTTCTTTCCGCGACTTAGTCCGCGTGGTACTTACTTTGGACTAACTAACTCGCAGCGAAAGCTTCCAAAAGGAAAAAAAACGATTTTGAAACATTCTTCATTGGTGCTCCTATTGGTCTTAGCGTGATGATGAATATAGCGTAGTAGCCTCTGCTCGCGACTTCGTTCGCGTGGTATAAATACACTAACACTAACAAGCAGCAGTTCTCAAAAGGAAAAAACATCCCGATTTTGAAACATTTTTCATCTGTGCTCCGCTCCTATTGGACTTAGCATGATACCAAGGGCTTTGGAAGCTTTATTTACTATATCATCAATGTGTGAGTCAAATATGTGCTTTGAATCGAAAACAACTCCTAAATCTCTTACTGTAGTAACTATTGACTTTAGCGTGATGATATATAGCCTATAACCATTCTGGATGAATGAGCTATATAACACTGAAAGAATTATCCAAATCGGCCCAGTAGTTCCTGAGATTACCCCCTACAACGCCACAACATCACAAAGTCACAAACTCACAAACTTTACCTCTTTATAATATTAGTATAGAAGTATAGATGGCCTTCCTCGATAAATGAGCTATGTAACACTAAAATATTTTTTTAATTGGACCAGTGGTTCATGAGATTAGCACGTTCGTCCAAACAAACCCTTCCAGCTTTATAATATTAATATAGACAGATTTTATAATGATTTGACACGGATGTACGCAATTTATAATATGCGATTATAATAATCTATGCTTCGATTGCAACATAATTAGAATGTCCAGTCAGCTCTCTGCATGAGCATAAATTGTATGTGCTGCGTAAATAATAAAACGCACATAACACACATTCAGCAATATTCGCGGGGTTAGAATGTATGCTGTTATTTAGAAACTACATTATCGTGTTTATTTGCAACTGAAATACAAACGAGCACATTTAAGAATTTCCATATTAAACATAATATGAACCTTACATTAAAATTGTCTTAGGGGTGGCGTGACGAATCTATGTGTGTTAAATGTTATAATAATCTTTGTGTGTGCAAAAAATTATTAGTAAATAGAAAATAAAAAAAACTAACAAAGATATGACTTATATTGATTTAATGAACTTATTGAATTATATTGAAGACCCACTTAACATTCACATAATAAATGTCAATAATACTTCTAGGATTACTATTGTTACTCTAGAGATATCACTTTATTTATTTCTCGGCTGAGTGCCTTAAGCGCTCACCTTAGTAGTCCGGTGAAGCTGTTAAGACCTTGCTAGGTCAATAGCGTAGTCAGTTCGAGAAAGAAAAAAGGTGTATTAGATTATATACCAATTTTTGCTTTATATTGATTCTGTTAAGAATATATATTGGTTTTATTAAACTTGTTTTGTATTTTGCACTGTTGTTGTAAAATTAAGTGTTCATATGATCCGATAACCATCAATTGGTAGCGTAATAGATTATCAAATTTATTATCTACTTTAAATATATTTCAATTAATTATTTCGCTTCGAAACGCCCACGTTTTGTGGCTATAGCTTTTATAGATTTTATCTTAATAATTACTTATGTTCGTAGCGAAATTTATCTGTATATTCTAACCCCATCAGCATATTTATATCAAGTGTTATATATTCCTAGTATAAATAACAGCTTTTACGATACAATTAACAATAATATAAGCATTTAATCAAACACTTTACAGTACCCAAGCTAAATTATATAATTATAAATCCCTTCTTTATACTTTATGGGTTTTTGCAAAATCCAATCGATCCAATTGTTATACCACAATCTATAATTTTGTTTAGGCATAATTAACTGACTAGAGTTCACAAAAATATACTCTCGCATTTAATATATTCGCTTTGGATCACTAATTCGTATTATCAAAATGAAACAACTCGTGCGCCATCTGTTGTAAAATAGGTGAACTAATTCAGAGATACGAGCGTTTCGACAACTCGCAAATGTAATTATTAAAATGAATCATTGTTGTAAGAATCTATATCGGGTAAGCCAGGAACAATAATTATATATAGGTAGAGGATGTATTTAATATGTAAATTGTACATAGATGTATAAAAACTAGAATTTTTAAAATGGTTAGTGAGTTCGCTTACGCTAACTGCTCTATTTATTCTTATAATAAGAGATATTCTCAGTGAATTACCCATGTCCTTTAAAGACATTTTTGAGCTGCATTCAGAGACTTTAAGAAAAAAAAAACGCTCATCAAGAAATGAAATAAGTCAGTTTGAAATTAGAAATCGTAGAAAATATTTTCCACATATTTCACATAATTAGATTATCTCTAAATGAATATAAATAATTATGCCGTAATAAATATTGAAAGCGGATAAATCTAATCTAAGAATTGTCATTTCTAGTTGAATTCATTTGGATATTCGAAGTACGTCGTAAATTACGCATCATAATGAAGACATAACCACGGTTCTTAGGTCGTTTGTCACTAAAAAAACTGTATTGTGAGAAATATTATATAAAATTGTGTAGGTTGGATTAATGTCCAGTTGATTGGCCCCATGTCGACTTTCCATTGCATCATTCAGGTAGTATTCAAATTTTTCCGACAAAAAACCTTTTTAAGTAGATTACTGCCGCCTTCGTTGTTTGTTCTGATAAATCATCGTATTGTGGTAACTTTCTGTTATAACTGTTATTTATTAATGCTATACATTTTTTAAACGACTATTCCATATATATATATATGTAAAATATATGTAAATGTATATTTGTATATAAGATGATGAATTGCAACTCCATTTGATCAGGTGGTTACTACTTTCAGCATGAATGGGTCGGCTCACCCGGAGTAGTACCACTCTCTCACAGAAAACCACCATGAAGTAATAGTGCTTGCATTGTTGCATTTCGTTCGGTCCGCGAGAATGCCGAAGGCCCACCTTTCCACCCCGCTCTCCTCTTTCGTCCCTCCCCCAAAGACAGGGTGGCAACGCCCTTGCGATTCCTTTGCTAGTGTCTATGGACGGTAATTGTCACTTAACATCAGGTGACCCACCTGTTCGTTTGCCTCCTATGAAATAAATATCATAAGAAATTTGGCTCATTTAAGTGTTTTTGTATGAAATGCTTTTTGTGATATAAATATTACATTAACACCTGTATTAGTGAAAAACCATAAAGATTTAAGCGCCATACAAACGAAAATAGACCTTATGATGCAAAGGTTAGCAAACAGTTTGGCAGTATAAGGTTTAAAAAAATACTGGATTTATTACAAGATTTGAATAATTATAAATGACGTAATGTGAAATTCCAATTATTATGCAAAATGTATTATTACATTATTATTTAATTTTTAAGAACTATTTTTTGTACTAAACCACGAAATGTCCAACTTAGCTATTGTATTTATACTTTTAGGTTAGAAAAAATATTTTACATTAAATACTGAACTAAATATACATTAAACTATTACAATATGAATATATCGAATTAAATATTGAATAATTTAGACAAATGAATATGATAACAATAGTTTTTAGCCAATTAGCTTTACTATTATTCTCTCTCCTTATTTCATATAAAACTTATTTCAAGAAAATATACAATATTTTATCGATGATAAGAAAAAAAAAACGAAATATATTTTAAATTAGATATAATTTTTATGAAAATAATATCAAATACATGATAATATAAAAACCATATATAATCTGAATATAATTAAATATATTATTGTGACCATAGATTTATAGACTCATATGGTGCATGTACTAAATGTCTTTGCCGATGGCGGGAAATTTAAATTTTTTTAAAAAAGCGCGCTGGGACCAATCTGTCCCAAAGCTAGTATCCAGGTTAATTTGTTACAAGACAGTGCTAGACATTTTACACATCTTCCAACTTCCCTAAGATAAATTTAATAGCAGAAGAAAAGATAATAAGAGATAGATATGCTCTACAGTAGTATTTTTAGGTTTTTTAAGGCACACTATTCGAAAAAAATATTTTACGACTTGATTTCAATCGACTTTTCTCTTGTTCCTTTGAATACAATATGCATGTATTACATATATACCGGCACAAATTGTGGAATAAAAAAAAATCAAAGAGTACATATAGACCGACACGAGCACAGACTTTGTTTTATATTAATTACTCATATAATAACCTGAAAAGGGCAGGTTTTCATTTATTTCTCTGATTAAAACCGCAAAATGATGACTCAAATTTAATTATTTCGTGATAATTGCCCCACATCATTTCTTATCGCTGGTAAATGATTTTCACTTATATCTTTATTATTTTTCTATGTCCATTATCATAAACACTATTGATGTATTATTTATTTGAAAAAAAAACTCGTTACAATATACAGTAGGGCACTGTTTAAATTGCGTACTTCTAATCATTGTATCCTCCACGATATGAAACTGGTATAAACAGTATACGAGAACTTAAAAACTTAAATAAATACTAGTTATTAACAAAAAAATATACGTCTGAATTAAATTATAGGTCTAAAGTAATTTTTTATGCAATTGAGATTTTATTTGGCGAACGAAAATACATGCAATTTGCGTTTTTATTATACGTCTCTTACGATTTACATTTCAGTGACAATAATGGGCTCTATGCACTAGATTGTGACTAATCTTTGAATATTACAACTCACATCTTAGGCGTGATATTTTTGTGACTTTAAATAAATGGTACGGGGTTATTAAATGCTTTTAGTAATTCGTCCTCATTTAAGTGCAGACGTTTCTGTATTGATGAATAGTTCATTATGTTTCAGCTAAATTTATTGATACGTTGCGGTAAATGTAATGCATATAATATGTTTTTATTACCAAACCATATCCTTTTGTGGGTCAACAGATTATATAAGTAATAAATAATGTTTACAAAATGACTCTGTAATCGATAATTAAATTTTAAAATAAGCCATGTAAAGTTTAAAAGGTACATCAATAGAAAACACATCCTTTCCTTATTATTAATGTTATAAACGCGATTGTAAGTTTGTTACATTTTCACACATTAACTAATCCACCGACCATCATAAAGTTTAGCATACACTTTGTTATGAGGGCATAAAACAAGTCTTATGACCTTGTGTTTAATTAATTTTCACATACAAATAAAACAAATACGTGCTATTTCTGCCTTTGTTGTTGTTTCGACTTTTTTTTTGCGAATCTTATTACTGTCAAGATGGCGGAAACTTTCTTTCGATATTTTGTGACTATATGTAGGATACATTATTATTGTTATTAATTGCCCGGTATTGTTATCGTAACGTGCAAACAAGCAAACATCATACGTACGAAGTGAGAAGGGAAAAGACTTCACGTTAGTACACTTAAAGTCACGATACGAAAAACAGATATTGGAAAAATCTTCGTGCTTGTAAATGACTGTTATTAGAGGAATCGCGTGATTTGTTTGAATTATATTGTTTTGATTTATTGAAAATGTAATGCCGATATCCGAACGGGAATAGAGCAGACAAAAACCAGAAAGATAAATGCAACTTTCTACACTAAATGCAACTTCGTAGGACTAAATACCTAAAATTTGTCAATCAATCAATATTTTTATTAGACAAGGTTATAAATTAAAAAAATGGTTTGCTCATTTTAAAATATCATCATACCAGAGATGACTTTCTCATATTTTTACATAAAAAATAAATATAATTATTTTAACTGAATATATTTATTGATTCAATAAAGGTTTTTACTAAGTTCGACGAATGAGATATCTACTTCTATTTAAATTTATGTAAATTAAAAGAAAAAAGAAACTGCATCGGCCGGGAATCGAACCCGGGCCGCCCGCGTGGCAGGCGAGCATTCTACCACTGAACCACCGATGCTTATACCGCACCGTCTGAAATAATAGTATATAAGTAGCAGTATATAGATGCTTAATCAAATTTATATAAAGAAAAGCCCTACCAATATGTTGTGATTATATTATGATATTTGTCTCCACCGAAAGATCCGCCAAGCCAAAATATATACATAAAAGTATATATGGATATAAAAACGTGACTGTTCGTAATCGTCCGTAACAAGTGCTCGTGACCGATGGCGACCGCTCGCTTGTCACGGCAAAAGATAAACAGTATGTTTACACTGTAATTTTCCGTTTCATTACTGCAATTTAGCTCGGTCGTAACTCCTTAGGGCTCGACGTTGTTTCCCGTGAAAACGGTGCGACTTACTATCTCTTGCTTTGTTGGGAACACGAAGGGACCTTATGCATTATCCGCGAACAAGACCCCTGTGACAGATGACAGATCACCGTTACTAGTGATGCGGTGGGACCCATCCATATTTTTGTTTATCGATGTAATAAATGTATCGATTGGAATTTATTATCTGATTCTTATTAGGAAATTTGTATCTTTTATATCAAGGTTTTCCAGAGATCTACAAAGACGAAAACTGATTTTAGGTGTTGACATTCAACCCCTATAAATTAACAGAAGTTCTTATTTAAAACTTTTAAGATATTGTATAAGTTGTGTTAAGTGTAGCAACTTCATATAAGGGAGTCCTTTTATAAAACTCATCAAGTCGATAAGTGTGCACGAGTTCGTACAAGATAATATGTGTTCTTCTCCAACTTCTTTACCAGACTAAGAACTTGCTGTGTATTTGACATATTTATGCGATTTAAAAGTAGTTCGGCTTTAAGGGTCTGAAGTATCAGTTCATGTCTCATCAGTTCTGCTCGACTCTATTACATAGTAGGATATTTTCTTTTTTTTGTATTAGTATTTTATGATTTTTAATGTTTTATTGGTAATTATAAGCACATGTACTTATCAATTAAGGAATCCATATATAGGGCCGTGCAGGTATGACGTAAGCACCAAAGTGAAGTGGTCGGTATTAAGTGGGTATATTTTTGATGTCATTAGGGATGAATATTAACATTATAAACATTTTTTAAAAATTTATACTTCGTTCAGAAATTAATTAGAGATCAAAAAGTATGCGAATACTTACGGAAGCAAAGGCGTGGCGGGGACTTTTGCTGATATTGAGTAGGAGTCTAATTCAAAAGTGTTTGTAGTCTAGCGAAGCTGTTAAGATATTGCTAAGTCAATAGCGTAGTCAAATCAAGAAAAAAGAATCAAAAGTGATTAAAATTCTGCTCTCATTAAAATATTAAGTACGTATATTTCAATGTCCAATAAACAGCTTGTACTAAAATGCATAGAAATGAATCCGATTTTGAGTCAAGTCTGGACGTAGCTGCAAATAGACAAACAAAAAAAATCTTGTCACATCACTCTAAATACATTTGTATACCAATTTCGTACTTCACAAAAAGGACCAACTATCCTAAAAGGTTTAGAAATTTTGACTACGCGTCGAACCCTCGTCAGTTATAATATATTTATGTTTTGCAAAGTATAGATGATATTTCATATTTTTTAAAGAGAGGACGGTTAGCGAAAGGACTTTTTTTTTTCTCGAACTGACTACGCTATTGACCTGGCAAGGTCTTTACAGCTTCACCGGACTACAATTAGCGAAAGGGCTTGTCTATCTTATTTCTTAACACACCTCGTACAGGGTACCTTTATCAAGAAAAACCATTCCTTCCGAAGTATAGCTCAAATCTAAATTAATACAGCGAAGCTGGGGACAAATACTAGTCAATTGACAACATTATCAGAGCAACAACACACCTGGTATTTTCATTATAGTTTATTCTTATTTGTTACTTAATTACACTTTTTTTTAGGTGGTAGGAGTCACGTCGCATCTATTACTGGTTTCAGTAGGAATGGTTCAGCTTGCCCGTGTTAGCACCGTCCTTTCACATAAAACCAACGTGAAGTAATACTGCTTGCATTGTTCCGTTTTGTTCGGTCAGTGAGAGCGCCGGCAGAACACCTCTCTTGGCCCCTCAAAGATTTCACTTCTCTTCCCCCCACCCCGTCGTACATAGGCTGGCAATGCACTTGCGACCCCCTGGTGTTGATGGTGTTTATGGACGGTGGTGATCACTTAACATCAGGTGAAACTCCAGCTCCTTTGCCTCATTTGATATAGAAAAAAAATAGACAAGTATGTCACACATCTCAAACACACTCGTTTTATTCTGTCGTGGTCATCTGTGTACATACATACATATTTCTCTGTTTTTATATCTCTCCTTAAACTCGTATTTCCGTTCTTGCGCTAGGAATTCTGTGTTGCAAGACGTTGCAATAAAATCCGATTTTCAAATTTTGAGATCGTTCCAAAAAGGTTTTAATTCAGAAAATAATAAAATGTATAAAATACCAGAAAGGAATTTACTGTAGCATGTATAGAGAAGTACGAACGGCCAATCAGTAGGAACGCATTCGGTTCACGTCCGCCACCGATAATACAATATCAACGGGAATTCTCTAGAGTTCCGCCCCAAACCCTCGACTATTGTTACCGATTGAAACGCACCAGAGCTGTTCCGAATAATATCCGTATTCGTAGCGGAAAATGCGTCTACTTTCGGAATACATACTGATTAACTTCTTATTGGTATATTTTGAGAATACTAAGCAAAAATAATATCGGATTCAGTCTGGCAGCACAAATATTAGACATACGATAAATATACGAAGTGTATGGGTAAATTCAATATTAGGACAAACAAGCAACACCTATAGGTACCTATTTGACGTGAGCATCTGTGACGTGTTATGTATATCTGTGTTATTCGATTTTAACCGACGAAAAAAACGGAGGAGGTTTTATCTGACGAAAAAAGTGGAGGAGGTTCTCAATTCGACGCTTATACATATATATATATATACACACATATGTATGATCGCGCATAACTTTTTACAATACAGTCCAACTTTAAAAAATCTTGGGGTGTAAGGGGTGTCAAATAATATCATAAGACTTGAGACACTGAGACTTGAGACTGAAGAACGAACGAGGCAATGGCGAAAGCGGGGTGGTAGGGTTTCACAGCCTGACTGGGTCGCAACCACCATGTATATGGCGAAAAAGCCTGTAATAGTGATTCGCTTCTGCGGGTCGCGTTTCGGGATCAGCCTGTGCATATCCAGCTTTTTGCAGGCCGGCATGATAGTGGCGACCGGCGACGGATAGTATGTCAATCGGTGGTCCCTATTATTTTTGGATTGCACTGTGCTTACCATCAGGCATAGTGCAGTCATTTTGTCGTGCTACAATAAAAAAAAAACTTTTTTTATTGGAAAGGGATAACTTTGGGATATTCCAACCCTAAGTGTATGAAAATAGAGTATATCTGATTGTTCACTCATTGATTATATCTGAGACCGCGCTAAACTTTTGACAGAATAGTCCGACTTTAATTATTACTCTTTGATTTAAAAGAGTATACCCCGAAGTTGGTCCCATATACATTTTGACAAGAAACAAACCCAAGGGTAGGAAAACAGGGAATTATTTATAATTTATTTGTTGAATTAAAATTATTATAAATTATTTGGTATTATGGTGTAAATAAACTGAAGAAAAAGAGATGGACATTACTTTTGGCAAGTAAGTCGCTTTTACTCTCTGTTTTAGTTTCTTGTAAATATTAATTTTACGACATAAACATTTTAACGAATAAAGAATAATCTTATTAAAATATTCCTATTTTAAATCATATAAAATATTAATCATTTTATCACCAAATAAATGATAATAGTTATAAAATATAATTAGAAGCAGTTTGCATATTAAACGCTATAATAATGATGAAGTTTTAAAATGCTTGCAAAATGTAATAGAATCTTCAAATAAATTTCAAGTTATGACGTTAAATCCAAGGATTTTTACGTTAACTGACGTTATCGTCCAGAACGCTAAAACTCTAGGCCTCATGGAACTCATCAGTTTTCAAAACAAATCTGTAAATGTTTGCTAGCGACCTTGCCACCTTCGGAGTGACCTTGACCACTTTAACTTGGCAGATTGGTCATACGATGATATAATGTTTTATTCCTTTTTTTTATTACACTGGATGTTTAGGTTCTTTGTAGGATTCAAATCCTGATCTTGACTAGGTGTCTGGACGCTGCACTAAATCGTAATTCGTGAACTTTATTCTTCGATTAAGGTAAAGTACCTGGGCGACCGAGCCTGCTCGGTTCTTTAAAAAACATTTTTAAATTAAAATAAACTCTTAGATTTGCCTTATAAAATTAAAATTTTTGTACAAAAAAAAAAATTTAAAAATATATTTCTTCTTTTGTCATTAATATTCGAACTGGAGTTACATGGATTTTAGAAGCAACCGATTTCCATCTGAGCTATTTAGGTTTTGACAGCGCCGGCGAAATTTAGCTTTATATTCTAGCTATATTTTTCATTGCCTCAAAACTCAGTTAAAAACTTTTCTATGAATAAAATCTAGGTAGATCGATTTATCGTCCCCGAAACTACCTACATACTAAGTTTCACGGAAATAAATGACTCAGTCTCCGAGATTCTGAATATATACAAGTATAAAAATATACAAGAATTGCTCGTTTAAAGTTATAAGATAATACGCTAAAACATTAACAAATTTAATACATTGTATTTTGACGAACATAAGTGGCATTCACGCCACTTATAATAAAAAATCTTATAATATCCCCACACTCTCCCTTCCCTTCTTCTCTCCCCTTTCTCTCTCCTATCCCCATTGCTCATTTCCCCCATTACCCAAATCACGGTCTGGCAACGCACTTGCGACTACTCTGGTGTTGCTAGTGGACGGCGGTGATCGCTTAACATGAGGTGACCCGCCTGTTCGTTTGTCTACTGTATGACATAAAAAAATAAAACTAAAATAAAAAAAAAAAAATATGACTGTATACTTCATAGCCTTTATTATTTAATAGTATATATTCGGTAAATGAAATATTTTGCATACATTATATAAGCGGTTCTGTTCTAAAGCTCTTATAGCGTAATATTTTCAATTGACATAATGTGATAATGTTGGTGGAATATTTTTTATACAGGGCGTAACCAAAACTTTGCGGATACCGAACTCTCGGGTTACAACAAAATTTTTGCGAGAATACCAGTAATATTTTCAAACATTTCTGGAAAGTAGGTCGAGTCGAATGAAAACCTTCTCCGAGCAACGACAAGAGAGGATTAAATAAGAACGCAGGGTTGTCACTTCCGGGAAGTTCTGTATATGTAATGAAAACTGTGAAGTCTTTTTATAGGTAACGTAAATGTGTATTTTGTGAACAGTTAATGAAGTATTGTGATAAAACCACAAGCAAAACGGATAAATTGTTAAATCATTTGAGTCAAAACTACAAATTATTGTCACAGTGTTCATCATTTTTTGTTTTCGATTGATGTCGTACAAAATTTTTTCCTTTGTTCTTTCAAAAGTGCAAACTTTGCAGCGTTGTCATATTAATATAGGAATATTTATTTCCACGTGTCAACCCTGGAGAATAATTTTTCCAGCGGCTACCCCAGGTCGTTACTTTAATGCAACATCGAAATGAGAACTGAGAACCGGAGTATCTTTTACCTAAATTATCTTCATCTCTATATGATCAAATTTGTCACAAAAAGCTGCATAAACAGTATTAAATTGTTTACTATACTTCATTGTTTAAAAAGATGTCATTGATCTGTTTCTGTTTGACTAGTAGATTGATGGCCGCGTTTTCCTTTAACAGGTTTGGTAATGATAAAGTCTACGTAATGCAGCTTTAGATGGTGGCATATATAACAATGGCTTATAATAATGAGGCATCAGGTCTTACGTGCAAAATTTATCAACGAGTTCTACTCATAATTTTCATTTCTGTGATGTTGTGCTTACCTTATAGGCTGTATTGGGCAAACTGCAATGAGATGAATGATTAAATATTACGATTACATTGTGTAATCTTAAATTATGATTACAGATTTTTTTTTTATTGTAGCACGGCAAAGTGACCGCACTATACCTGATGGTAAGCATAGTACAATCCAAAAACAGTGGCGACCACCGAGAGACAAATCATCCATCGTCGGTCGCCGCTGTCATGCCGGCCATAATGACGAAAGTCACCTGGTACTGGATATGCACAGACTGATCCCGAAACGCGACGCGCAAAAGCGAGTCACTATGACGGGCTTTTTCGCCATGTACATGGTGGTTGCGACCTAAACGAGCTGTAAAACCCTACCATCCCGCTATCGCCATTGCCTCGTTCGTTGATCAGCAGGGTGCACCACGTGCAGGTGAGGTTGGCTTGGGTGTCTCAAGTCTTAAGATGTTACTCGACACCCCTTACACCCCAAACTTAGTTAATTAATAAAAAAGTTGTCATACAAGAGATTGGTGATTATTTATCAGTAATTATAATCATGATTATTTTCTTGATTAATATCAGAATATTAATATAGAAATAAGACAGTTTCATATTGCAAAACAATTTTATTTGTATTCAAACTTTGCTTTCGATTTAAATTTACCCCAATAATAAAAGATTATAAAAGATTAACCCTCATTAATCATCATGTATGCTGTAGGCGGTAGAGCCACGCTGATGCTATTATTGACTTCAGCATGAATGGGTCGGCTCGTCCGGGGTAGCACCACCCTCTCACAGAAAATCGACGTGAAGTAACAGTGCTTGCATTGTTGCATTTCGTTCAGTCAGTGAGAGCGTCGGAGACCTATCTCTCTTACCCTTCCCTCTCCTCTCCTCTCCCTTCCCTTTTCTTTCCCTTTCTCTCCACTCCCCCAAACAAAGCCTGGCAACGCACTTGCGACTCCTCTGGGGTTGCTAGTGTCAATGGGTGGCGGTGATTGCTTAACAATAGGTGACCCGCCTGTTCGTTTGCCTGCTATATAATATAAAAAAAAATGAATTTTAGACTTCCAGGTATGTTTGAAATTATTCATAAGCGAGTATGGATGGTAGCGGTATAAATTATTATTAAAATATTGAAAGCAAATAGTTATGTAATCTTGATTACTAATTACTTTAATCACTATTAGTGATTACACAATAATCATGATTAAATGTAATCTTGATTGCACGTAATCCAGACTAATCTAAAAATGATAACTTTCAATCTGATTACAAAAGTAATCGATTACGCCCATCTCTGCATATAGGCATAAACCCTTTGAGCTATCTGCTTTTTTTTTATTGTAGCACGGCAAAATGACTGCACTATGCCTGATGGTAAGCACAGTGCAATCCAAAAATAATAGCGACCACCGATTGACACATTATCCATCGCCGGTCGCCACTATCATGCCGGCCTGCTCTGTTTGACAGACGAAAAATAATTTGCTATATTAAAATTATGAATATGTAGACCAAGTACTAGTATCACTATAAATATATCTTGAGAAGGACATAAAATTATGATTTTGACCGATAAATTAAGTGATAATTCTTACCATGTGTAATTAATTTTTATATGAACGCGTGGGATCTTAATAAATTGCAGATTTCTATATATACATATTACTGGGAAGTACCTTCGCTACAGAGATGTTATTAAGCGCTATCTCACCGCATGTAACATACCATTAAGCAAGGAAGAGCTTGTGCAACGGAGATTTGAATGGCGTTACTCTGTTAAAAAGGCAGTAGAAACTTTCGAGGAACATCGATTACAAAATCTCGATGCAAAACGCCTCTTCGCAAAGAACCGTCCCAAGCCTTTCTACTTCTACGCCCTAAATTGCTTTGGTCAGTTACATTGTGCGCCTTATAACCGTACATTTAAAACAAAATCTGGTCTCACGAGCCACATTCGCTCTCATTCCCGAAATTAACAAGGTTCGCTGTTGACGGACACGTCAAGGAGGACATCATCATACATATTAAATAGCAGTTAAGAAAAAACGTATTTTCACTACTATACGATTAGATTAAAATAGATATATTCTTACGCCTGATGGCTTATAATTGGTAACTCCTCAACCAGGACAACCGTTAAAATGTTTCATACAATGAAACATATAATTTCTGAACATCACATGGGTTATACGGAAATTGCCTATTGCATCTAAAGGCTTAAATTTAGTTACTGGTTGTTGCACGCAGGAATACCGCCGCTGGCATTAATGCTCTTATCATCCAAATATATTCTGCCGATGGTTTAACTCGATTTTATATTATATTTTTGTAGCCGTTATAGGGTTAGCTACATTTTACATGAAATATAGTAAGCTAGTACGATAAAAAACAACAAAAGCATCGGGTTAAGAATCTTCTTTATAGACGTCTGGTTTTTCCCGCGATTTCACTTATATTAGTAGTTAAGCCGGGAAAGCATAACAAAGTTATTCATACAGAGAAAAGTATTGTTCCTCAGGGATTGGTTAAATCGACATTAACATGATCAAACCGTAAGCAAAAGCTAGCATCATAATCAAAAATACTTAATTGAACTCAGACCCTGAGAAGGCACTTATGAGCGTCAATACTACCACGAGTTCGGAAAATAACCTAGTCATTGGGAAGAACTGCCAAGATTTTTTTTTTTCGATCTGACTACGCTATTGAACTAACAAGGTCTTAACAACTCCACCAGAAGAAACTCGATTGGGTTTATCTCTTCACTAGCTGACCTGTGCCCACTTCGTTGACATTATGAAACATGAAATTATGGGCGGTGAAATTATGAGTGTGATTCGGTTAGTACTGAGTGCTATGATTTATTTTCATTGAAGAAATGGGAACAGTCGATTCTTTTAAATACTCGAGACATTTTCAGCATCCTCTTCATATTTTATGACAGTGGTAATTGGTCAATATATGCCGCATAGAATAAATAAATTTAAGATGAATTACAATTTTATATCATTACTATGACATGCGATTGGGATGATTCGAGTGTACTGTATGGAAATGTATACTTTCCAACAAACTCTCGACTCGGTAGTGAGACGATGTGCACGCGCAGCTTACGGCTCTCTCGCACTGTTATTACGAAAATGTCAGGTGTTAAACGTAGCGATTGTGTCGTGGTATTAATTTTGATCAAAATCAAGGTTACAGTAGAAAGAAATCGCAAAATTTATCCATCATACTTTTGTTATTCAAAATACTTTTTTGTATTGCTCAATCGATCCAGTGTAAAATGGGCTTTAAGCTTGTATATGCTCATAAAAGTTTAACAGAAGCACATCGCATGCAAAGCTGTCGGATAGATTGTTATTGTAATTATGCGCTCATTTCGTGTGCATTTAATCCAAAAAGGCATCAACTGTGTGCTCATTTCGTATGTATTTTTTTTATTTACAACTAGTTTTGTTTTTCGTTGAATGTTAATCTAGAATCAGTGACGGATTTACAAGTGTGCCGTCTGTAGGCTATTCAAACTTTGCCACTCCTAAGACCTAAGGCCCCATTTGATATTCTGGTTTCATTAAATTACATTTTTTCTTCCCCTAAAATGCCAACGTTATTGTTTGTGTTCTATTTACCTAATTACGCCGCACTTTATCCGTAAAAATACTATGATTGTAAACTGTGGTGTCAATGGGTCACTTTCTAGAATTATAAATGTGAAACTTTTTAAGTTCTGTAAGATATAAAAAATTTAGTCTCAAATTTGCCGCCCCTAAAATCTGCCGTCCTAGGCTCCAGCCTACTCAGCCTATTGGTAAATCGCCACTGTCTAGAAGTCAAGAATATTTAATCTGTAACATGTAATTTTCTTTAATTTTATAAATAGATATGCCTGTAATGTAAAAAAAAACTTATTAATAAATGTGCCTGCGGACCTAATGTAAAAAAAAACAGTGACAATTTTTTTTTTATTATATAAGAGGAAAACGGACGGGCGGCTCACTTGATGTTAAGTGATCGCCACCGTCCATAAACACCAACAAAACAAGTGGTCAGCCAGCCTGTGTTTAGAGGGATGGGGGAATGGGGGAAGGGAGATGGGAGGGGTGGGGAAGGGAGAGAAGAAGTTAAGGGAGGAGGGAGATGGGCCTCCGGCACTCTCACTGACCGAACGAAACGCAATAATACAACCACTGTTATTTCACGTCTGTTTCCTGTGAGAGGGCGGTACTACCCTGGACGAGCCGACCCATTCACGCCGTAACCAGTTATAGCTTCAATGTGGCTCTACCACCTAATAATATCATACTAAAATCATGCGAATTAATTAAGTACATTTACTTATCTACCTTTCTCTCGTACTAAGTCGCGCCGTCATTAAAATTACAATAACTTTTGATAGAGTCAACCAATTTTAATGAAACTAAGACTAAATATTACTTGATGATGTGCTTTATGATTTCCTTAACTGTACTTTAACAGTGATGGGTGTTCAAACAGACAGCCATACATTTCTAAAAATGACTGAAATGTATTTTATTTTAAACTCTTAGGAAAATTTACAGCTAGACAAAAAAATAGTCACATAACATATATAAACATATTTGAAGGCCATATACAAGTTTTCGCAAGTAGCTTAAAAAAATATAGATACAAAAAAGGAAATTACAAATCAAAAAAGCAGGAATTAAGAAGGCATTTGAGTTTCTGTACGCTTGTGTTAAACAGATCTACACTCAGATCGCTAAGCAATTGATTTAATTTTGCCTGTAGGTTGCCTTAACAATCGGGTTATAAAGTATATTAAGATTCCTACTATGTACGGGCGGTACGCGCAAGTTAATCTTACTCAGCAACTCCGAACAATCAACTATACCATTGAGTATGGAAAAAAGATATATAGTATATCAGCTATTTTTCATATCAGTATTTTATTACCTATGCCGAGACACCTGTAACAATTGTTTGAATAACCCCCTTTAAAAAAAAAACAGCAAAATTTCTCGTATCTATGTTTGAATTGAAGGGTGCGGTATAGATTTTTATTCGACCCTTTTCGTCTAATAATAACGTTTTAATATAATACCCGACTCCCATTTATAGCGCTATTAAGCTGGAGCCATAAACCGTTTTCCCCATAACGTTGGAAAGTGTTAAATATACGCATTAAAAATAACATCAAACAAGGGAAATTAACAGATTGTATCGAATAGTCGGAGGTCATTGATCTCAAACTTAAGGGACATGTAAACATCATCAGAATGTACTAAGGAGTTTAGACAAAGACTTTGCTTTTCATGTTTACACTGCGCCGTCTCTCTGGCATATTTAAGTGGTCACACACGCGTATACGGATGGAACTTGCATGAAAGAGGTTTCTATAACTAATATCCATATTTGTCATCTATGTATGCAAAATATAGACCATAACAGAAATGTTTCGTAAAATGTTACGTATATAGGTTATTGTACGATTTTTCGTAGTAAAAACTGCTTTAAGCTGCGTTGAACGATTTAAATAGTACATTTAGTGAGGGAAAGTTTATGGGTTCGCGTCACCGATGACCACGACATGCTCGTGACGTATTGCGCTTGAGACAGACTATCGACGCGTAGTATATAGGTTTAAGTACGTGTAATATTGAGATTTTGTATTGAGCTTATGTAGTCCAGTGTTTAATTAGTTAATATACTGTATTCAGATTTATTATTGTTAGGAGTGTTAATACACTTGAAGAAAAATAATGTGAATAATATCAAGTTCCAAATTATAATATTCAAATAATTCAGACTACCATTGATATCAATATTTAAAAATGAAAAAGTTCCATTGTTTTGTGTTTTCACTTTTGTCGGCTGTCCCTATGACTGCAACAACTTGTTTTTTAATGAGAGTCTGGTGTAATTTAAAGACCTTAACAATTAATGCTTTCCATTTATGAGTGCAAAGCATGGATCATAAACAAGATTTTTTTTTATATCATAGGAGGTAACGAACAAGTGGGTCACCTGATGTTAATCAAAATCAATCAATCAAAATCAAAATTTCTTTATTCAGTTTAGGCCCTAATAAGGCACTTATGAACGTCAAAAACTACCACCGGTTCGGAGACAACCCAGCCATCGAGAAGAACCGGCAAGAAACTCGACCGGGAACATTTTTTTTACATACATTTAAATACATCATACAGCTTATAGTGGATGCACAGAGAGGAGTCAATTCCAGACATCACTATCGTTCATATACTGATCCACTCTATAATATCCTTTTGACACTAACACCCGCTTGACATGGCGCTTAAATTTACAGTCCGGCAAATCGGTAACATGTTTTGGGACTTTATTATAAAACCTAACACTGTTACCTAAGAAACTATTACTGGTTTTACTGAGTCTGAAACATGGGACGACCAGTTTATTACAGTTTCTAGTATTTACATTATGCCGGTCTTTTACTAAATTCAGTTTTTCAAAGTTTTTACGGACATACATTAAATTATCAAGAATGTATTGGGAGGGTAGAGTTAAGTGATCACCACCGTCCATAAACACCAGCAACACCAGAGGAGTCGCAAGTGCGTTGCCAGCCTGTGTTATATATATATGTTTATATATCTATCTAATATTTTTAAACGAGCAATTCTTGTATTTTTGTATGTTGTTATATATTCAGGATCTCGGAAACGGCGTCGGCGATTTCCGTGAAACTTAGTATGTAGGAGGTTTCGGGGACGATAAATCGATCTAGCTAGATTTCATTCATAGAAAACTTTATAATCAGAGTTTTCATGCAATGAAAAAATATAGCTAAAATATAAAGTTATATTTTGCCTAATTTAAAAACAAAAATAGCTCAGATGTAAATCGGCTGCTTCGAAGATCCGTCTAACCCCAGTTCGAATCTGAGTGACAGCAAAAGAGATATCTTCTTTTAATATTTTTTTTTTGATAGGCTCGGCTCGGTCATCCAGCTACTTTTTGTTTAATCTAACAATAGTAAATTGTCAGTATTCTTTTACTAGGCCGACATTCTTCCCGAGGGAAGGGACCTATGACACTAATCACCACGCCCACAGACAACATATTAACCTATTTAAAACTCGAGAAATGTACACCTCTATACATCTATGACAATGGTAACGCGTGGATAATAAAGAACATAATATTGCCTGTATCAGTTTGTGCACGCGGAGGAAGTGAATTTTTTTTGGCTTATATATATTAAGTTACTATTTTCCCCCGCGAACTTCGTGGAGCCTTAATATGACTTTTTTCTTAGCCTACCTTTTTGTACTTACATACTAACATATAGAATATTTTACTAATCTACTCCATAAAGACTGTTCGCTCTTCCGGAATACGAACTGATTTTTTTTTAAACCTACTTAACTTAACTACAGTAGAATGGTAAATTATATGCGTTAACTCAAAAATGAAAAATGAAATATTCAGATTTCGGATTGAATATTAAAATTAGATTCAATTCGATCGAACGATATTCGCACACCCCTAGTAAATGGACGTAACATATTCAGATGATTTTGTTAGTCACTGTTTTTTTTTTACATAAGTAATACAATAATAAAAAATTAAATTCCATAATACAATAAAATCCCGCAAAAATTACATAATAATTAATGCTGCTTAATACTGCTATAGCCTGTTATTTTTATTTTCAGGTAATCGCCTCATACTAAACATCATTATAGTAGTCAAGGACGCTGTTCAGAACTCTTTGTAGGTAGGTACCTACACAGAAAATGGCTGAGTACGAAAAATGCTGATTACCTGTTCTATAAGAGTGGAATATTAAAGATGGTGATTTATGCGAGGGCCTTTGTAAAATAGGTCAAACCCGTTGGACGCACCCGAGCCTCGTTGGGATTTAGCCAAGAATTAACCCTACGGTGTTTGCTGTCTGCGGAGATAAAAAAAATAAAATTTAAAGTTCATCAGATGTGGCGTTTTGTTGTTTAAATATAATTGTATATTTTTATAGGAAAAAAAAGAAAATAAAATGCATTAGTTTTACTGAGACACGTACTCACGTGAACGTTTTGTTTGAAGCCATATTCGAGACGTAATTTTTTTTAAATTGTAAAGTTCATGTTTATGATCAACTGTGGCCCTTGTCTCGCCCTAATATTAAAAATATCTTGACAAATTATATAGTACCTTTCTCTTCTTTTTCTTGTTTTGGCTCCGCAAAACCACTCGCCAGTGTCAATCTTTTGTTTCAATGGTCGTTATAGTACAATAAGCGTCGTGTGAGCATTCCAATATTCCAACAAGATGGTGGATCCATTGTTAGAACCTTCCAGGGAGTTTTTGTGGTATCTCAGAATTTCATGCTCCGTGATATTATTTTCCATTCACATCACTTATGCACGATAAACAAACTATGTTATGTAAAACACCCCAATATTTACAAAATATAGAGTCAAATAACACAAGATTATAAATAAAATATAAAATCCACTATATGACAGCCTAAGATTCCGCCAAAAACTCAGTACCTTTCTCATGAATCACTTTATCTACTGGTGAGAACAATATGAAAATTTGTTTAGTCGATTTTGAGTTTTTCGCGAACAGACAGATAGATACGTGGCAGTGGATTTTTTAATTAAACTGTAGTGATCATTATCAATATTTTTATGCAACATAAAAGTTTCCTTTTGAAAAGTGTGTTGCTCTATAATAGTCTAAAGAGAAGGCAATGACACTATCCCATTCAGCCTAACAACTAGCAAGTTTAACCAGCTACCACACAAAGCGGTTGACATCTAAAATTTATTAATACAAAGCCGGGACACACACCAGCTGCATATTGCAATGCATACAACTGGGAGCCGTGAGCCACTCAGTCGCCGTGCATCGGTTGCGCGATCAGCACGTGTGTTATGTGTTTTGTTGATTAAAAAAAACTAGACCTTGTATTATGAGCTGCGGCAGTGAATTTTAAAAACCGAATGACAGTGTTTATTACTGATTGACCGTGAAACCGGTGTTCCTATTTCAAAGTTTCTTAATTCGATATATCCGTTTATTTGTTAGTAAACACATAATTTTAAATAGGGAATGCTTATTTTTAACGTTGATTATGTAGTTTCTACTTTCGTTTCTTGTGAAAATAAACTCGAGTACGGTTTTTTTTTGATCGATTGAGTGCTTTTGCTCGGTGTTGTGAACTGAAGTGTTGAGTCGAGTGTGTCATAGTGATGTGATTGAATATCGATACGGGCAACATGTTCGGTGTTTTTATAAAGAGGTGGAAACCAAAAAGGTTCGTTTGATGTTTTTATTTTATTTTTTTCATTTTATTTTATTTTGTCAACGGTTTCTATCATGTTTTTATGGAAGTTCTAAACTATTTATTATTGTTAAACTTTAAATGAGTGTAGCTTATAGATAAATTCGTGATATAAAATATAAGTTATGTTTATTAACCAATTCTAATAGCTCAGCTTATTTTTCACACATAGGTCTGGTAAATTCTGAACACGAACCAATAATCTTTGAGTATTTTTTTAATAACGTTATCTACGTAAATTTGATAAGGGAGCTAATTTCTCAAAATTCCTGAACGTATTGTCTCAAGTATTTTGTAATTTTCTTTCAATTTTCATTATTTTCAATTCAATATTTCTGCTAAGTGCGCCAACTATAATTCCATAGAGTATTAACGATATCAAACAATTAATATGTTTATCTACGTATTTTTTTAAAATGAAAACCTATATAAGGCGAGTTGAGCGATCTTTTTTGGCAGTACATAAAGTTATGATTTCGCGTCATGACGTGCTACTAATCGTTACCGACAGTATTGCGTTTACGCAGCTTACGTCAGACTAGCGACACATAGTGTGGAAGCTTGTGTACATCTAATATTGATTTTTTCTGTTGGGATTGTGCAGCCCATCGTATCTATACTAATATTATAAAGAGGTAAAGTTTGTGAGTTTGTGACGTTGTGATGTTGTGACGTTGTAGGGGGTAATCTCAGGATCTACTGGTCCGATTTGAATAATTTAATCAGTATTATATAGCTCATTCATCGAGAATGGTTATAGGCTAAATATCGTCACGCTAAGACCAATAGAAGCGGAGCACAGATGAAAATTTTTTCAAAATCGGAATGTTTTTTTCTTTTGAGAACTGTTACGTGTTAGTATTCGTGTATCTAAGCCACGCGAACGAAGTCGCGGGCAGAAGCTAGTATTTGATAAATTAATACTCTGTAAAAAAATATATAATTGTTATTCCAAGTGTCTTTTTTTTTTTTTTCGAGATGTCTACGCTATTGACCCAGCAAGGTCTTAACAACTTCACCGGACTACTAAGGCGAGCGCTTAAGGCACTCAGCCGATTTTATTTTGGCAACCAGCTCAAGGGTGTACGGCACACCTCGGCTTGGCTGTTGCCTGTTGCATGCAAAATCGCGACCTATCTTAGCTAACCTAGCTAACTATTCATATATGTATGAGTTGTTGAAACGTATATGTGTACCAAGCATACACGCCTCAGCAACTCCTCCATATATTTATTATCGGAAAATTGAGTTTTTCAGTTCGACGAGGGATTATTATTCCAAGTGTCAATACATGTGAAAGAGAGACTAATGATAATAATTTAAATAAACAAATTATAAAATTGAAATAATTCACCCTGTAATTAATTTAAAAATTCAAAGGAGAACACAGAGAACACATTCTATTGTTATGTTTTGAATTGTCTCTTCTGTCGGCAGTGCCTCGGACTAGTTCGATTTTTTTTTAATAATTTATGGGTAGCTTTTGACAACGATCTCACCTAAAGTTAAGTAACGATGTAGTATAAAATCATATATATACTAAATATAGAAAGAGACTAGCTCTGAAGTGCAGATACCGGAACACGCCTATAGGCACTTGCCGACAGATTTTCAACTTGACGGTGCCGCGCTGATTACTAGTCAGATGGGCCTACAAGTATTCCTTTTTTATCTACCAGTAAATCTAAAGATCTAGATGGTCAAAACGGTAATTTCGCTGTTTTTTTTATATCATAGGAGGCAAACGAACAGGCGGATCACCTGATGATAAGTGATCACAACCATCCATAGACACCAGCAACACCAGATGAGTCGCAAATGCGTTGCCAGTTTGTGTTGGTGGGGAAGGGAGTGGGGGCATGAGGAGGGAGAGGGGAGGTGGGCCGAACGAAACGCAACAATGTAAGCATTGTTACTTCACATCGGTTTTCTGTACGTCGGGTGGTAGTATCACGGGCGAGCTGACCCATTCATGCTGAAACCAGCATCATCGTGGCTCCACCACCTGCAAAATTGTACCTATTCTTAAAAACTGTAATAATGTCTTATTACAAACATTATTAGATGAGCAGAGTGATGATAGTTTTCACAGTGCATCCTCGCAATCTCTTCCTTTAAATGAATCTCTAACACAATGTTTCCAGTCATTTCCTAAAAATTTTAATGTAATTCATATTAATGCCCAAAGCATTCCTAATCACTACACCGATATCGTATCATCGTTTGATGTGACCAACATTCATGCTATTCTCATTTCAGAGTCTTTTTTAAAGCCTTGTCTTGCGTCAGCTCTTTATAGTTTACCTGGATTTGAACTTATACGTAATGACCGTACGGGGAAGGGGGGCAGTGGAGTAGCGATATATCTACGCAACCATATTCCTTATTCAGTAATATCTAAATCAGACTCTGAATATTCCGGTACCTCTGAGCATCTTTTCCTAGACATAAAACTGTCTCACACCAAGGTGCTTTTAGGAGTTTTCTATTTCCCAAATCTGACTATAAATTATTTTAACACCTTTGAAAATCTTCTAGAACATTTTATACCTATTTATTCTCACTCGTTGATACTAGGTGATTTCAACACATGCCTTTTGAAAAAGGATCATCGCACACGGAAGTTAATTTCTTTAGTTAACGATGCAAACATGAATATTTTACAAACTAGTTCTACTCATCATTTCCCAAACTGTGAGCCCTCCCTGCTAGATCTGATGATAGTAAGTTCTACAGATCACGTAGCTTCATACGGGCAACTTTCAGCTGACGCCTTCTCTTATCATGATCTTGTTTACTTATCGTATAAGGTACGACCTCCTAAATTGAAACATAAAGTAGTAATGCAGCGTAATTTTAATAAATTAAATATAGAAAGGCTTCTCCAG
The DNA here is from genome assembly GCA_014332785.1 of Antheraea mylitta. Lineage (NCBI taxonomy): Eukaryota > Metazoa > Arthropoda > Insecta > Lepidoptera > Saturniidae > Antheraea > Antheraea mylitta. The sequence goes on along the minus strand of JACEII010000022.1, from coordinate 4,117,632 downwards.
GATGCTCAGATGCTTGACTGGAATGCAGTAATTCAGTGCCAAGATGTTGATAAGATGGTTGAAATATTTAACTCTCTCCTTACTCAACTATACGATCGGCATGCTCCAGTGCATGCTGTTAAGCTAAAACATTTACCTGCTCCCTGGCTAAACTCTGATTTACGTAAATTAATGAACAAAAGGAATATTGCTAAATCTAATTATAAAAAAGATCCATCTGAAAAAAATAAAACCAAATATAAGTATCTACGTAATCGGTGTAGTAGAATGTGCAGAGATGCGCAGAGACGACATATTCATGTATCTATTGAACATGGTGATGGACCAAAAATCTGGAAATTTTTAAAATCAGTAGGAGTTGGGAAGTCAAGAGATCTTGTGACAACTAATATAGACGTTGAAGCTTTGAACGACCATTTTACATCCAATGTCCACAACTTCGATTTGATCACGAAATCAGAAACATTGAACAATTTACTAAATGTGTCAAAACCGTTGTATGATAGCTTCATCTTTAATCGAGTAACTGATAAAGAGGTAGAAAATAGTATTAAAGCTATATCCTCTAATGCAGTTGGAAATGACGACATTAGTCGTAAAATGATTCTTCCTATTTTAAATATTATCCAACCTACCATTACATTCATTTTCAATATGTCTTTATTCTCCTCTACTTTCCCACCTATCTGGAAACAAGCTACTGTTGTACCGCTTCCCAAGTGTAGTAATCCAGCTGACTTTTCACAATATAGACCTGTTTCGATACTTCCTTTTTTATCTAAAGCATTTGAACGACTTGTTCATAAACAACTCTCGTCATTTTTACTTGTTAATGATATTTTAAATCCGTGTCAATCAGGTTTTCGTTCCGGTCATAGTACTGTAACGGCGCTAGTAAAAGTCTCTGATGACATACGTCAGGGCATGGAAAACCAAAAGGTGACGATACTTACCCTTCTTGATTTTAGTAATGCTTTTAATACTGTTGATTTTGACGTCCTTCTAGCATTACTTGATAATATAAATTTGGCTCCTTCTGTTGTAGAGTGGTTTGTAAGTTACTTGAAAGGCCGTCGTCAGCGTATCCGGATCGACGACAAATATTCACAGTGGTGCGAAATTACCACTGGTGTTCCACAAGGAGGTGTACTCTCTCCTCTGCTTTTCTCAATTTTCATCAATTCTATAACTAATTCTCTCTCCTCTTCTTATCACTTATATGCGGACGATCTGCAGATTTATTACCAAACACCAGTGACTGATTTATCTAATGCAATAGACATCATGAATTCAGATCTCCATAAGGTTGGACACTGGGCTGAATCCCACGGACTATCCCTTAATCCCAACAAATCTCAATGTTTACTCATTGGTAGTACTTGGCAACTGCACAAGATAGATTGGAACTCGTTAGCACCTATCTGTTTGAACAATGTTACGATTCCTTATTCCACCGCAGCCAAGAATCTAGGTGTGATCTTTGATAGCAATCTATCTTGGAAAAATCATGTGAGTGAAGTTAGCAGAAAAATATTTGCATCTTTGCGTTCACTGAGAAGAATGCGCAATTTGTTACCTACATCGACTAAAGTCATGCTTGCAGAATCATTACTTTTGCCTATCCTTGATTATGCTGATGTCTGCTACCTGGACGCTAATGAGGAATTAATTAATAAATTGGAGCGGCTACAGAATATATGCATTCGCTTTATCTATGGACTTAAGAAATTTGATCATGTGTCTGAATACCGGTTAAAGCTTAAATGGCTACCTATTCGGTACCGACGAAACAGCCACATCCTGTCTCTCCTGTATAACGTCCTTCATAATCCCAATTCCCCTCCCTACCTAAAATATAAATTCGAGATGTTAGGTTTCAGAGATTGCCCATCACACCGTCTATGTTCTCAAAGTATACTCAAATTCCCAATCTCTCATACTAAATTTTATAATAGATCATTTGCAGTTCAAGCTGTACGTCTATGGAATGCACTTCCTTGCGTTATTAGGCAGGCAAGATCTGTGACAACATTTAAGAAATATCTCCACCGACATTATCTCTCGCTGTTCTAGTTGAACTGTTTTGTTGCGTTATTTCTATTTTTCTTCTTCTTTTTTTTTTTTTTTTTCTTACATTTTTTATATATTTTTATTGTTTATTATTTTCTTGTAAGTCTGTGTGTATTTATATTGCCACCTGGTGTTTTAAAAGATTGAATGTCTCCCTAGGGTTGCCTGGAAGAGATCGCTCTAAGCGATAAGGCCGCCTAACTGTACACATATTGTAATTGAATGTATAACTTTGTGTATCTCTAAAGTGTGTGCAATAAAGAGTTTTTATTATTATTATCAATGCTTTGTAAAGAGTTGAGATATTTCATCTCTGGACATTGGAGAGGACAGATAACTATGTGAATAATCATCACTGAAAGTCTTTCGAAAGTACGTTCTAGGTCCTCAAAAGCGGTATAGTTAGGAGAGTCAGATTTACCTGTGTATGTAATGTCTCCACCACCATGTCTCAGTTCACAGCAACAACGCAAGCCGAAGTTGCCCGTAGGCCTTTGTGCTAGTTGCTCAATCGGCTAAGTGCCCTAAGCGCTCAACTTAGGGGTTCGGTGAAGCTCTAAAGGCACATAAAACGAACAGCCAAAAAAAGCCAGTCAAAAAAAACCTATCATGAAAATAAATTGTCTACAACGTACTCGAATGCTGTTACAGTATTTTACCTTCTCAGAGAACAATTTTCAATCCAAAAAATTACTTGCTTTGGTTGAATAATTTTATTCCATATACATTTCTCACGAGATCTCTTGTTAAATACGCCCGCGTAACCACAGATCACGCCGCTGTGATCTGGGGGTTAATTTCGCTCCCGCACACCCGATTAGGCCTCCCACGGTAGCGGCTCAAGCCTAGGTTCGATCCCTCGGTAGGGAGCACTTGAGTGCGTTGCTTGCGCGATACGGTTACACACAAATATACATCACTGCTAGAACACTACACGATCACCCCCACACACATGCACGCTACACGCTTACCCATGAAAGTGGAAGGGTTTACTTTTTTCCCTTATCGAACTGAAAAACTCTCAATTTTCCGATAATATATATATGGAGTAGTTGTAGAGGCGTGTATGCTTGGTACACATATACGTTTCAACAACTCGTACATATATGAATAGTTAGCTAGGTTAGCTAAGATAGGTCGCGATTTTGCATGCAACAGGCAACAGCCAAGCCGAGGTTTGCCGTGCACCCTTGAGCTGGTTGCCAAAATAAAATCGGCTGAGTGGCTTAAGCGCTCGCCTTAGTAATCCGGTGAAGCTGTTAAAACCGTGCTGGGTCAATAGCGTAGTCATTTCGAAAAAAATAAACTCTTGTTAAATTGTTGCTTCCAAATAATGTGGGATTTTTGGTTAATGAATCTAAGACAATCGGTGTAAAACGGCAATATTTTTAAGGCCACTTCATCACATGACATTTCTCTAGCTAATCTGTGTAGAACTTCATTATTTTCAAGTTCATCACGATATTTTTCCTAATCGAACTACTTACTTTACTAAGTATTCGAACCAGCGTAAATCAACGCGGTGTCCGAACAAACTAATCACTGAACCATTACCGCTTTAAAATGTCGCCAGATCCAGTGTGAGTTTTGCATTATAAGCTACTCTTAAGAATTCTGATGAATAAATATGGTAATACTAGTTGATCCGCGCAACATTGTCAACATGAAATCAGCTACCTACCGGTTCCAATTGTAAAACCAAACTTTTTTTTCTCGATTTGACTACGCTATTGATCTAGCAAGGTCTTAACAGCTTCACCGGACTACAATTGTAAAACCAAACAATTCAGGGACTAATTGAAACACCTACTTAGTAATTTCAATGAGACGGACGTAGCGCCCTCTGTTATTAAGCAACAGCAATAATTTCGTTTTTTTTTTTAAATACGAACGACTATTGATTCATTTAGTTATTGTTCATACAAAAATATTAAAATCGCGAATAAAAAATAGAAGGGTGGGGTTGGGAAGATTAAAATTTGGGGATTTAGGAATTTTTTGATGGCTTAATTTAAAGAAATACAAAAAGTAAGAACTATCAAAAAAATTGAAGAAAAAAATCTGTATACGGACACTCTAATCACTTTGAGATATAAAATATACTTTATGACCTATTTTCATACTTACGAAATATACATTTACAATTTCATAAAAATCGATCCAGCCGTTTCGGAGGAGTTCAAACACAAACACCGAGATATTTATCTATTAGATTTTTCAATATTGTCTTTCAAAATATTATCGTATGGAGATTTTGAACATAAAGTGACAAACAAAATAAAACGTTCGGATTGAATCGTCTGTTCGATTCCACTTATATTGTTTTCTGGTAATGAGTTATGTGGGCGGATCGTAAAACTCTCACTATATATTTAGTTTATATCAGTATACGAGTAGATTGTAATGAGAAAATCGTTTTAATTCCCAGTTACATATATATACACCATGTATATTTAGAGGAACACCAAAAAGGTAGAATAACAATATTTTCTTATCTCGTACTGGTCATAATACGAGAATTACGTAATTTGAAAAAAGAAGAATTTGAATAAACGTACGACTTTCATTTGGAGTTTTTGACGGGAATATGGCCTGTCATGTGGTGGATCTAATATTTTATCCATAATCTTGTGTTATTTGATTCTATATTTTGTAAAATTGGTGGTATTTTACGTAATAAGGTTCAGTGATTGTGCATAAGTGAAATGAATGGAAAATAATACCACGGAACATGAATTCTGAGAAGCCACAAAAATTCCCTGGAAAGTTCTAACAAGCGAGCCACCATCTTGTTAGAACGTTAAAATAATCACATGACACTTTTGGTGTAAAGTATTTTATAATCTCCATTGAAACAAACCTTTAACACTGGCAAATGCTTCTGCAGAGCCAAAACAAGAAAAAGAAAACTCATTAGCTTTTATAAAAATACAAATTATATTAACAACATAATACGCTAGTTAATCGTTAAAATTCACGAATAGTATTCGAAATGTAAGTAGCATTTACATAAGTCGATTAAATAAACTCGACGTCACGTGAAACGCTATTTTGGATTAAACGTTTGCGTGAATCAGCTAAGATTAGTTAAGAAAAAAAAACTCGATCTGGTGAACGTAACTGTTTACGTATTTATAGGAAATTTACTTTACTAAATCGAATCTTAATAGAGCGTACGCAACTTTGTAATGCGTTATTTATTTACACATATAAATAAAGTCGAAATGTCTGCTATTTGTTCAGACTAATCTCCGAACATCAGGATGAATGCATAGTATTGTAGGTGTAGGAGCCTAGATTGACTTGGGCAGCGTAACAATAAAATTTGGAATGGGTAAAAGAGATTCTTTAATTTAAACTCCATATTTACACACATAAGGGATCGTTCAAGCGTTTGAACAACATTACAACAAATTCAAAGGTTTTTTAGACAGACAACCAGATAGGATGACATTCTTGGTAGCTACAGAGGTATGGTTTTTTAGTCCGTCTGGCTGCCTATCATCCTCAATTTGAAAATTTGTCGCCAAACATCTCTTGGTGTGTTCCACCAGCTCCATTTGAGAGCCAACCTCTTTAAGTCTGGCGTGCTCACCATCTTACCCCCCATCGTAATGTTAATATCAGATTGAGCTCAAACATCAAAACCTATAAAATGTAAACAACAATCATTGCACATGCTCACAACTTCGTCACAGTAACTGTCTTATTCAGTTTGATGCATTTTGTGGTGGGTCACCTGGTGTTAAGTGATCACCACCCTCCATAGACACCAGCAACACAGAGAAGTCGTAAGTGCGTTGACAGCCTATGTTAGTGGGGAGTGAGGAGGAGTCTTGACGCTCTCACTGACTTAACGAAACACAACGATGCAAGCGCTGTTACTTTACGTCGGTTTTACTTCCCCAGGCGAGCCGACCCATTCATGCTAAAACCATTTATAGCTTTAGCGTGTCTCTACCACCTAATCACCTACGCCTGATCAGTAACTCTATATAGTACTGAGAGGTTTTTAAAACGGTGTGACAGCGGCCAAAAGCTTTTGAAGGTAGATGAGTTGATGATTGTCTGCACTATGGCTACCACTAAATACAGCGTCTTCACTGTCGCGCTCAAACGCTAAAACCTATAAATTAAAAAAACGGCTGAACCGATTTGATAACACTTTTACTAGTGTATAGAGAACTTCTCGAAGTATCTTAAGTCATATCATTACACGTTTCCATAGAGATTGAGCATTTTGTAAGACTCGATAGATGTTTGTTACGTTTCACGCAAAACCTAATGTACTGGCTTTGATCATGCTACAGTAATATAGTTTACTAGCTGACCCGTGCAACTTCGTCTGCACCAAATTGGTTCAAACCTGTGTCAATTATATTTTTAAACGCGAAAAATCGTAATTAACCTAAAACCCGATTTTAGCGACCTCAACCGTTTGCATTTGTAAATTCGAACAATACAGGGACTTATTTAAACATATACCCAGTTGGTATGTGAGAAATATTTTAAAGTAAGCATAAAACCCGCTTACAAAAGACACAACAACTTGGTTTTAATTAGCTCTTTCTCTGGGATAATTTACCAAGTGGTGAAAAATTAATAATTACTAAAATGGCTATTAAAAAATAAGGGTTGATCGTAGAAGGGTGAAAATTGAGGATTGTATGTATTTTTGTATGTTGTATCATAAAAAAATAGAAATTAAAAATTTTGTCTAAAAAATAAAAAATAAAATTTAGGGGTGGACTACCCCTAACATTTAGGGGAATGAAAAATAGATGTTGGCCGATCCTCATAGATACCGGATAAGCACAGAAAATTTCATCAAAATCGTTCAAGCCGTTTCGGAGGAGTATGGCAACGAAAACTGTGACACGAGAATTTTATATATTAGATGTATCGGGATAACACTTGGGGTATAATTAAAAAGACAAATTGACCATAAAATGACTCTAAATGCCAAGTGAGAAGGAAAAAGATTAATCATTGCAGATGTATATTAGAGTTGAAGAAATAATGTCTGATGTCATCCTTAATCAAGATACAAAGGTAAATGAAATCGCGAGTGATCTCTAGTTTGGTATATCTTTGCGACAAAGATAAAATATTTTTAATCTTTATCTAATTAATTAGTTGATAATTTTTGATTCTTTTCCTAGATAAGTCTGAATCGATTCGCGTATATATTCGTGTTATCTCTATAAATGTAAGTTCGTGGACGACCGAGGCTAGCTCGGTTCTTTAAAAAACGTTTTTAAATTAAAATGAACTGTTAGATTTGCCTCACAAAATTAGCATTTTTTCACATAACAAATATTAAAAAGATATCTCAGTTATAACTATAATAATAAAATTATTTATTTAATTAAAATAAACTGTTACGTTTACCTTACAGAATAATCATTTTTTACAAAAAAAAGAATTATATACACTCGGATTCGAACTGGAGTTCACGGATTTTCGAAGCAACCAAGTTCCATCTTAGCTAATTTTTTTTGACAGTGCTGGCGAAATTTGCCTACAATTCTAGCTATATTTTTTCATTGCTTGAAATCTCAGTTAAAAAAAATCTATGAATAAAATCTAGCTAGATCGATTTATCGTCCCCGAATCTACCTACATACTTAGTTTCACGAAAATAGATGCCGCCGTTTCCGAGATCCTGAATATATACAAATATAACAATATACAAGAATTGCTCGTTTATAGGTATTAGATTAGATAGATTAATATTTTGAGAAGATCGCGGTCATTATTTTTTAAAATTCTGATTTACAGACACTGGGCCTATCTAAAAAATATTAAAGTTTTAAGAAGCCACGGTATAAATACTACGTGCTCAGTGATAGATATGTCTATTACACGTATTTACAGAGGCCGCTATACTACGCATCCCTAGTCGGAAGCAACCGTAATACGTCAAGAGCATGTCGAGTTCATCGGTGACGCGAACCTATAAGTTTTTCCTTTATTAAAAACTGCTCAAAGCGGCTGAAGATGTTTTCGCTTTTTTTTTTATATTGAAGCACGACATAGTGACTGCACTACGCCTGATGTTAAGCATAGTACAATCCAAAAACATCGGCAACCACCGAGAGACAGATTATCCATCGCCGGTCGCCGCTGTCATGCCGGCCATAATGACGAAAGTCACCCAGTGCTGGATATGCACAGGATGATCCCGAAACGCGACGCGCAGAAGCGAGTCACTATGACGGGCTTTTTCGCCATATACATGGTGGTTGCGACCCATTCGGGCTGTAAAACCCTACCACCCCGCTTTCCCCATTGCCTCGTTCGTTATTCAGCAGGGTGCACCACGTGCAAGTGAGGTTGGCTTGGGTGTCTCAGGTCTTAAGATGTTACGCGACACCCCTTACACCCCAAAATGTAACGCTTCAAAAATAGAACGGAATTGATATTTCATGGTGATTCAACAACCTGAATTCTTTGTAAAATACATTCTATGAGCATTGTATGTGATATCTAAGTAAAAATTGAAGTATGTAAGCAATTCACAGCGTAATCTCCGAGGGAAATATAATTACGGTCAGTCCCGTGTCCCGGGTACGGTAATTGTAGAGTTATTTTAAAGTTATTCCTAGTTTTTATTCGGAACTGGCTGAGCCGGCTGCTTCATTATTATTCCGATGAGTTTTTATTTTACATTTAATTACGCTTGGAGAGTTTTTACCTCAGAGAGTTAGTTGACCTGTTTTTGTTAAGAAAATGATTCGTTATATTGAAAGTTATACACACGGGTAATTACATATAGAGGAATGATAGGTATATAAATAGGGAGAGACAAAGAAATTAAGTACATCTTTCCGTTCTGACTTTTAACAGATTTTCTTTATTTGATTGAACTTTATTGTTGTAAATAAGGAATGTTTGGAAACAGTTGTTTTCTTTTAAACTGTGAAGAGCCGGAGCCATTTTTTTAAGTCACGTTCGCTATAACTCACTTTTCTTAAGTCTATTAATTTAAAATATTTGTATACTTATTGTGAAACAAAATTTAATAATAATAAAACTCAACCAATGATAGGAAAAATCAAGTATAAATAGGCGTCTTAATGTGTAATCCTATCAAGGAATCTTAGTACCTATATTGTGTTTAAAAATATACTCCGTGTCATTCTCCATGTTGCATAGAGCTTTAAATGAAAAAAATATCTCGATTAATAGGTAACTACTCTTGGTGTTGACTTATCTAATGCTATTTTCAATAACTACAAGATGAAAATCCATTTTTAAATACCTATATCCTCGCACAGAAAACCGATGTGAAGTAACATTTTTTTTTTATGTCAAAGAAGGCAAACGAACTGGTGGGTCACGTGATGTTAAGTGATCACCACCGTCCATAGACACTAGCGACATCAGGGACGTCGCAAGTGCGTTGCCAGCCTGTATATGGGAGAAGGGGGAGGGGAAGGAAAGGGAAAGAAGGAAAGAGGAAGGGACGTGGGCCTCCGGCTCTCTCACTGACCGAACGAAACACAACAATGCAAGCACTGTTATTTCACGTCGGTTATCTGTGAGAGGGGTGGTACTACCCCGGAGTAGCCGACCCATTCATGCTGAAACCAAAAATAGCTCCAGGGGGGCTGTACCACCTACAAAACACAGTTCTTGCATTATTGCATTTCGTTCGGTCCTCTACTCCTCATCCCTCCCCTCCCCCAAACACAGGCTGGTAACACACTTGCGACTCCCCTGGTGTTGCTAGTGTCTGAGGACGGCGGTGTTCACTTAACATCAGGTGACCCGCCTGTTCGTTTTCCTCAAAAAAAACGCTAATTCAATTAAGAATAAAATAGCGAACAACTTCTGGTGTTTATACACAAACACAGTTATTTAATATCGTTCCTCGGTCTTAAATTACCCATTATGGTAAAAAACCGGCATATTTTCGACGGTGCATTGAAGTGCTGAAATGGTTACATCTGGTGTAAAGTTGTTCATTAAAGAGTTTCTGTAAGCCAACCGTCGAACCGTCAGCTGGCTCGCATCAGCTTACCTTCGCATTGTCTCAAGGAAGCCTAGTTTATACACCGGTTTTATGGTTTGCGACTATGTATTATATATTTTTTACTTTTTGGGCCTCTGTCTGCTCATCTATCTCTTTTTGCTAATAAATTCAACGCGCAAGTACATGAGTAACAAGTATATTTAAACCGACGTGAAGTAATAGTGATTGCATTATTGCGTTTCGTTTGGTCAGTGGGAGAGTCGCAGGCCCACCTCCCCCTCTCCCCTCCCTCCCTACCCCTTTCTTACGAACACAGGCTGGCAACGCATTTGCAATATCTCTGGTGTCTATAGACGGTGGTTATCACTTAACATTAGGTGACCCACCTCTTCGATTGTTTCCTATGAAATAAAGCAAAGTTCCGTACACATTATGTTCCACGTCTTCTTATATGTATGTATATGTATGAATAGATAGCTTTGTTTAGCTTAGACAAATTCACGGTGTTGCACCCAAGACAACAGCCCAAGGCAAAGCCAAAGCCAAATGCAAGAGCTTGTTGCCAAGTGGCGAATTGCCTTAAGCACTCGTCTTAGTAGTCCGTGAAGCTGCGAAGGCTCATCATGTTAATTGCATAGTCACTTAGAAAAAAAAAGTATATATCTATTGCTATTGAGTTACAAAATGCGGTAAATATTTGGTACAAGAACATTGGACCTAAGTATTTGGCTCCGAATCAAATACTTACCAAGTGTGAGAGCATAAACTGTAACACAATGGATATGATGTTGTGACGAGAACCGATTTCGGCATACTGCCCAAATTTGTTGTACATTTTATAGGTGACTAATTTGTGGGAGAGTTTTATACGTTTTCTCTGAGTACTAACGAGCACATGAAACACATATTTAAGTTTTATTAAAGTATAATACTTTAAGGGTTATAGCATTTAACCTCAATCTCACCTAAAGTTAAAAGACGTGTGGTCGAAGATTGTAAATAGTTTAAAACTAGAGAGACTAGATCTCAATTGCAGTTTATGGAACCCACTTATAACCTATAGGATAATTTGGAGATATATTTTCGCTATGAAGGTGATAGCCAGCCAGTCTTACAAAAAAACACCATGCAATGGTTTTATTGCGATGTTTTGCTTCTCCGGAAACTTACGGATCAAGCACAAGGATTTAAACCTACATATGTCGGTTGGTGTAGTGTACATGGTGTGCTAATCACTGAGCCGTCATTATTTCGAAGTATATTTGCTTGTCTAAATTTGTTTTCATTTGCTTCTCAATAGCTTTGCAAAAGACGTTAGATGTATATTGTCGACAATAGCTGCTTGTTTTCACAGGTTAGTCTCGGAATAATTGACAAAGATTGGAGTTTCTTACTTTAAAGATCTTCTTACCAGGTAGTAAATCTACTGAACAGACACTCTATTCATTTAGACATAATAAGTGCTTCTATATTCTTAATTTTACACATTTTATTGGAAATAGTGAGTAATCTAGCTAAATCTCATTTTTTTAAGTAAAATTTCTTTAGCCGCGTTGAGCGATTTAGAAAAATGTTTGGTGGGGAAAAAACTTACCAGTTCGCTTGACCGATGACCTTGTCATGCTCGTGACATATTACCGTTGCGTCCGATTGGCGATGCATAGTATAGCAGGCTGTGTATATGTAATACTAGCTGTTGCCCGCGGCTCCGCACGCGTTTTTTTTTAAATATATTAAATAAATGTAAAATTTTGATCACATATCTATTGTAAATTACAATAATACTCTTTGAAAAATATTTGTAAGTATCACACACACATCATCTACTGTAACAGGTAACATGTACTTGTACATTATATATGTGAATAAGAATAGTGAATCGAATGGGAAGAGGTTTATCATCAGCTACATAACTGGAACTTTAAACTGCTATGTATGACCCTTAGTGCCCACTTACACTATATAAGAAAGTAATGAAAATATTAAGCTATACATTTTCGAACAATATGTGTTAAATCTTTTATTATATAGATATAATATGTCCATAGTGTCGATATAACTAAGTTATTATCATACCTTGCTATAATTTAAATCACATATAAACATATGAATTTCAATTACAACAGCGATACCCTTGGTGTTACAGTTGTTCATAGGCGACGTTAACCACTTACCATCAGGTGGGCCGTCAGCCTGTTTGCTGCCTCTTGGTATAAAAAAATCTTGGAGTCCAGTACAGCTCGTGTATGTTTACAGTGAACAACATATTTTTGATTAATTTCACATGGACGAAGGCACGGATAACAGCTTATCACTACATAGTGTAAGAAAAAGTCCTGTTCCACGTCTGTCTATATGTCTGTTCGCGATAAGATCAAAACTACAGAACGCATCTTCATGCCGTTTTCACCAATATATAAAATGATTATTGGGCAAGGTATAGGTATAGTTTGTCTTATTATCAGGGCGGGCAACGTCTGCTGAACCCGCTAGCTTAAAATAAAACAGCTAATTAGTTACTTATTTGTCCGTAAAATTCCCGTTCCAAATATTACTTGTAGTCCGGTGAAGCCATTAAGACCTTGCTAGATCAATAGCGTAGTCATTTCTAAGAAAAAAAAACCGTTCAAATAGGTCCAGCCGTTTCGGAGATTACAAATAAAATAAAACAGACATATCCAAAGAATTAAAAAAAATGTTGATATTTGTAGCATCACGGATATTTTTAATATAAAATACACTCACTTTATTTTTATTATACGTAATACATCACAAATCAAAAATTGGGTACAAAACTAACGTAGAATAAAGTTTTTGAGGAGTTTTTGACGGGATTTTAGTCTGTCATGTAGTGGATTTTATATTTTATTCATAATCTTGTCTTACTTATCTGTATATTGTGTTAAATTGGTAGAGTTTTATGTAATATGGTTCGTTTATTGTGCATAAATGAAATGAAAGATAAATAATACCGCGAAGCATGAATTCTGTTGTCTTGAAAATTAAGAAGATAAAAATTTACGAAATATTACATAGAGGATTTGGCGCTTATACCTTTACATTATCTTGGATATAGAAAAATACTACCTATATTAACTACTTCAGAATTGGCAGTATGGATTAATTCCTTTGACTATCTTATTGGATGAATATTATTACTACTAAACTTTTTGAATAGCGACACAAAATAAACTTTAGAAATGTTTGTGATATAAACGTACCACGTATAATTAAAAATTGGAAACAAAAATAACGTAGAATTAACTGTTTTAATAGGAACACAAAATAAACCATGAAAATATTTGCGAGAGATTGTTATCGCGTTACCATGGCAACGCATATAGTACTGACATTAAAACGCATCGAAAGCTTCCAAAATAGCCCAATTTTGAGACATTCTTCATTAGTGCTCAGCTCCTATTAGTTTAAACGTTATGATATGTAGCCTATAGCCATCCTCGATAAATGAACTATCTAACACTAAAAGAAACTTTCAAATGTGATCTGTAGTTCTTGAGATTATCGCGTTCAACCAAACAAACAAACAAACAAACAAACTCTTTAGCTTTATATATTAGTATAGATTGATGATGTTATACTGAGCTTGAACAGCTCTGTATAAAAATGTATATAATTATTACTCGGAGTACCAGTAGATGTGACATCCAGACCAATGTTATTAATTTAAATAATTTTGACTATAATAGGTTAAAAAATTAAAAAAAAAACTTTACAGTTATTCCATCGTTTGAGAGTTTTGTATTCCGTCAGCAGTCCCTTTGATTTCCTCGATTTTGTCCGCTTTAGAAATGTTGCGTTTTCTGGTACATAAAGTCATAATGCGTTTATATTCCCAGACTCTTCATTAGTCGTCAATACTCTTGGAATTTATAATCTAACTCTGTCTAATTATCATCCTATTCCAGCAATTAAATTTAATAGCAATTTCTTTATACAATCTAACCATCGTTTGATACATCGTCACTTAGTGTCAGGTTTCACGGTGGTCAAACGGTAAATCTTAATACAACACATAACTTTACATATAGATGCTATTTACGATTGGACTCTTTACAGCACCGCGATACGTATGTTCACTGTGGTACAAATTATGCAATAATTAAAAATGTCATTCATATGGTGCTGCTTATATTATGTTAATGAGAATACACCGGATGGCCGCAGCCGCGGTACATATGATCGGGTTACAGTGCTGTGTGGTCCCAGCACCTTACGCAATGCACCTATCAAACATGTATGTGTTTATAAAATGCAAATATTTGCTTGTTTTTTTAAAGAAGAAGTTCTTGTTTTTTAAAGAAGTCATTAGGGTTATCAAATTCGCAACCGTATTTAAATTATCTCACAACTTTGGACTAACATTGCAATAACTTGAATCTCTAAGTTGACGAGGCGATCACGCTTCTGTGTTTACAAGAGTTGAGCTGAACTGTACGGCATGTGATTACAAAGATAGAAATGGTGATATTGAATTAGATATAACGATAAAGAGTTCAGTCGGAAGCAGGATATCAATTGCTTATAGTGATATTGGTTTGAGCAATGATAAATTTGATCTACTTGCATTTGCCATAGAAATGGCTAATAAAATCAGAAAGAGTACTGGTGTTATGGCACACTACTGGCTTTATATCGCCAGGTATGCACTTTTAAGATGGTTAGGTGACAGGATTGTAGTTCATCATTGTTTTATCGTGGTTCTAATTCTTACTATAGAGTACTTAGGGTAACAATTGCTTATAATGATATTGATTTAAGTAATGACAAACTTGATCTAATTGCATATACTGCAGAAAAGGTTACTAAAATTAAGTCTTTGTACTAAATGTTAAGGTAGAACAAATTGCTAGCTTCTTATCGACAGGTATTCACCTTGAAGATGGTTAGGTGGCTGGATTCTAGGGCACCGTTGTTTTGTGTGTTTGTGGTTCTTATTATCAGGTATATTGCAATAATGATGTAGTACTCCGATTAAAAATATTTGCATACTTACTTTTGTCGTTCTTGTTGCTATAGAGATACAAACAAAATTTAGTCCAGAATAAAAATTGCTACTGTGGTTTCAATTTATGCAGAAACGAGGACAGAATTCGTGAAAGACTTTATCATTCTTGTAATGGGTACTTTTATTGTATTGATTTTAAACATCTGTTTGTAAGAAATTTTTCATTGAAGCCAGTTTCAATGTAGGCTGTAGATCATTGGCATTGTTATACGAGATTATAATAGATATAATGTACCTGCGTTCGATTTGTATCGATCATGACTCACGCACTGCGCTGTCTTAGAAGAAACGCTTTCTAATTCATTTGTTTAGTTATCCATTGGATTGCAGCGGGTGTCCACATTTCAAAATCTTTCTGAGGATAATTATTAAGTTTTTTAAGGTAACGCTTTACAGGTTTTAGCGTATGACCATGGTTTCACTTGATGGTAAATGAAAATATGGATTAAAATAATAAACGGTGTATCGAGACCTAGACGGAGGCTGGCTATTTCACTATTATCACTTTAACTGGTGAACCGATTGTAATGAAATTTTGCGTACATATTGTTAGGGTTATAGAAAAAGGACTCGCATTACCTTTTATCTAGAAAAAAAGTACTACTTCCCAGGAAATAGCCAAGCTACTTAAAAATAAGCGCACCTTCCGTCAAGAATATTGGCCAACAAAGAAAGGTGGTACTTACGGAATTCCGTTGTGATATTTCTTGAACTCAAGCAACAAAATAAGGCATTTCCTGCAAAATGATGTACGTAACTGACAAAGGTATTTCCGACGTAAAGTAGAAGTATTCAGCTCACCTAAAAAAGGCGATCAATCCACTTGAGGAATTAAACTCAATATGGCAAAAAGGCCACATCTAGTCTTCTATGTATAATAATGGTTATATTGCTATGTATGACTGAGATGAATTCAAAATCTCTAAGCTTTAAACCTTTTGTAACTGATCACCTTGAAGGTTAGTAAACCTTTATTTTCCATGAACAAAGTTTATACTTCATCCATTTTACAATAATTCACCACTAAGTTGCGCTCTAGCACACCAGCTTATACAACTGATAATATCTTTGCTCTTTTCATTTTGCCATAATTTACGATTAGATGGCACTGCAGCGGATCAGTTGCAATACCGTTCAATTCATTGCCTTTAAAATTCTCACGTATTTTACATTGAGAATGTTTACTCAATATATATTTTGCTATCACTTAGCCATTTGAGAACATTTGGCAGTATCTCAGTCTGTCATGTAGTGGTTTCTATATTTTATTCATAATGTGGTGTTATTTGTCTTTCTCTTTTGTAATACTGGTGGTGTTTTACGTTATAGAGTTTGTTTATTGTGCACAAGTTATTTGGACGGGAAATGATATTACGGAACATGAATTATGAGACGCCAAAATAATTCCATGGAAAGTTCTAACAACGAGTCACCATCTTGTCAGAACATTGGATAATTATCTTAGGATACTTGTAATAATCTGGAAGATTTTTTGCAGAAAAATACAGCCATTAAATACAATTAATAACAAATGCTTCTTAAGTTGCAAACAAACTTAGTATACATATAAAACGAGGCAATTAAAACAACTTCTAGTAGTTCCTTCCGTTATATATTGTTTCTCACAAACACCATGCATCACAGTCACCCCATTGTACACTGGCGTGCAAATCCCGAGTTAATAACGCGTTGAAAAATAACCGTTACCTGGAACAGTTATTTCGCTATAGCTCCTTTTAAAACGGTTGTTAGTGGTTTAGCTTCGACCGAAGTGGTTTGTTACGTCTGTGTCACCAGTCGACCCGTTTAAACGCATTTTATGGAAGCCGTATAATTTGCATTAAATTGTATTTTTAAACGTGCCTTTAAAAAGCGACTCGCTTGTTTATTTCACGAAAGAATTTTAAGTGAATCGCGAAGTATGTAAAGCGATAAAAACCAGACGCGCGTGTGCAGAGGCGGTGGTCATTATTGTCATGAATGGGGAATCGTGAACATTTCATAACTTCTGAAGCAATCTCGTTTGATCAATTCGTTTTTTTTTCATGGCATTGTAAAGTAACGTCACTGTATGACAAGTACAATATAACATAAAAACGACGGTAACTGCTAAAATCATAGTTGCCGCCGTCATAGCGGCTTTCAAGCTCGGTTCCTGGATAGGCACTGGCTGAACTCGGCTTTCATAAACTGACATAAAAAGATTACTGTGGCATATGATACGCTGACACTATACATTTGAATTAATTTTATGTATACATCTGCTGATTCTGAAACACAGCACGCGTGAAGGTGGATGTTAGATATACTTGGAGGATGGAGTATTGTGATAGCAATTTCTGAATTAGCAATGTTTATAGAAGAAGATTATAATTAATCTAATAACCCACACACTGTAACCCTTAGGGGCGGAGAAATTACCATATAAATGGTCAGAGAATATGCAAAGTTAGAAGGGAAGTTAACAGTGCGAGGCGCAAGTCAAGAAAAATAAAGTGCGGGTAAAATCATGAGCAACGTTAGTTACGTATATATGTTTATCTTAAAATATGGTACACGAATAGCACGCCACGTTGATAAGACTAGTCTAACTACATATGATTTGTCAGCAAGCTCAGTTTCGTATATAGTTGTCTCAGTCTAACGCAGTCAATGCGCTACGCGATAGACACAACGCTTTACAATACCGAAGCAAACCGATCTTAGTCGTATATCTCATTCTTTTCCTCAACCTGCCAAATCAAATGCTGGGTACTGCATACTCAAGACTGCAGTGAATTGATGCACTTTGAAATGCTTTTCATAATTTCAGTCGTGTTATATGGATCTGACTGCTAGGCTATGAAAGAGACGGTTGAGAAAAAATTACATGTGGCAAAGATGCGGCTGTTAAGATGGATGTCTCGTATAAATGGTATGTCCGAGGAAGTTTCAAGATAGAGTGAAAGAGAAGTCGAGGAGTACTACTAGGTTAACATGGTATGGGTATATTATGAGAAGATGAAAGTCATGTAACTAAAAAAAAATCAGTATGAAGGTGGATATAGGAGTATAGGAAAACTGAAAAAGCTATGTATGGATTATGGGAAAAATGACTTGTGTATAAAAACTGCCTATACTGAGATGACATCTGACAAGGGAGACTTGAAAAGGAAAATATATGCCGAACATACTTAGGCTTTTTAGGTGGTAGAGCCACGCTGAAGCTATTACTGGTTTCTGCCATTCAGGGTCGGTTCGACTGGGGTTGTATCACCCGAACCACAGAAACACCAACGTGTAGTGACTGTGCTCGCGTTTCGTTCGGTCAGTGAGAGCGCCGGAGGCCCACTTCCAACTTGTAAGGCACATGTAATTCCCCTGGTGCTGCTAGTGTCAATGGACGGCGGTAATCACGTAACATCAGGTAGCCTTCTTGCTCGTGTGATATAACAAAAAAGTGCAAGAAAAAGAAGAATTTTGTAACTATTGTTAGGCTGTCCGAGACAAAGGATAATCCAAGTAGGTCTGGATTTGTTTATTTGGTTGACTATAATTTCTGAGTAAACCGCTACTCAGTAGTATTGCATTTATTACAGCAATAGTACGCGTTTATTCAACTCTAATTATGTCCAAACGTGTGTTCTCATAAAACATAACATAATAGTAAAAATTATAATAAAATGCTGTAATATCGGCCGTTTTGGATTCTCGCCAACCCGCCGTCAGACTTCGATATACTTAGCGGCCAATTGAAGAGGACCTCCGTAACTTTTTCACGTAATTCGGTGCGATCTAGAGACGGGAGACGCGAGAGGTCAACATTTTATGGTTAAATAATTGCTCTAAATACGATAGCGAATGTTTTTAGCCTGTTCCATTCCGTTTTATGTTGCAACTTTGTACATATCTCTGTCAGTGTCACAGTAATTTAGGTAGAAATGAGAACGGTGCGATATGTGGATGGCGCCAATGAGTTTTTTTATTGTTTAATACGTACATTATAATACTAAGAACAAATAGGTATATTATAATATATACCTATATTACCTTTTTTTTTCAAAACTCAGCTTATGTTATATTTTAAACCAGTGTGTAACGGTCTATCTACTATGATATCTTAGCTATTTTAAACTACGGAACCGATTTTAATGCGGTTTTCATTATTGCCTAAAGAAATTCTTCAGTAAAAGATATGTATTTAATACTAGTATACTTTATTTATATAATGTAGAGAAAAGTCGGTCAATCCGATTGGAGCTGTATACAAGTGTTATTGGGCACTTACATTGTTAACGCTTACTAAACTTTATGAGATAGAAATACTAAAATAAATAAAAAATAATGTACTATAGAATTGTATATCTTAAAAACGTCTACTAAATAGTTACTGATGCTTTATGCCTACCTCCTAAGATTAAGCCACAGTAATAATTTTTGTCTTCTATACATTGTTATGACATGAAAATCATTGCTTATTTGTTTGTGACACTATTTAGACAAACTTAATATAATAAGCTAAGTAGCTTCTACGACTTTGGCTGTGAATAGCAAAGCACAAAAAAATGGTGTATATCGTTTAATCATGGTATTACATTATGACAGTACATTAATAATTAGCACCCGCGTGAAGCCGGGTCGGATTACTAGTGATAAATAAAAGAAAAAAATCTATACAAATTTCAATCTTATTCAGTCGTATTGTAGATGTGATTTAGTTTTTCTTTAAAAGCCTATATTACCCACTAGCCTCTACCCGCGACTTCGTTCGCGTGGAATTGATACACTAACACGCAACAGTTCTCAAAGGGAAAAAACAATCCCGATTTTGAAATTTTTTTTCATCTGTGCTCCGCTCCTATTGGTCTCAGCGTGATGATATATAGCCTATAACCATTCTCGATGAATGAGCTATATAACACTGAAAGAATTATTCTAATCGGACTAGTAGTTCCTGAGATTACCACCTACAACGTCACAAACTCACAAACTTTACCTCTTTATAATATTGGTATAGATTAAAAACACGTCAACACTATTTACTATAAAACATTTAAAACTTGTCGACCTTCTAAACACCATAAATATTTTAAACTTGTTCCTATAATTTAATAATGTTAATCTATTTCAGAGTCACATCCGCAATTTCATGGTATTTCCATAAATTTTGCGAAACGAATATTTTATATCGAGACAGGTAGGTATATAAAATTTATTACAGGCCCGTCTGTGCAGTGCGTTTGCGATGATGGAAGCTCATAATGTTTACAGTTATAGCGTTATGTTAGATTTACGATGGATTTGTAACACGATCAAGTCAACTGATCTACACACTATTCCAGTCGATTCTATGTAACCGTTTTACTTCTGAATACGATTATTTTGCTAGATTATATTTAGTCGTCCTGTTTTTGATTACGATTGGTTTGCTAGAATCTAGTTAGTAATCCTGCTTCCAAATACGATTATTTAGCTAGATTATATTTAATAGTTCCGCTTCCGAATACGATTATTTTGCTAGATTTTATTTAATTGTGCTCCTTCTGGATACGATTAGTTTGCTAGAATCTATTTAATCATCTTGTTTTTAAATAAGACTAAATATTCTATTAGATTGTATCTGGTTGTGAAAACAAAATGTATACTGGATCCTATCTAGTTTCTCTGCTTCTGAATACGAGTATTCTGCTGGATTATGTTTAGTCAGCTCGCTTCTGATTTCGTTTATTATACCAGGGTATGTTTAATTATTCTGCCTTTAAATAATATTAAATACTCAATTAAATTTTACATGGTAGTCCGGCTTCTGAAAACAAATATTATGCTGAATCATATCTAGTCCATCCGCTTTTGAGTACGATTATTTTGCTACATTCTGTTTAGTCGCCCCGCTTCTGAATACGTGTATTTTCTGTTCTGCATAAAAGTGAAAAATGTATGTTTATTTATTTTCTAACTGGTGAAATATAATTAACAAACAATAAAATGAAAATTTTATTTTTATTTACTTTCTTATAATTTTTACACAGATAAATGAAATAAATATCACTTAGTTATCAAGTGGCTATGCAGCTGAAGATGGTGTCGTGTGTTCTGTTTTATTATATCTATAATAAATGTTCTTTCTGTCTGTTCGATTTTTCCATATATTGTTTCACGTACTACAATAAGAGTATGAATTGCCTCTCTACTGGTATGGAACTAATAATCTTTGTAAAATAACTAGAAGCGATAGTATACGTAAGTCTGTGCTTTTTGGAAGCATTTCTTGTAACGCTGAATAAAAAATGTGTTCATAATTTAATACAATATTAAGTAGCGCGGAATAATGAAAAGCTCCTCACAATCTTCTTTTTTTACATTATCAGTAAGCTGTTTACCCTCTACGTAACTCGAATCAGTGTAATCAATTTAACTGATAATAATCCGGTCCCTCATTCCCACACTTGCCTCGCCGTGTTTGTTGTTCAAATGTGAAACAAGGTATCTGAGGGAAGCATACACAGTATTTAAATAAAAATTAATCGTCGAATGTATGCAAGCGCAAAAATTCAAAACGGATGTACATATTTTGTTAATTTCTTTCTTGTTGTAACTGTCTAGAGAACGTGTGTATGAAAGCAAATGTTTGAGATTGAAATTGAATTTAATTTAATTTTGAATTAAAATTGTGTTTGAGTCAACAGTTCATCAAATAAAAAATGATTAAATAAAATATAAGATAGTAAACACCTTTAATAATATATTGATCTGGTTTTATTTTGTTCGCTAGTACATTCGAGCTAAGCCAGGGCGGGCAGTTAGTATGTAGGTAAAGTTTTATTCCCCTTAGAATATTTCATTCCTTTTTTACAGTAAAAATACTGTTATACCAATATATCCATATAATTTTTGGTTAAAGAAGGTTACTTTGCGGAAATCTATAATGAAATATTATCACTATAATATTGTAATATATTACTTTTCACTTCTGCCTGGAATTGATTGACCACTACTACAATTCCAGGCGGAAGTACAAAGTAACATCCATTATAATATTTAACATCAAAAGTAACATTCAACATCTTCTGACATACTACGAAGGTCGGTTGTAACAGAATAATTTGATATTCCAATTTAATAACATAATTTTCGAAGTTAATAATTATTATAATACTTCGAGATCATTTTTTTGTTGAATAACTATAATGAATTTGTCGAATATGGAACATTTTCATGTCAGATACCAATATAGTCTAGAATTTTTAACACATGTATCATAAATATTATAAGGAAGGAGTTAATTTTTGACACTACTCAAGGATTTAAAAAACATGTCCAATAAAAAACAGCGTTCTCTTTGAATAGCATAGGCTCAATTTCATTAATTTATATTTTAGTTAATGAGAACGGAATACTGTTCGAACGCTAGTTTAATAATAGCTCAGTTATTTACGTAACTACTTGTTTTTGGTGCAAAATATGTCTAATTTTTGCAATGCTGCCAGAAGGCCGCGTAGACATGACATAGATAATTATCAATGGATTCGTTTCTTATGGTTGGCATTGTTTCTAATTCACTTTGTCTTTTCTACAACAGTGAAATTGGTAATAAAACATATAAAAACATGACATATGTGCAGGACTTGCTTTCAAATATACCAGCCGCAACAAAATTTTTGGGCGACAAAATTTCAGTATGAGTTTATAACTAGTCGCTTTGGAAGAAATATATTGAATAATTCATTTTATCAATTATACCAATCTCACGTTTAATCATAAAGTAAAGAAATTAGTAGATAAGATATAATTTTATAATACATTTTATTGAAATATTACAAAGATAATAAATTATCGATGTCGGTTTACGTAAGGTCAGTTACCTGGTTGTATCAACAGGCTTGCTTACCTGACGAGTTACTTAGGAAATAGTGGGGCAATGTTAGACATAATCTAGCCTAGATATTACACTCATTTGCATACGTAGATTATGTGACGTTAATAGGTTTATTGCACGTTCACTTTTAATACTTGTGTAATACAAAGTCTTAGAATTATTTATTATTAATTACAAATATATTTATATCTCTCTTTTATATATTCTATACACGTAATTATAATTTAAATGTAACGTATCTGTACTTTTTGATTTTTGTGAAGAAAATTGTTGCAGGTGTTTAGTTATCTATACTTCTACACTAATATCATAAAGAGGTAAAGTTTGTGACGTTGTAATGTTGTGACGTTGTAGGGGGTAATCTCAGGAACTACTGGTCCGTTTTAATAACTCTTTCAATGTTATATAGCTCATTCATCGAGAATGGTTATATGCTATATATCATCACGCTAAGATTAATAGGAGCGGAGCACAGATGAAATATGTTTGAAAATCGGGATGTTTTTCCTTTTGAGAACTGCTGCGTGTTAGTGTATTTATTCAACGCGAACGAAGTCGCGGGCAGAGGCTAGTAACTAATATATTTTAATGCATTACAATTATTTTTAGATACGACTGTTTGTTTGTCTATAATCTATATATATATATATATATATATATAGTCTGTCTATACTATAAGAAAGTCATAAAGCATATCCTCGAGTAATACGAGTCTTTGTTTCATTAAAATCGGTTCACTCTTATAAAAGTATTTTATTCATTTATTTATTTTATTTTGTCTTTATTGTAGACCATTATACGCACATTATAAAATATTCCAAGTTATGTGATTAATACAAAGAGTAACCTTATTGCTAATAGCAATTTCTTCCAGACAATCTTATTGTTATTATAGTTATTGTCATTTGAATGGCGACGCGAGTTAAGTACAAATTAAAAGTAGGTAAAGTTAATAATATAATTAAAGATAATAAACGCAGAAAATGTAGTAGCAGCTACAGAGGAATATATCAATTCATTTTCACGCGATTTATAAAAGGTGTTTGTTTGTAAATAGTGTTTCATTTAGTGGAGACCTTGGCATTGACACTCGAACTGTTGCGAACTGAAACGCGGTCGGTTGCCAAAACTCTAACAATGGGACGGACGCTCTATGATTTATCGGTGTGCGATTTCTAGACGAGGTCATATACCGTATTCTGTTTCGTTGTAATTATGGGTTTGTTCCGACATTACACCTGAAAGTCGGTCAGTATTTCCTACTTTCTGAAGTGGAAACTTCTTTAGTCGCGTTGAATGATTTTTGATAGACGAAAACCTTATGTATTCGCGACACCGATGACCTCGACATGCTCGTGACGTAGTTAGTGCTCTTGCGTCAGACTAGCGACATGTTTACATGTAACATTGATATTTTGTATTAATCTTATTCAGCCCGTAATATCTTTGATTAATTCATAAACTGCATTAAATGTATATAACTATTGCTCGAAGTACCAATAGATGTTAAAATCGATATACACGATAATAGTATATTACGTTACTTCTGGGCCCTATACTTTTCATTCATTACCAACTCGCATATCTTTGTTATTTGTTACCACGATTTTTTTACTATGGATTTTATCACAAAAAATTTGAAAAGTTTAATATCCACTTTGATCACATTACGTACCAGTCTCTGCATATTATAAAACACAGTCCTCCGCCGTGTCTGTCTGCCTGTTCGCAGTATCTCATGCTTCGTTAATAGATAGAGCGATTCACGAGGTAGATTTAGGTGAATAAGTAGTCTTTTTTTATTGGTTGAAATATAAATATTGGAAGTATTGGAAAAATCAAGCTGTCTGAGCGGTTTCGCCGAAAAGATAGGCAGTCCTATTAAAAATAATTATATAATTGAAATAATAAACGACGTAGCTGAAGTCGCGGGAATGAGCTAGTTAAAATACAAAATAAAATCATTTTGGTATTATAGTATACATACAGAGACAGTACTGTAGTTGACTTAGCAAAGACTTGTTACGGAGTGGATGTGAAATTTGTGCTATAATTTTGCTTTTTATTAGAGGGCTTTTTTTTCCAACTGACAACGCTATTGTCCTAGCAAGGTCTTAACAGCTTCACCGGACTACTAAGGCGAGCGCTGAAGCCATTCAGCCGATTTTATTTGGGCAGCTAGCTCAAGGGTGCACGGCACACCTCGACTTGGGCTGTTGCCTGATACATGCAATTCTCGACCTATCTAAGCTAATCTAAGCTAAGCTACATATTCGTACTTATAGGAGTTATTGAAATATATATGTGTACCAAGCATATACTCGTATACCTCGACAACTCCTATATGTATTTTGTGTCGGAATTAGAGAGTTATTTATACTAATGCACAGCATTCTGTGAACGAAATCCAACTTGAAGAATCCTCTGCAATACTTGAATGTTTTGCAATGATGACTTGTTTGTTTCAGTCCGGCGAAGCTGTTAAGTCCTTGTTGCGTCAATAGCGTAGTCAGATTAAGAAAAAAATGACATGTTTGTTGTAGTACTAAAATGTAGTTGGAACATTTAACTGTAGATATTCTGATGCTTAAATCATAAACAAGTTTCGGATGCAGATGATCTGGATATGTCTATTTGTTAGGCCTAGGTACGATGTACTCCATTGTCTTTGAGCTGGTCTGTGACGATACTTTTTGGCCTTGACTAGATGAGTCCAAATTCGTTCTAAATTATAAACCAACGCCGGCAATACCGACGCAGAGTCGTTAAATGGCTCTCAAGGAAAATAATAAATTTTAACTCCAAAGTACTAGAGGCTGACATAAATTAAAAAGTTGTTAAACGCTGCGGCACGTGGAACTGACCCTCGTATCCTATTCCCATTGACTTGCGAGAAAATTTAGCCTAATATATATAGGTGCCGTTGCTTTTTGAAAGACATATCTACGAATAAACATTTGAATAAATAATCTTTGGAGTGTGACAAGTTTTTTTTTCCGAAAACAGTTCAGGTACATCAGGTAGATAGGTACATAGTTGAAATTATAAATGATACTAAGTTTAGTATCTCCGGATTCCTCTAAAAAAATTAACGTACTAGGGAGATACTGCTGCCCTTTATACAAAATTAATAATTGGCTCACTAATTAACTATCAAAACCTATATGGCTTTCTTCATACTGTAAAAATCATAAAATTTGTTAATTAAAACATACAGATCGAGACTACGTGTCCCAGGGATGTTATGCGGTGTACAATATGAGCACTCTTCATAAAAAAAAAAACACTTAAACGTGAGTAGTCGCCTTTCGGAAACGTTAGGCTATCTATGAAAATCTATGGTATTTGATTATAAATTGTTTAGTATTTCCGCAAAGTAACGCTTTCATCAACAAATTACGGATAATATTCCAAAAATATAATTTTTCGGGATCCTTATAATGTGAGTTCTACTCTTTACTCTCCGATTTGTAGCATACGTTTTCGCAAACATTTAGTGACAAAAAATGTAATGGTAATTTATATAGACAATTTAATTTTAAATTAAAAAAATCTTGAACTTAATATACTCTAAGGTTTCTAATTTTGAAGAACGCTTTTTTAATTTGACATACTACTCTAAAAATATTTTTTTTTACTAAAACCGTTTACGATGTTTTATAACTACGAATGTTACTACATTATTTTCTTTTTGGATGAAGTGTACAAAAAATCATTGTTTAAATTGTTTTTTTTTTTTTTTTGCGTAAATCAAATACATAATATAATTACCGTCTAACTGTAACGAATGTTAATGGAAACGCACACATCATCCTAAAATACCGTTGAACGTTTCACAAGCTGATTTACAGACGATAAACACTGACTTCAGAGAGTTCAGACGCAGATATCTGTTTTCTCTGTGTGCACTATACTCTTGCGTAATTTGATATACGTTGTAGAAGGGTTTAAATATAGGCGAATGATACAGTGTTTTTTTTAATGAAACCTCTAATGCGACTTCCTACAAGGTTGCGTTAAATGTTTAACGCTACCATGGAGAGGGTATGAAAGCACTGTTGTGTTAAACGTTCAACAATAGAAACATATGATTTCACTAAAATTCAATTTCTACCCCTTCTTATTCTCATATCCACATTACGAAGTTTCACTTCTTCCGCACGGAGGGACTCACGTAATATTTTTTTTTCCCAATTATTCATTCATTATTTTAATTAGTTACATACAATACATAATATTTACCATTCTACTTACTTAGTCTTATATGTATATCTCATCAATAATTACTAGAAATTCTGCCAATCATTGCTCATCCGACAACCGAAATTTCATCACACTTTGTTGTTTTTTTATATTATATAGGAGACAACCGAACAGGCGGGTCACCTGTTATTAAGCGATCACCGCCGTCCATAGACACTAGCAACCCCAGAGAAGTTGCGCGTTGCCAGCATGTGTTTTGGGGAATCGAGAGAAAGGGAGAGGGGTTAGAGGAGAGGGGAGATGGGTCTCCGGCACTCTCACTGACCGAACGAAACGCAACAACGCAACCACTGTTACATCACGTCGGTTTTCTGCGGGAGGGTGGTGCTACCCCGGACGAGCTGACCTATACATGATGAAACCAATATTAGCTTCAGCGTGGCTCTACCACCTACAACGTTCTTAGTGATCAAAGACGAAACAAAATGAAATGTCGTACATTTGAAATGATTATTCGAAATTGATTGCACACTCCACTATACAGTGAACGTAGAAACGTGGGGCAATTTAAATCTATTCAGTCGATCAAGCTTAGTTAGCGAAATCACATCATGCGACAATTCTCTATAAATAGGTGATCAATGGACGTGCCGAGGGGGTACTGCGTCATGCGATATTTTAAATGCATATGCGCATAAATTGATTTATTGCATGATTTCGCATTCCAGCCGTACAATTGTTGTTTGCGTTTTTGAAGTTATACTTCTTTTGGCGCGTTACAGATAAATGATGAGAGTAAATTTGTACGATGCGCGCGCACACCGTCACGAAAAACCGACAGCCTGAAGTTAGCTATAGTCAACATTTCGTT
Organism: Antheraea mylitta; assembly: GCA_014332785.1. Lineage (NCBI taxonomy): Eukaryota > Metazoa > Arthropoda > Insecta > Lepidoptera > Saturniidae > Antheraea > Antheraea mylitta. The sequence continues at coordinate 4,089,629 of JACEII010000022.1, read as the reverse complement.
TCTTTGTATTTGTGGTTTGTATTTATTTGAATTTTTGTACCTTCAATGTATTAAATACCTTTTTTCCATTGTTAGTGTCGTTTTTCTACAAACGTAGAATAAGGCGAAAGATAAAATTTTTGAAAAGATTTTTATCTTGTTAAGCCAAAGAAGTATAAAATCTAACGCGTACATAAGTACACACATTTTTTTTGTCTCAGTTCAGGCTATACACTAAACGTCTCATGGTAATTACTAGAAATGACTTATAATGACAACATTTAACAATATAATTATCAATGATATTTTAAAGTAAACACTGACAAATTATTGAAAAAAAAATGTCAAGGCCGTCATAAGGACAGCGGACAGGAATGAAAACTCAAAACAGTGGATTTTAGACTGTGGTTTCTTTAAAAAATTTAATGAAGTTATAAGTCTCGATTACTGTAATTTCATATATTTGTTAATTGAAATTATCATTATTAGTTTCTATTTCATATTTATAGTCACTACGAATAATAATTACAGACTTTTTGTAACCAGTTAAATAAATGGTGGAAGATATTAAAAATTATTAGAAGAGTCCGTCGTTCGCTCGGATGTACTGGGAGGAAAACGAAAGCAAATCTTTCCTTTGATCTGTCATTTAGCAGAATTGATTTTGAAGATTTTTTTTTATTGAAGCACGACAAAGTGACTGCACTATGCCTGATGGTAAGCATAGTACAATCCAAAAACAGTGGCGACCACCGAGAGACAAATTATCCATCGTCGGTCGCCACTGTCATGCCGACCATAATGACGAAAGTCATCCTGTACTGGATATGCACAGGCTGATACCGAAACGCAACGCGCAAAAGCGAGTCACTATGACAGGCTTTTTCACCATCTACATGGTGGTTGCGACCAAGTCGGGCTGTAAAACCCTACCACCCCGCTATCGCCATTGCCTCGTTCATTGATCAGCAGGGTGCACCACGTGCAGGTGAGGTTGGCTTAGGTGTCTCAAGTCTTAAGATGTTACTCGACACCCCTTACACCCCAAATTTCCCTACTTCGTTTTGTTTCAATCACTTACTTTTTTTAATGTAGATTTTTTAACAAAAACTATTTCCGTAACACGTTTGTCCGAAAGGTTTTTCAAATAATTTCCTTCGTACAAATTCTGTCTTGGCAATTACTACCAAAAATAAAATTTGATCAAATAGGCACAATCTTTCTGGAGCAAACGTACATTTAGCAATTGATTTTTGTTGATGTAAATTCTGATAAGAAAAAGACAATTTTTTGCCAGCGCACGATAAAGTGTAAGCACAGTACGGTATAAAGACATTTATGAACACTGTGTGTTGAATGCGTCTTTTTCATTGAGACGAAAAATATTCCTTTTTTGTGTACTGTTAAATTCAGAATAAATGAACAAAATATAAATTGTATTCTGGTTAATAAATCAGATCAAATCAATCCAAAAATTCTTTATTCAATTTAGGCCCTGACAAGGCGCTTATGAATTTCAAAACTACTAATGGTTCGGACAAACAACCCAGTGATCAAGAAGAACTGGCAAGAAACTCGATCAAGTTTATCAAATCATATAGCACAACATTTTTTTAGACATATGCAATTACATTCGTCTTTGGTGGATGCACAGAGAGAGGCGTCATTTTCAGACGTCACCACGTCACAGATGGTTGATATATATATTAAAATATTTTTTTTATATTATAGAAGGCAAACGAACAGGCGGGTCACCTGACGTTAAGTGATCACCGCAATGTAGATCGCGAACATAGACACTAGCGACACCAGAGGAGTCGCAAGTGCGTTGTCAGCTTGTGTTTGGGAATAGGGGGATGGAGAGCGAGGAGGGGGGATTTTTGCGCTCTCACTGACCGAACGAAACGCAACAATGCAAGCACTGTTACTTCACGTTGGTGTTTCTGTGGGTCGGGTGGTAGTACACCGGACGAGCCGACGCATTCATGCTGAAACCAGTAATAGCTTCAGCGTGGCTCTACCACCTACACAATCTAATCTAATCAAATCTTCACTGAAACTTATGATACATGACTGAAAATTATCTTGTGCGGGGATCAAATCAGCGACCACTGGGTTCAATTATAGTGGCAACCACTACTGATCCACGGGACCTAGGATCCCTACTTATTTGTTTAACGTTATGAATACACAGGATAGTTTCAGGAAGTTTAAGTTTTAGGAATGCGATAAGCGTAAGCATATCACCATAGTGTCGTAACATACCGTATGTCCTATCATTCTGTATTTTATAAAATAGATTACGAACTAACTTAGAGGACGTATACTATTTATGTCTTAGTTTACCAACTGTATGCATCCACTATTGTTTCCATACACCGCTCACCACATGTCATGTTACTCCGTTTAAAAACGTTCAAATATTTACGTTACGACTAACCGTAATGAGATGAGTGGGCCAAATAAACAAGGCGTATGTGACTTTACGGTATAATGAAGTACATGAAATCGTAAAAGGGCATTGTGTGTTTAATTATAAATAAGGCTTTTCGACTGACTTACGACCGCCATACAATATTATAGTGGATATTACTTTTCATGATCGATTGTGTTCATTACACGTTGAACCATATTTTAAAGCGAAACTTTTATTCTGTCGCTTCATGTTTTTGTCCATCTATCGCATGTCGTATTACAGCCGGCCACAGAGCAGAAGTAAAGTAAAAAGTGTTCCGCAAAGCAGCCAAGGCCAATATGTGTATCATTGGAATGATTGTATGTATTTTGTATTCCCTACTCTAATACGCAGATTGAAATTAAAGTGTATAATTAAGTATCTCATCTACTATTGATTTCCCACTATACAATTAAAAAAATAGGATTCAAAAGGCGATTTAAATATATATAATTGAAGATAAGTCATAAGCGCTTCGACAGCGCCTTGTTAAAACTCAGCTATCTAGCAAGCGGGTTCTCAGTATCCTGTTAACTAGGGCAAACGTCACCTGTGTTATGAGATATTGCACAAACTATGCAAGCAAAACTTCTTACACTTTTTTTATTCACATATAATTCATATTACTATAACCATGAATTCATTAATATTTTTCAAATTTCAAATATGTATTAACAAACCAAAAAATATTACTCAAAGATATGATAGATGCAATAGAGCATATTCTTATGATCAAGTGAGATAAAGACAGATATCACAGATGAAAATACAAAGAGTGGAATATATTTCAATTGTAACATATATTTTTTGTTACAAGGAGTGGTCAATTATTTGATTTCTACTAAATTAGGAATTGTAACTAACAACCATGCAGGATACACCATAGTAACAAAGAAATATAACCAAAATCAGACACAATGTTTACCTGTAGAAAATTTACGAACAAACGGACCACGCAATTTTATATATACTAGTGGGCGCCCAGTGGTCGACATTCGACCATAGTTATTTGATTTTTTAAAGTTTGAACTTTATTAGAGTTCTTTTGTCAAAGGGTTATACTTCTATAATCAAAGGTTTTCATCATGGCTACTCAGTTATTTGCCATGATCTTTAATTATATAAACATAAATAAAATCTGTGTAAATGAAAATTGAAATTGATTATAAAATTGAAACAAAAACCACGTGTTAAAAGCTCTCAAAATGTAAGAAAACATAACTTTACGAGAATAAAGAAATTTATCGCAACCCATGACACAATTTTCAATTTATTTTACACGACACCATGGGGTGGTATTTCTAGGTGATAATTAATTAAATGTAGTCTGTTCATTATGATAAATAGTGATATGCCCAGTATCATCTTTTGGAAACGTAATGGATGCACAATACAATCAAATGGTGAATCCAAGACAAAGACGTCTTTAATACTACCATTAGTTTTTGAAACTAAATTATTTTTTGTTGATACATGAGGTTGAATTGCAACATTGTAACCGCGGAGGTCTAAGTCATGGATTACTTTTATGAATGTAATTCTTATTTTGATTATACAAAGTATTATTTGGCTCAATTTTTTATTAATTCATTATTTGAAGTGAATTCACCATAAAAAATAATAAACATTGCAATAATAGTTATATTTTATAATATCATTATTGAATTTAGGATGAAAAATGGTAATTAAAACCTAAGAGTTTAAAAATACATATAGTCGAGCATAGCAACCTCTTTCATAACCTTCTTTGAAGTTCGTAATTATTGACGGCTGCCAAAATGTCTTTTTTATTTACATGTGTGTATATGTTGTGTAAAATTCGAGTAGTAGTGTGAGTAGTGCATATTTTAATTAATTTAATGTCTTCTAATGCATTTTATATAAAATAAACAGCTTTCTGCACTTCTCCGCCATATAAACTTTAACTATGCCAAATTTCAAGTTCACCCGTCTACGGGAATAGGTTAAAAAGGGATACAAAAATTTTGCTTCACGTATTAATATAAAGATAAAGATGTATATTTAATATAACGTTTTCATAATATGTAGTCTGTTTATTTATCAGTCGGAATGAGTAAACGTTTCTTTCTTATTTTCCTTCTATCGAATCTACAAAAGAAATTTCTATGTGAAGGATATTCGAAACCAATTTTCCTGATAGCTCTGGTATTCCGATATGGATTGGAACAGACGGAGCTGTATTGATTTTGTGCCGATACTACAACCAGGGCGGATTTACTCGAACGGTTTTTTGTACGGTTTAATAAAAAAATCACATACATTATTGATGAATTTATTTTAAAACATATGTCAATACTTTAAACCTCCTCAAGTTCATCTTCGTTCATTTGTCCAGTGCTTGGCGAGACACCGCTCATATGGCAAAATTTGTCAAGCTTAATTAACACACGATTAATCTTTCTTTATATTTGGTTTAAGTTTAGACATTATTTTAGAATTTAATAATGCTATTATAAATTATACGTTATTATAAAAATAAATGTTTTATACGGTTATATAATAAATGAAAAAAAAAAAAGAAATATTATCTTTAACTAAACTTCGAGAAAGTAAGTTACATATACTTAACACCAATTTCTAAATTCCCGGAATTAATTATTACGTCTTTAGAAGCAATAGTATACTTATTGTTTTTCTACACATTCATAAAAAAATCCAGTGATAGTCGCTTATTGACGTAGAATGGAAAAAAAAATTAAATGTCTGTCGACTTTCAAAGGATCAAAGCCTTAACTGAACTAAATGCCTAAATTAGTATGCACCACCAGGACTATTACTTTACTGAATGAACAGATGTCGCGGTGGTACTTCTGCAGTCAGACTTCATTCAGATTTTGCCACTCTTTCTGTACGTTTAATCACCTAACATAAAAAAATGTTAAAAGTTTTTATGTCAATATAAAATATGTTTATGGTACGTGGAGGAGATGCTTCAAGGTTGAAAGAAACGAGGGCACATTAAACCTACAGTCATTGTGTATTATAACACGATGGTGTCCCATTGAAACAACAATCACTTCCCTAGACTGGACGGCGCGTGTAGTCTACAACGCTTGAGCTTGTTTGATACTTGATAATTATTTGTAATTCTTGAGCAAACATTAATTACTTTTTATTAACTTCAGCAAACGACAATTGACCTACATACATGTATATTGAACATGCTATGTGCTTAGTCTTAAATAATGTTATAAATGTGAAAAGCAGTTTGTTTGTTTGTTTTTTACGCCTTAACCACGCAACCGATCATCTTGAAATTGCATACAATATCTCAGAGACAGAATAGGATTTAGGGAACCTTTAATCCATAAAATTATTCTTCTCGGAGAATTGATCAAATCTGTAAAGACGTTAATATTTTATAATCAGGAAATATGTGTTTCATTTAGATCTATTGTAGACTGTCTCTGTATTTTTGTTGTAATTTTGTCATTACTACCAATCTTCTAATGAATCATAAGTTACTTGGGTTAAGTTTTCTTATAACTGCTAAGTCTTCATGGAATTTATAATGACATGTAGATTAAATAATACTTATGAGTAGTAATGAAAAGTTTCGTCAAAATTCATTCAGTCGTTTTGGAGACTGCCCTGCCCATACAAAAACATTTTGATTCATATTTGTTGAAATAAATTACACTAAAATAACTCTAAAATTAGACTAAACCTTTGAATGTTCTTGAAATATTAACAATGATAGTGATATAATAATTGAATCAAAATGAAATTTAAACAACTATTTATTTCTAATCTTTAGGCAAGATTTGCTAAGGATAAGTGGTCTCGTTAAGAATCTGAAGAAATATGAACTCGCAGTCAGTGATATGCTATTTTTTATATCGTTATATATAATCCGAAGTAGTGTGAGTTTTATGTACCAATTAAATTCATAGAAATTATGATTTTCAAATATCAAAACTGTGCAATCCAAAGCACGCATCATGATTGCGACATTCCCAGGGCTATTGCGAGCGAACGCGTAGGCGTAAAGTCGCGAGCTGTTGTGATAGTAAATATTGTTGTTAACTGTACACGCCTTCGTGTCTTCAGGCGATGCCAGTTCAACCAGCTGAGACAATCCCATTGATTGATATTCCGTAATGGTGTTATCTATGTATCCCTTCTAAAAAAGGATTGTTTACTTAGCAATAAGTATTATGATTGAACATCAGTTCGTGAAATGTGGTGCAGTTTTTTCACACCGTGATATTTAAAAAATCACACGCCCAATCAAATAATAGGTCTATACCTATGAAATTGCCGTTCTGCAGTACTGGCCATTTCAAATCAAAATAATTTTTGATTGGCTAAGAATTCTAATTTCAAATAAATTTTATTTTAAAAACATGGAATTCTTTTTCCAAAAGTAGTCATTTGTTTATTGCTTAGTGTTACATTTTCATCGCATTTTAATCTTTTTTGTCATCATGGATACGTTAAAAATTCGAGTAATTATGGAATATGAGTACCGTCGTGGCAGCAATGCGGCACAACCAGCACGCAACACCAACGACGTTTACGGAGCTATAGTTTATATTTTTTTTATACAAAACAGTAATTTCATAGGTAAAGACCTAATAAATGGTTTTAATAACATTGCAGTTACAAACCTTTGCTCATTCATTACAAGGCGCGGTAAAATAGTCATTTTCAACAATGAACTTACAATTAGCTTACAAGTGTATAAAAAAAAACTATAAATAAAATATGTAGGAATTTTTCCATACCAAGAACACCAGAAATCACTGCATATTATAAAACAAAGTCCTCTACCACGTCTGTCTGTCTGCCTGTTCGCGATAAACTCAAAAACTATTAAACGGATTTTCATGCGGTTTTCACTAGTAGATAAAATGATTCGTGAGGAAGGTTTAGATATAACATGTGAAGATTTTTTTAACGGGATAACGTCTGCCGGGCCTGTTTAGAATTTTTCAATTGCATTAAAATGGTTTAAAATATATATGCACTAGGAAGGCGTTAAATAAATGCATCTCTTATAGTATTGAAACCATGTTATGTTTTGCCGTGTTATTTTTGTTCACATTTAACTATATTGATAAAAATATTACATAAATCATCTACACGTATAATAAGAATGTAGATCTAACGTATCTGTGCTCTTTCTATTTTAGTGAAAAAAAAATTGTAGGTGTCAAAGAATAAGTAATAAAATACGTTTCAATCATTTTTAGAAATGTCTATCTATCTTTCTGTCTGTTTGTATGAAAATGCATCACTACAGAACTACTGGGTTTAAAATAAAACCTCATAAAGCATGTTCTCGAGAATAACGTAGTCTTCGTTTCATTAAAATCGGTATACTCTATCAAAAGTTATTGTAATTTGAATGACGGCTCGAGCTAAGTACGAGAGCTGTAGTCCGGTGAAGCTGTTAAGACCTTGCTGGGTCAATAGCGTAGACATCTCGAAAAAAAAAAAAAAAAGCTAAGTACGAGAGAAATGTAGATAAGTAAATGGACTTAACACATTCACATGTTCACTGTTTTCTTTTACATTAGTTTCCATGCAGATGAAGTCGCGGGCACAGCTAGTGTTATATAAAAATATATCACGTACATAACCTTGTTATTGAGTATTGTTTGCACTCGCTCTCAAAGTTCAGTATAAGATGCGCAGAGAGGCAACGTCACCTCACTTTCTGATACCGCTGAATTTCATTCCTTACCTAATTTGTATACCGAGGAATTTATATCAAAATCGATTCTTAAGGAGTAAATTCCTAACAAATTATTCAAATCATAAAATGCTCTTCCAATCAAAACGTACTTAACATTTACTCCCACTAGTGAGCTCAGTGATTTTGTTATAAAAACCGATACAGTTCTCTAAGAAACACAGATAAATCACAGTGCAATAACCATTGGAAATTATTTACTGTAAATCGATCGAACGTTTTTAGATGTAGGCGTCAGATTAATAGTCGGTAAACGTGTCGAGATTTAATAGGGAAGTGTGTTGTCGATTTATTGTTGACAGAAGAACTGATAGTTACGGTCATAGATTTCGATTGACCGCTCTGTTAGATAGTGTTTAATTATGTCGACATGCGAAATCTTAATTGGTTTAATACAAGGCGCGAACAGGGGTGGGGAAAACGTTTGCAATTTTCCCTTTTTGACTCACGATCAGCATACATTATTCTGGTCAATTTCATATTTAGAATCTATATTTTGTCGACATTATTCATTCGAATACCACGATGATTTCTATCTAATTTATCGAATAGTTTTATTAAGAAAGATTTTTCATAGAGAAATTCATGTAAAAATGCCCCCCTCCCTCTCTCACATATTCAGAACGGTGTTATAGTGACGTCATATAGATACATCATTTTTTTTTATCGTAGCACTGCAAAATGACTGCACTATGCCTGATGGTAAGCACAGTGCAATCCAAAAATAATAGCGACCACCGATTGACACACTATCCATCGCCGTTCGCCACTATCATGCCGGCCTGCAAAAAGCTGGATACGCACAGGCTGATCCCGAAACGCGACCCGCAGAAACGAATCACTATTACGGGCTTTTTCGTCATACACATGGTGGTTGCGACCCAGTCAGGCTGTAAAACCCTACCACCCCGCTTTTGCTATTGCCTCGTTCGTTATTCAGCAGGGTGCACCACGTGCAGGTGAGGTTGGCTTGGGTGTCTCAAGTCTTATGATGTTATTTGACACCCCTTACACCCCTAAATATTTATATATTCATGAAATGAATCTATACTAATATTATAAAGCCTTAGCCTATTTGTTAGTTTGGTTGAAAGCGTTAATCTCAGGAACGACTGCTTCGATTTGAAAAATTCTTTCAGTGATTAATAGCTCATTTATCGAGGAAATCTATGGACGATATACCATCACGATAAGACCAATAGGGGCGGATAACCAATGAAGAATGTGTCAAAATAGTTTTTTTCTCCTTTAGGGCAAAGCAACTATACCACAAGGACGAAGTCGCGAGCAGAACCTAGTAATTAATATTATCGAAATATTGATATTCTACATTCTAAGTAGTTAACAAAAATTATACAATGCGAAAGTGAGTTTGCGATAGGGTTGTCGATCCGAGATCGATTAATTGACATACACATAAATTCGTATTATTATTCGTTATTAAACATTATATCGATTGAAACTTTAATCGTAATTCAATTTTTATCCGAGATCGATTAATTAACATAAAAACATAAATTCGTATTATTATTCGCTATTACATATTGTATCGATCTTTGAAACTTTAGAATCGTAATTCAATTTTTTCTATCTAGATAAAAATAAAACCAGACAATAATTTGGAAAATAGCTTATAAAAAAAATTAAGAGAATTTCATAATCTATCCACTATACCTCGACTTTTTCATGAATCGATTTCATTACCACAATTCGGATCGATTTTAAAAATCGTTATATTCTTTTGCGAAGTATCGACCTTCCTAGTTTGCTAGTTATGCTTTTACGCCTCAATTACTAAACTAATTATCATATAATTTAGCATACACATTATCAAGTGTATAGAACAGGGTTTAGGGTGTCTCTCATCCGATAATAGTGATCCCGAGGAAGAGGTTAGAATAAAATAACGTGATTCAGTTACATGTTATATGCGTTCTTGTTTCACATATAAGGGCTAAGTTGGAAAGAAAAATACACAGAAAAAGGATGGCGTATCCGTTGAGGAGAGCGAGTCGTAAACATATAAAGAAATGTCGACATCTCATCTAAACTTTCTAAACACCCACTTTAACTCCGTTTACGGCTGCGTACATAGTTTCTTCGATAAGCGAATTGCTTGTTAATTGATTGCTAAACATGTTATGTGGCAAGACCCAACAACTTCACGCCTTTGTACGGTCCTCGGAAATATTGTTGATTTAAAAATGTTTTTATGTTGTGATATATTCGTAAAGTACCAAGATTACTAGAGATAACAGAAAAGAGCCTAAATTCTGGATTACGAGAAAACATTTTAATTTAAAAAATATAACACCAACGTCACATTGTTTTTCCATGCAGTATATAAATATATATATATATATATATATATATATATATATAAATCAGTACATACATAAATAATACGTTTGGATATTTAGATTTCAATTCGTGGAATTTGCATGCGAAGCATCAGTTTAAACTGAGATTCATACACTTCGGTACCCTTGTTCTAGTTGCCATTTCGGCTGAGTGCCCTCTATGCTCGCCACTGAGCCTGGCGAAGCTTTCAAGGACCTTCAAGCCAGCCTTGTTCAGTAAAAAAAATGGTGCTTGTCATTTCTAAAGTGTTTGAATTATACGGTATAATTATGAAGCGTTAACTTAAAAAATATTTCCATGCATTCTTTTACCGCGTCCAGTTTAAACTTTCGATTGAATTACGTAGATGAGTTTTATCAGCGATATGATCTACTTTTAATGATAGTTCGGATTCAAGTTCTAATGATATATAATCTTGATTATATATCTGTTTTAATTAAAGTTAAAATTAAGAAGGCATTAAACTACACATTACTTAGCTAATCTGTCGATCAAATAATTCGCTCCATTAACGTCTGCTATTAAATTTTTTCTAGATTTGTTTGTCATTTATGCTTATTTTTAACCTAACCTAGGTAATTTTTAGGTGGTAGAGCCACGCTGAAGCTATTGATGGTTTCAATATGAATGGGTCGCACCCGGGGTAGTACCACTTTCTCAAAGAAAACCGACGTGAAGTAACAGTGCTTGCATTGTTGTTTTCCTTCGGTCAGTGAGAACGCCGGAGACCCACCTCCCCTCTCCTCTCCGCCTCCCTCTTTCGCCCATCCCCCCTCAAACACAGGCTGGTAACGCACTTGCGACTCCCCTGGTATTGCTATTGTCTACGGACGGCGATGATCACTTAACATCAGGTGACTCGCCTGTTCGCTTGCCTCGTTATGATATAAAAAAAAACTTAGCACGTTCTTACTGGATAACGATAAGAGTGGCAGGATTTGACATTAACCGGCACCTAATATATTGTTCTATGAACGTCAACTAAAGGAGAAATGTCTGCAATTCAACAAACCACTCTAATAAATCTACACATTTCCTAGATAATCTATAGAGATCTATAGAGTAACATATTTTCCACTTCAGCGGTAACTACTTTGAGTAATTTGCATTCTAATGTAGGTATTTCAATCTGTTTCCTAGTTACCGTGTACTCGTAAACAATGGAACGGTAGAACAATGCGTTAACATTCAATATATTGCAGACGTAAAGACATCCTTATTGCGAAAACAATTATAATTACACAAATGGTTACAAACGTAATGGAAATTATTAGGAAAGTCGAACGTAAAATGATACCTCTTTTTTTTTAATAACGCTTTTATTATCGAAATGTTTTCTACTTCTGCTTCTATCGTGAATGAAGTAAATGTATTTTATCTTGCTCTTAATATCGATGTCCATATATTTGATCATGTTTTAAATAAATTGCTTGCAAACAATAAAACATTCTTACATTTGTGTAGAAATTCATAGCTCCAGTAATAATGTTATAACTGCTATAATTCTCACGAACGTTTTCGAGGTTTTGGAAAACATTGCAACACTAACGATAACTCTTCAAAAAGTTTAAGCTCTCAAATAAACATCTTGTTGAGTACTATTTTAAAAATATTTACGTAAATAGAAAGTATATTTATGAATGAATCTCTTAATTAATGAAGTACTACTGAAATCCACAAACATGAAAAAAAATTAATATAGATAAATGCAAAAATAGGGCCGTGATCTAAGTTATTAACAACAGAACTTGATAGAACCATATTTTATAAAGAATTAAAATATATAGGATTCAATATATACAAATAAATTCTATGTAATAATGCCAATTAAGTTAGATGTAATCGGCGTATTAAAGTAAATTAGAATAGATGTCTTCGAAAAGACCATGCTCAATACTGTGTCATGCGTGTAGCTTTTCGTATGTCGAATTGTATATATATCTGGAATCAGGAAAAAAATCATTTAATAATATTTTGCTATACAACATGTGTTTTTACATAAAAGCAGAATAGATTAATACAAGATCTCTCAAAACGTAAGGACAGTAATTTGTAACCAGACGAGTAACTGTTTTAGCGAGTGGCTAAAATGTGGTTTATGATGTTTTTCTTCAAGAGAATATTTCTAATTTCTACACAACAGCAGTTGATACGACCCACATCTCATTATCATATTAATTGGCTCTCGCTATCTATTACGAAACCAGTGTTTCTCTTAGCTTGTTGTCTATTGAATATTTATCAGGCGCTATCTACGCAGCCCGTATGATGCCGTAGACTTTATTTTGGGACTTTATGAGACACCTGTCTTTTTGGAAAACAAACAGAACAGAAGTGAAAACTTTACCCAACAAGTTACACCACAGATTCCAGGATTAAGCACAACTTTAATGGCAATAGAGTAGAAGAAGTCTATAAGCTTATATGCCAATTAACCTTTAAAGAGGATCAATTAAACTAAATAAAATTACATATCACTTTTTCCACTATTATGATGTAAAATTTGTGACACGATTTAAAATAAAACAGAATGAACTAGTTCCTAATTGTGATATCATTAGCGCGATTAAGTTTTCCTAAGTTTAATGAATGTAATATTATAACTGTATAACGCCATCTAGCGATCCTTTCTTTATTCTTTGTAGCGGTAGGTGTAACATACAAGAGCACGTAACGTTACGAGTTTTGTTTGAAACACGCTCCTCGAATACTAATTACGTTTTAGTATTCCGTATTGAATTCGTAAAACCATTTTGTAATTTATACTAAAATAGATGTATATATTTCATTTATCGTAATCATTTATTTGGTCCACTAATTAATATAATTGTATAAACACTAAATTAGAAATGATTGATGTATGCCGTTGTGAGTTGCGCATTACTCAGAACCTACTGGCCAAATTGCGGCCAATTTTTTTTGTTTTACATCTTAGGTACTTGACGCTGATCTAGCAAAATAATTCTTACCATAACCTCATTATATACTCAGCCACATGACAACTAGCACAAACTCCTATAGGTAGCCTTAGATTGTTACTTTCGTTGCAACAAACGCGTATCGAGCCAGCAAATGATGCCACACTTATTATCATCAGCCTGTAAGAAACCTATTGCAGGGTCATAAGCCTCTTCCCGGAGAAAGGTATGGGCATAATTGACACGCCAGGGAACGACCTATTAATGATTTCAAACTATGAGAAATTCACAGTTGTATATTTTCCCACATATAATAAATAGTACTACAAGAACCTTTCTCAAATTCAGGTTTCTTCACGTAGACTCCCTTCGCCGTCAGCCGATTGCATTAGCCATTTAAATTAGTAAATGTACGCACATTCCGAAAACTTAATTAGTTCCACTAGACCACCACGACTTTACTAGATCACGACTTATAGTAAAGTTAAATATTAAAAACACTACGGAACCCTTACGATGTGTCGGTGTTTTATACTATCCATTTTACGTCTTTTTATCAGAGTAACCCGCATGCGTGGAGCCGATGACCCGACCGTGGTTTGATAACAAGTTTAAAGCATAGCTTTGTGTTGGTGCATTTCTTATCAGTACATAATAATATATTTTTTATAGCAACAAATATACTATTTTTATTGATTCACATGCTCTTATAAGACATTAGTCGATGTCTTTTGACTTACTAAGTTGACGGTTTATTTGGATTTAGTGGCTTTTTTATTTTTGCGATTGTTTTAAGGGCAATGATATGTACCTAGAATTATTGGCGGGATCCTAGTCTGTTATATAGTAGATTTTATATCTTATTCATAATCTATTGTTATTTGACTTTATATTGTGTAAAATTGGTGATGTTTTACGTAATTCAGTTGGGTTATTGTGCGTAAGTGAAGTGAATGGAAGGTAATACCACGGAGTATGAATTCTGAGATGTCACAAAAAATCCCTGAAAAGTTCTAAGAAGGGAGCCGCCATCTTGTTGGAGTATTGAAATAATCGCACGACACTTGTAAAATGATTACCTAGTCAGCAATGGCAGTAATAATCTGGAAGCTTGGTGCAAAAAAAATATAGCTTAGATACAGGCTCTGGTTAATATTACATTGGTTTAAAAGCATATAAAGAACCGTTAAACTAATAAAATGAGTAAATTTATCTTTGTTACGTATCTAATTTGATTTTTATTCATATTTTATAAATACCAAAAGTATTACTGGAAGTATTTTAAGCGATCAACGTTAAAACGAAATGTGCTTCATCTGTATAAAATTTATTTAAATCGTCTGTGAATAATAAAATAAACACCGACTTTCTGGTTTTTTTTTTTTTATAATTCGTGAAAATAACATTAAAAATCGTATAAACTGTTAATTTTGATTTAATGTATATACTTTTTGTGTACAAAATATTATTAAAATCTGTTGTGATATGTAAACGCATTATGGATGTTCTATATTCTATCTATATCGAGATATTTTTGGGTTAAATCGAGACAGAACAAGATTTGTATGAAAAAGTGATAGAAAATTAATACGGGCTGGTAAAAAAATTGAGTAAACCACTCTCCATATAACAAACTGTGTGAGTTATTGAACCAAAATACAATAGTGAGAAAAAGACTTAAAAGAAGACTTAAAAAAAGTCTTAAAAAGACCCGATTAGGCCTCCACGGCAGCGGCTCAAGCCTAGGTTCGATCCCTCGGTAGGGAGCCCTTGAGTACGTTGCTTGCGCGATACGGTGACACACAAATATACATCACCGCTACAACACTACACGATCACCTCCACACACGTGCACGCCTACACGCTTACACATGAAAGTGGAAGGGTTTACTTTTTTTTTCCCTTATCGAACCGAAAAACTCTCAATTTTCCGACAATAAATATATGGAGGAGTTGTTGAGACGTATATGCTTGGTACACATATACGTTTCAACAACTCATACATATATGAATAGTTAGCTAGGTTAACTAAGATAGGTCGCGATTTTGCATGCAACAACCAAGCCGAGGTGTGCCGTGCACCCTTGAGCTTGTTGCCAAAATAAAATCGGCTGAGTGCCTTAAGCGCTCGCCTTAGTAGTCCGGTGAAGCTGTTAAGACCTCGCTGGGTCAATAGCGTATAATAAAAAAAAATATTGTCAAAGTTGACAGATTGACGTTAAGTTGTTATTTTATTTCATAATTCATTCATTCGTATTCGATATATCATATCGATATCGTCTTTATTATTTAAGATTTTAAATAATCATATTAACAGATGATTTTTATTGAGACAGATGGTATCTCTTAGTACCATACATTTGCGGAATTGTAAAACATTTCTTCCAAATTACTCAACAAGCGCTGACCAACACTCGTCCCTCTAATGTATGTGACATAAATAAAATAGTATTCAGTTTCAATTTGATAATTTTTGTTGTTTTTAAACCTCAATAAAATCGAGGATTTTTTATTTTCCCCTCATTTTCGTTTATGGTTACTCAATATTAGCCAAAATTCCAGATACGAAATATATGTACGGGTTGGCAAGACATAGATGCACACAGCCTAGTTAGTTTAGCTCGTAGTGAGTTTCTTGCTATTTAAAGCAACAGCCCAAGTCGAGGCTGCCCATAGGCCCTTTTGCTAGTTGCTTAGAGCGCCTCAAGTGCTTGACTTAGTTAGTGGTTTGCTGAAGCTGTAAAGCCAATAGCAGAGGTTAGTAAGAAAAAAATGTCAACAAAAATTGTATAAACATTTATAATTTTATTGAGATGATTCGAAGCACTTTGTCAACTGAGGTACTGGGAAAGAAAGAACAAACCTTTACTTTGTTTAGCATATAAGAAAACAAAAGAACTTAAAATTAATTCTTACAATATTTTAGAAATGTATAATTTAGATGTATGGGTTTCTTATATAAATGTTAGAAGTATGGTACAGATAAATCTAGATTGTATTAAGACTTACAAAAATCAATTAAACGTAGTTTCTGCCAAATATGACATAGAAAAAGAATTGAAAATAAAATATGAAGGTTGGTACAAACTGTATACTGATGGCTCTAAAAATAATAATAGCTTAGGATTGGCTTACTATGACGCTAATAAAAATATTGCTGTGGGTTATAAAATAACTGAAGATATGTCAATTATGGCATTGGAACTCTACGCAATAGCAGAGGCAATAGCATATGCCATTAAAAGTAAAATTAAAAGGGTTGCGATATTAACGGACAGCAAAATTGCACTTCAGCACCTGATTCGATGTGGCACTGGTCACAAAGGCGTATCAGTAGCATATTTTATATTGAACCATATTTTTAAGCAACAGTTTGAGAACCAGTCAATGGTTTGTCAATGGATTCCTTCGCATATTGGCATTAAGGGGAATGAAGAGGCTGACCGTATTGCAAAATTAGGGTCGACGCACGGTACAGTAAAAGAGGTTAAAGTTAATTATTGGGAAGTGCTGCCAAAATTAAAAGAAAGATTTTATAATAATTGGAAAGAATATTTTGATGAGAGAAGTAAGGAAAAAGGTATCTGGTACAAAACAATACAGTGTCAGCCTCTTCATATACCGTGGTTTAATGAATGTAACCTAAACCGACAATATGTTAAGGTGGCTTTAAGACTCCGTTCGGGGCACTATCCATCGAGAAGTTTTGCATACCTAATGAGGAAAGCTGAATCTCCCAACTGCGATGTATGCGGAAAAATTGAGGATGTGCATCACTTGATGATGGAGTGTGCTAAGAACCGTATCGAAAGAGAGTCGTTGATGAGTAGTATAAAAAGTAGTTGCCAGAAAATAGGTATTTGTCAAAGCATCTTGGCTGAACCCTGTTTGAGTGACGCTAGGAAGCTGTATGATCTGGTAATGATATCTCATCAGCGACTCTCATGATAGAGCTAGTAAGATTGGGGAACAATGGGGCTGGTATGTTCGGTGGAATAAAAGCCCCTTTAAATAAAGTAAAAAAAAAAAAAAAGATTACAATGCTTAAACAACTTCGCTATCTCAATGTCAACAGGACTTGATTGTCTCTTACAGTAATTATTACTGTGAAAGAAATAAAAAAAAATAAAGTTCCGTACTAATACTCTTCGGGAATACCTATCTAAGTATATAACCGCAAACAATTTGCCAAAACTTTATGTATATATTTTTTGAATATAAGCAGATGCAGTAATCTTATTTTAGACAACAAAAGGATCGTAAAACTCCAATTATATAGAGAGCCCTCGAGGCGGGTGCTGAGCCCACACGTGGGCGAGGGGAACTATGCAACAATGGCACATCCCTCTTAATACTACTCAGATACACATAATATGCAACTGTCAGAAGTGAAACAGAAAATCGATAATATAGCTTTTCAATCACGCTGCTCGATATATCGATGTGATAATCTATACTTCTATACCAATATTATAAAAAGCTAAAGTTTGTGAGTTTGTGACGTTGTAGGGGGTAATCTCAGGAACTACTGGCCCGATTTGAAAACACTTTAAATTTTATTTAGCTCATTTATTGTGGATGGTTATAGGCTATATGTCATCACGTTAAAGCCAATAGGAGCGGAGCACCAATGAATGTTTAAAAATCGGATTTTTTTTCTTCTTGAGAGCTTCCGCTGCGTGTTAGTGACTGTCCAAAGTAACTATTCCCCCAGAACGAAGTCGCGGGCAGGGGCTAGTTGCTTATATTTTTTTATAGTTGCAATCCAACAGTAAGGACAAACGAGAAAACATCTATACCAATAATAAACAGAATATGTATTTAATTAATTGCCGAATGTATTTAAACGTAGCGCTTCAAAACGCTTGCATCTATCTATTTGGGTAATTCAGATACGAAAGATAGGTTTAAATTCCTGAGGCTCACATGCATATGAGTGTTTCGCGAATTATTGTATGTATAAATAGCTAGCCTAGTTTAGCTTAGACGGATTCGCGGTGTTGCATCCAAGGCAACAACCCAAGCCGAGGTTCGGCCACTCTGGCACCCTCGAGCATGTTGTCAAGCTGCGAAGTGCCTTAGCTTAGCTCGCCTTAGTAATCCGGTGAATTTGTGAAGATCCGTCAGTCCAATAGCGTAGTCAATTAGAAAAAAAGAAGTAATCATGGCTGAGTGCTTATCGTATTCAGACATTGCGTCCGTAGCATTAAATTCTTGAGAGTGAAATTTCAAATAACTATTTGAATTATTATTATTTAAAAAAACTAAATACAACAAAAAAGACTATGTGTTTCTTGAAAACTGGTTTCGGTACTTTGTGAAGGTCGCTAAGACCTTTTAAAAAAGATGTTTGGCATCAATGTGCCGACGATAAGTGCATATCTCGTGACTATTTTGTGTAAGGTTAGGTAAGAACCTTGAAAATGCAGCCAAAGCTGATGTCAATGAACAATTTAAACATTTGTAGTATTTTTTATTATAGTAAATATTTAATATTTACTGATATGGATATTATAGTATTTTCTGTTTTATGACATTGGTGTAAATCGATGAGGTCTTTTCGATATTAATGGTTTTACGAAATGTCGCGACAAGCTTATTAGCGACTTATTAGTGAATGATACGAAAACAGGATATTAAGAAATCTTTTACATAGTAATTGTTTAGTGTTTTCATAAATGAAATGTCAAATCGTCCGAACGTAACCTTACCAAAACAGCGACAGTTACCTGTGTATACGTGAAAAAATGAGTATGCATTTTAGTTTACATTATGGCTAATATACCGTCTGTATTTAGAATTTTGATCGCTTTTAAAATTTGCGATATATATCATTAGGGTGTCGATCAGTGCCTCGGTGACATTTCTCGATAGCCGAGATCTTTCCGAACCGGTGTAGGTAGGCGGTTTGATGTACATAAGCACTTTTTCTGGACTTTAATTCAAAAAGGTATTTCTTACTTTTTTATTCGAATGACGTCACCGTTTTTTATATACTATATATAATTTAATGACTTTGCCTTTATATGGACACAAGTGGATTCCAACTTTATTTACGTTGAGGGTGGGTTTATAATAAATTTTTAGTACTAATCTTTAATCCGTCACTGGTGGGAGTGTGTCAAGACGAAACATATCACAGCAAGAATTTCGCACGAGTATAAGTCATCAATCACCGTCGACATATTTAGCTTTAGTCACACCGCATCGTCGAGACTAATCGGTAATGTCGCATAATCATTGAATGACTACGAAGTGTTAGTGGAGATTAAATTTCTAATGAAATTCATGCGATATATCTATCTATATAAGTATTAAGCTATGTTAAATACGATGAACCGTTACTTTTTCCATAAACTTGCACAGAAATCTTTCGCAAACATTTAGTCACCCTGTTTTTGGGTACTGATATTTCGCACTGTGTTACACGGTATATCCAAACTTTATTTCTACTTGGTCTAATTCTAAAACTCGTAGCGTTATGTTCTTAGCTTATAATCTTCATCAGAAAATAGACTATACCTACAATCTGTATATTAAAATTGTTAGAAGTCGGCCATAGTGCGTGCATACACAAAACCTATTGGATGAATTTCGATTTTTTTTTATGGCACATTTGAGAAAAAATTTGCTTTACGCGTTATACGTATATATTTGTGTATATGTATGTATCTGCCTGGGCCTAATTGTATATTTAAATTAGTTTGTTAAGAGGGAACTGTCGGATCAACTGTTACAGATATCTCAGATGACACTGTTTCCATTTGGCTGTCTTTATCAACTCCATTTTATTTTATGGTGCACGTGTTAATCTATTTACTACATAACCTTGCTTTTTCTGTGTCAAGTTTTTAGCCAGACTCATTACCTCGTAATACAAAATACTTCATCATAACTTTAATTCAAAATGAATTGAGCCACAGTAACGCGTGGCCGGATCAGCTAGTGTCATATAACTATGTCGATCATATCAAAGTTATAACACTAAGCAAGATTATAAAGTATACATTACCTGAGAGCAGTTCACACTCGATCCTGTCGGCGCCTAACGGTTGCGGTAAAATAATACTAAAGTGTTATGTTACGGATACGCGATATATGATCCGAGAGGCTTTACATTCTCTATGACAAAGCTTTATACAATTTATGTACACATAAATATATTCTACCAATATTAAAAAACGAGAACATTTGTTAAGGTTGAGGCATGTTTGTTAGGAATAGAAATGTAGGCCGGAATAACACATCTCCATCAACCCGTAAGAGGCCGACCGCAGGGGCGTAGGAAGTTATGGGCTTAATATGACTACGTCAATCCACGACGTATTGGCAATTTCAAGCTTCGATAATTCACAGTTCTATAGTTTCCCACATACGTCGGGTCTGTGGTACAAGAACATTTCTCAGTTTCTGGTTTCCTCACTATATTTTCATTCACCGCCAGTCGATAGTGTTATGGAAACGGAAAATATTCTTTAAACAAAGTATATATTTATGGTTTTTATGTTTTTTTCCATTGTGCTTAAAATATACTGTTAAGATAATCCAAGTTATGGTATCAATAATATTGACTTTTTATAATATTATAATTTGGGACTTCATTGAATACTTTTTACTGCTTAACAATTTTGTGCCAGTTCTCAAAGTTCAAATGTGTATGGTTACCAATTTTCATTAAAACCAAGTTGAATGGTACATAAGTTGATGTTGCCAAATTCAATGGTGACTTATTAAAAACTTATGTAATTTATTAATATATCAACATTTATTGATGCAGTTTATGGACCAACTGATTTATTTGACTGACTATACTATAATTGAACGATCGTGACGTCTTTTTTTTTATTGAAGCACGACAAAGTGACTGCACTATGCCTGATGGTAAGCATAGTACAATCCAAAAACAGTGGCGACCACCGAGAGACATAATATCCATCGTCGGTCGCCGCTGTCATGCCGGCCATAATGGCGAAAATCACCCGGTACTGGATATGCACACGCTGATCCCGAAACGCGACGCGCAAAAGCGAGTCACTATGACGGGCTTTTTCGCCATATACATGGTGGTTGCGACCCAGTCGGGCTGTAAAACCCTACCACCCCGCTATTGCCATTGCCTCGTTCGTTGATCAGCAGGGTGCACCACGTGCAGGTGAGGTTGGCTTGGGTGTCTCAAGTCTTAAGATGTTACTCAACACCCCTTACACCCCAAAATGGAAATGATGTTCCTCTCTGTGCATCGACTAAAACTTTGTAACTATATATGCTTTGTAAAAATATGTATCAGATTAACCACATCGAGTTTCTTGCCGGTTCTTCTCGATGACTAGGTTGTTTTCCGAACCGGTGGTAGCTTTGACTTTTATAAGCGCCATCTCAGGGCCTAAATTGAATAAAGGATATTTTGATTTTTGATTTGTTTTCTATTTTATACTGACGAAATTATTTTATTTTCAGGTATTATCCTGCTTTATACGAACTACAGAATACAAGAAAATATATTAAAGCTGCAAGTAGGTACAGCAAATATTCTTTTTGAAGTGAAAACTGTGTTCCCGTCACCGCTGAGCTCGACATACTCATGACATATTGACTCTAAACTAGCGACGCGTAGTAAAGCATCCTGTGTACATGTTTTTTTTTTTCGAACTGACAACGCTATTGACCTAGCAAGGTCTTAACAGCTTCACCGAACTACTAAGGCGAGCGCTTAGGGCACTCAGCCGATTTTATTTGGGCAACTAGCTCAAGGGTGCACGGCACACCTCGGCTTGGCTGTTACCTGTTATATGCAAACTCGTGACCTATCTTAGCTAACCTAGCTAACTATTCATATATGTTTGAGTTGTTGAGGCGCATATGTGTACCAAGCATACACGCCTCAAAAACCCCTCCATATATTTTTTTATCGGAAAATTAGAGTTTTTTCAGTTCGATAAGGGAAAAAAATAAAACCCTTCCACTTCCATGTGTAAGCGTGTAGGCGTGCACGTGTGTGGGGGTGATCGTGTAGTGTTGTAGCAGTGATGTAATATTGATATTTTCTATAGAGATTGTGCAGCCCATCATGTTTGATGAATTAATAAACTATTTAAATTTATGTATAATTATCGATCAGATCAATAGCTGTGGAAACCAGACTAATATTAATAATTTCAGTTTACAAATTGCTGGAATTTAAATATTTGGCACTATAACTAATTTAAAAATTCAATAGAGAACACAGTTTAAATTCATTGTTTCAAGTTTTCATTCCCGTCGGCTCTTATTATGATTGCCTCGACTTTACTGATAAAGAAGGGCCAACATGCATGCAATCTACCTCATCAGTGTTACCGTGAAAATATGTAAGGGTTATTGAAAATGTGGCACAGTTCAGAAGTTCAGGTAAACGTCCAATAAATCGGACTCTGGCTGCGTGATAAAACAGACATAAAGCCATCGATAGATTACCGCTGAGCCAACACTGTAGGTTCAGGACCTCTTTCCTTTGCAACATGTTTATGTTTTGTAAATCTCTGCAGTCACTATAAATGGTGACATCCTAAAATACACCTTAAAGTGCTATGAATAGAGCGTGATATTGTTTAAAGAAATTGTCACTCGTAACTTCTATACACGAAGTCCAATTAACAGTGAAATTTACGATCAGGCACGGACTAGTGCGCTCTATTCCACAATCCACGTTGTACTGTAGATCTGCGATACTTGATTTAAATCAATAGTATTGTTCTCTAAATAAGGTATCGGAAATAAAATTGCAATTTTCTGTACTCTTTGTTGTAATTTTTGATCTCTCTAACAACTAAAGGTACTTTTGTGTCAGTGGGTATCGCTCTCTGAGGTGGTTTAATTACAAAGACATTTAGATTTCGGAAAAGGATGAGATTTTGATGAAAGCTTCATCAATTTAAAAAAAAAAAACATTATTGGCAAGCATTTTTCTAAATTATTACAATGTCGAGTAGGTTACCTATTGTAATATTATTATATTATACAAGATGGCGGCTCCCTCTTATAAACTTTTCAGGCAGTTTATTGGGCATCTCAGAATTCATGCTCCGTGGTATTATTTCCTATTCGCTCCTCTTGTGCACAATAAGCGAACTATATTACGTAAAATAACACCAATATCGCAAAGTATAAAGTCAAATAAAACAACATAATGAATGAAATACAAAGTCCACTATATGATCTCTCCAAAAACTCCTTGATCAAATTTAAAAATCTGTACAAAAATTAATTTGAATGTTATCTCCTTTACAAATTGCCGTATACATATGTACAAGTAACCAAAAAGGTATTATGATTAATTAACAAACGTATACATATAGATATTATAAATATTCAGAAAAATATAGAATTTCATGCAAAGTTAGAATATTTATCTGATTATTTACAGCACAGAGCGCAAGTTTTTTTTTTATTTTTATTCGAACAGAAAATTTATGTCCAAAACGTATCCCTGAATCCATTGGTTATATAGATTCAGTTACATCGGAATTGTCCTCTCCAAAAGCATTCTCATATCCGGATTATGGCTCAGTAGTTAGCGTAATAGGACAACGCATCCATCAACTTAGATCCGAATTCTTGCAAATTAGCCACAGCTTTCGGGAAAGCTTCAACCATCATAATGAATAGCGTTGTACGGTGGTAAGGCTTTTTCTGAGCATGCCTAGTTAGCTACAACCCTCAAATTGAAAATCAGCGGCTAAGCAACGACAGATGTATTTGTGTAGCTACTCTTGAAAACTAGTCGCCATAGATTTAGCGTATGTTTTTAATTATTATTATCACAGGAGGCAAACGAATACGCGCCTCACCTGATACTTAGTGATCAGCTCCGTCCATAGACGCTAGCGACACCAGAGAAGTCGCAAGTGCGTTACCATCCTGTGTTTGGGGGGAAAGGGGAAAGGGGGAGAGGAGTGAGCTGGGGAGGAGAGGTGGGCCTCCGGGGCTCTCACTGACCGAACGAAACGCCACAATACAAGCACTCTTACTTTACGTCGATGTTTCTGTGTGTCGGGTGGTACTACCCCGGGCGAGGCGACCAATCCATGCTGAAACCAATAATTGCTTCAGCGTGGCTCTACCACCTACAAAGTTAAGAAGTTTTATTCCTACTAGTGGGCGCCCAGTGCTCGACATTCGACCATACTTATTTGATTTTTTAAAGTTTGAACTTTATTAGGGTTCTTTTGTCAAAGGGTATACTTCTATAATCAAAGGTTTTCATCATGGCTACTCAGTTATTTGCCATGATATTTATTTATATAAACATTTAAAAAATCTATGTGTAAATGAAAATTGAAATTAATTATGAATTTGAAACAAAAATCACTCGGTAAAGCTCTCAAATTATAAGCAAACATAACTTTACCAAAATAAAGAAATTTATCGCAACCCATGACACAATTTTCAATTAATTTTACACGACACCATGGGCGGGTGGTATTTCTGTGCGATACTGAATTAAATGTAGTCTGCTCGTTATGAGGAAAAGTGATATGCCCAGTATCATCGTTTGGAAAAGTAATGGCTCCATAATACAATCAAATGGTGAATCCAAGATGTTTTTAATACTATCATTAGCTTTTGAAAATAAATTCTTTTTTGTTGCTAAATGAGGTTGAATTGCAACATTGTAACCACGGAGGTCTAAGTCATGGATTACTTTTATGAACAAAATTTTTATTTTGATTATACATAGTATTATTTGGCTCATTTTTTTATTAAATCATCATTTGAAGTGAGTTCACCTTAAAAAATAATAAACATTACATTAATAGTTATATTTTATAATATCATTGTTGAATGTAGGATGAAAAATGGTAATTGAAACGTAAGAGTTAAAGAATACATATAGTCGAGCATAGCAACCTCCTTCACAACCTCTTTTGAACTTCGTAATTATTGACGGCTGTCAAAATGTCTTTTTATTTACATGTGTGTATATGTTGTGTAGAATTCAAGCAGTAGTGTGAGTAGTGCATATTTTAATAAATTTAATGTACTAATGCATTTTATATAAAATCAACAGCTTTCTGCACTTCTCCTCCATATAAACTTTAACTATGCCAAATTTCAAGTTCACCTATTAACGGGAAATCGGTTAAAAAGGGGTACAATTTTTTTGCTTCACGTATTAATATATAGATAAGAATAAAAATATCTGTAGAATGAGTCCTAATTAAAATAATCAGTGTAGTGCATTTAATACTCCAAGCACCTACGCAGATACCTCGTAAAATTGAAGCTATCTTATAGGTAATGAAACTGAATCGTCTCTTTTATTAAAAACAGTATACTTATTCCCAGGAGAGTTCGTTAAAAAAGTTTATTACGTACTAAGAAAGTGCTTTAAGAGCGATGTAACAAACGTTAACGTTGTTCATTAATGTATTTATGTGGATTGCCGGAGTTTTACTAACATTTCTTAAGAGCTTCAGTTCTGTGTTGAGTGCTCTAGAGTATTTTATACTATCAGTATCTTAACTCTGACTTCTAAACACATTCTTCATAATTTAACTTATGTCCGCAAAGACATACAAAAGCTAGATCTAATAAACAATTCAGTTTTAAAGTAGTTGTATTTCTATATGATACCTACTATTTAAACTCTGAATATATTCCAATATTTTTTTCAAAAATCCTTTATATTTAGTAAATCAGTGACTACATTTCATAATATGCTGAATCCATATTTATTCGTCCCTAAAATTTTACGATATTTTTCAATATCTCCAAATATTGTACATGTAAAATAAAATATGAAGTTTATTATTAAAAGAATATAAACCTTAGGAACGGCAAAATTCGAACTTCGTTTTCGGTGTGTAAAAACTGGAAATCCTATATAATAAACCATTATATATGAATGATTAAAAATGGATTTAGCCTATTTTGAAATGTAAAGACTCAGTTATAGAATTTAGTTTGTAATAATTATGCGTTTTTTTCTCTAAACTTGTTTTCCCATAAGGGTCATTTGGTATTGGCAAAAGAAACGGAGAGAGGGGCTGATCGCAATTTGATACGATTCAGTACTCACTCTTTTGACGTGTTGCATGAGCTTAATGTTAAGTCACCAAGATTTGTTAGCTGATATAGCTATATACAAGTCGAAATGAAAGTCGTGGTTATTTCAAAAAGATTTAGCTACAGGTAAGAGAGTCGTTATAATCAAAGTCCGTTGAATGTCTTGAGATTAGCAATTACATGCTTTACAAAATTATCGAACGATTTGATTGTAGACTCCTTTTGCATCAAGCCCAAAAGATCGAATGGACATGTACGGAGATTATCGCAGAGCATTGTCTCTCCTAGTCTCTTCGTGCTAAACCTAGGGCAATCTTGAAGCAAGTGTTCAAAAATTTGCACAAACTTTATGCGTTGATCGTCAAAACCCTTGAAAATTACCTATATATTGTCTACTATTATATTTAAACCTGCTCTTCTCAACAGCCGTAAGCGATTTAGATACATTAAATCTCGACTATAATATCTTATCTTCCTCCAATAAAAGAATCTGTTTAATCACTAATTATATGTATATCATTTGTTAACATCAATTAGTTTATCTCATCCGCTATCTATTAGGAATAAATCGTGCATAATAATTGCCGGCATCGGTTTCCCGTTATGAAAACTGGTCGATAAGGGACCGTTTCCTTCGTGACACGTCGGATCAGTTTTATCTTCAGATACGCATGTTTGGATTATAAGTAATTGCTGTTTGTATATCCGTATATTTTAATCTGTAAAAATTCAAAGACTTTATAATAATGGACGTTAGCTAATTGCAATAAACTGTACTAATATTTTAAAGAGGTAAAGTTTGTGAGTTAGTGACGTTGTAGGAGGTAATCTCAGGATCTACTGAACAGATTTGAAAAATTCTTTCAGTGGTACAGAGCTCATTTATCGAGGAAAGATATAAGCTATATATGATCACACTAAGACCAATAGGAGCGGAGCACCAATGAATAATGTTTCGAAATCAGGGGTTTTTTCCTTTTGGGAGTTTCCGTTACCTGTTAGTTCGTTAAGTAATGTTTATTGGCCAAATTATCAACAACAGCTATGAATTCCTATCAAT
Source organism: Antheraea mylitta (assembly GCA_014332785.1). Taxonomy (NCBI): domain Eukaryota; kingdom Metazoa; phylum Arthropoda; class Insecta; order Lepidoptera; family Saturniidae; genus Antheraea; species Antheraea mylitta. Next base: position 4,062,093 of record JACEII010000022.1, on the reverse strand, counting down.
ATATAATGATATAATAAGTGAGCCACAGTAATATGTGGCCGGGTTAGCTAGTACGTTGTAAAAATAAAATTCTGATCTACACTCGACACTTTTCGTAATTAAAGTATGATTTGATAAGATTTATTTCATTTATCATTCCATAAAGATTTTGTTTATGTTATCTGTAGTATTTGCGTTATTGCGTGTATTTTTATATTGCCACAGAGTATTTTGAATGTCCGCTAAGACCAATATGAACGGAGCAATAATGAAGAATGTTTCAACATCAGGATTTTTATTTTCCTTTTGACGAAGTCGCGGGCAGAAGATAGCGTATAGATAAAAGGTTTGAGGTTTGAATCCTTGCAACTGAGTTTTTCGGTAAAGAAGAGATATCGTGATGAAATCATAGGTATGGTATGGTTTTTTCAAAGCCCTCTTCTCTAGCGCCACCCTCAAGGTGAAAATCTATTGCCAAGGATCTTTTAGTGTGTTTTAGGTTGCATTTGGGAAGGGACTAGTCTTTTGGTTTGGAGTGCCTACTATCTAATAAATGTGTTAAATAATGACCACGTAAACCTAAAATATTAAAGAAACATATCGAATTTCCTTTATACGTTACTTATAAAATTTAGAAAAGGACAGTACATACTAAATTAACTAACAGTATCATGTAACTGAACAAGCGTTTAAAAGAATACTGTCTCGTATAAAATCTATTAACCATTACAACTTTTTACTATAAATAAAAGAGAAGTTAAACATTTAGAAACTAAATGTTAACGATTATATGCAGTAACATTTATAGTGAAGGGAATCAAATAGAGTGGTGCGTAACGTTTCACGTTTGAGCGCAGGAAAGAAATGCTCGTATTAGTACATCGTGTTTTATGAGAAAGTGTTCTTGGAAATCGCACGCTCGGTTTTGGTACAAGCTACGAGAAATAAGAGCTTTATAATATGCAGGAGCACGACCGCAAATAAAGGAAACATTGTATAATACCTTTGTTACGGCCTATGCCGTAACACGGACTGCAAGCTGTTTTCACACCCCACGCCTGCACTCACCTTGACACTTGAGGATACCCCGTGAGCACAGTACACATAACAGACAGTTGGGAAACTCCCTATAAATGCTCGCACCGGCACACTCACAAACATACGCATCGTCACGACCTCTAAGCGAACCTCGTGGTGCTGTCCATAGAGTTCATTTCAAAACCTCTTGTCGATGCGCATCTTTGTGTGAGTGTGACGTTTTCCAGCGTTTATTCGTAGTTTCCGTACTATGTCTCATATTTATACTGTGCCGTGAGCCCCGCGGTCGTGTTGATACGCATTGAGCCAGCACATTGTTAACTTGTCAATTATACACATCTTATACATTGAGAGATTTTTACTTATACAATAGTAACCAGCAAGCATACATAAACATACAGAGCTATCGAAGAGCAAACAGTCTCCTATCGCGTGTCTCCCACTTTAAATCCTTGGTTGATCGCTTTGAATGTCACTTTTTAGTTTTATCGTGTTTCAAATTACACCTATTGTATAAAGGCTCACTTCAAAAATAAGACATGGATGTAATAGAAGCGACATCGTCTCCTTTTAAATTACTTTACGTTGTCGTACATTAATCTTTTTGCCGAGATTATATTTCACTCTTCTATCATACAACTATGGAGTTGCTAGTCATGCTCTGGTAAAGCCTAAAATGCACTAAAGTTATTAAAGTTACTAATAAACTATATGCAGTAAATAATATATGAGTGAAATAAACTTCAAAAATACACAATACATGTAATCATATTTAACTAGCAATAACGACTTCCTTCTCGTTAAGGGTCTCCCATAAATTACGTCACGCGTTAAGGGATTAAAGTATTACAATCATGTAATAAGGGTCACCGCTTAAGCGTAACCATAAACTTCCTAACGTTACACGTAGAATTCTAAAATATTAATAAACAGTTATAAAGAAAAATTTAAGTCGATGATCATTTTAATACAAGGAGACGTTTAATAATTACGAAATATAGTCTATTTAAGTATAAATAGGACATAAACTCTACTATGAAAATATTTTTACAATCGAATTATTAACTCCAGGAATAAAATTATTAAAACAGATATAATTATAATGTATTAATTATTGTCCACGATTATTCTTTAAAATGGTACGACTCGCACGCCACCTGTTAGTTTATGATTATACTAAAACGTTCGCATATATTCGATATACTAAACGATAACTCAACAAGCTTCGTCGGTATATTATGAACGGTATGGGAACTTTACAAAACGATCAAAGAAATATAACACATTCGTTTTATTCATTGTAATAAATATTAAATCGCGAGTCGCTTATGAATTGACTTACGCACAAGTATTGTATGAGCGAAACACGACACGTGAGATAATGCGACATACAAACACAAACACACGGTACGTTGATTATGTCTATGCGTAGACACGTGTATTTGTTGTATGTCTCAGTATAAATTTACTGAATTAAAATGTCTTGTAGGTAGGCAATGAATTTTGTATTCTGTGACACACAAGTAATAGATTGTCAAAGGCTTACAGTACTAGGTTTCTTTGTTAATATTAACGCTTTTATGTGAAAGATAAATGATTATGACATGATTTACGTTCTGATTACATATATGATTTGAATTTAGCACAATATATCGCCAGATAGTGAGCTCAAGCACCATAGGGTGGATCAATATATTTGAACTATGGTGTTTTCTGGAAGTATCACCCCTCTCTGTGCATCCACTAAAAACAACTGTAACCAGTCTATGTTTCATAAAAATGTATATCATGAAAAGAGGAATCAGTTCCAGTTTCTTGACAGTTCTTTTTGATAACCGGGTTGTTTTCCAAACCGATAGTAGTTTTGACGTTCAGAAGCGTCTTCTTAGGGACTTTTTTTTTCGTAGTATCTTCCTACGAAATGGTATCATAAGTCGATATAATTGAAATGATAGTTTGTATCCTTTATTCTGGCTAACTTTGGAAACGGATGAATAAATTATGATGAGACTTTCACTGACAGGTACATGATTTTTCAGTGTTACCTACGCTTTATTATTAGAGTATGGGCTAAGCTGCAATAATTAAATTTAACAGAAGTTTCATAAAAATAGTATAAGTTTTAAGTGTCCTTGCTAATATTACAATAGCGAATGGGAGTTTGTTAGTTTGTTACGCTTTCACGTCTTAATTGTTTATCTGATCATCATCGAATTTGGGTACACAAAAGAGTACATTTATTCCATAAAAAATAAAGTATCCCCCAAGGGGTTGACCATAATTACATTTATGTGAGCAAATCCGCGGGCACAAGCTTGTTAAGTATATATTCACAATTAAGAAATTAAAATACAGTTTGTAATTTATTTATATAAAGCATGTAATTTCCATATAACCAGAGAACTATTAACAATAAATTACGAGCGTCAACCAGGAAATCAAATTATACAGACATATATCTATCTCACTTATCCTTTAGTACATTGATATTAGTGTGAGTAGTACAACCAATCGTTGTCGAAATCGTATTTGCTGACGGAGTCAGTTCGCAACGAAAGGTCATCCTGTTGACTGCATTCAATGCAATGTTTTTATAACAAATATTCCACGTCTTATCTGAATATTCAATGTTTATAATAATTTATGACATAACCCTCGAGTCACCGGCCATTTGTAATACTTACTTCTTTATCTCTTCCACATGTTAACGTTTGTGCAATGATAATCGGGTCAGGGTTTACGTCAATATTGAATGTACCATATTATTTGCTAATTTCATTTAGCAGATTCTCGATTTTTAATAAGTCGATTGAAAATTGGATTTTTTTTAATACTTTATAACGTTTGATCACAATCTCACGTAATGTTAAATGACGATATTTTCTATTATGCTAAACACGCTAAACTTAGAGGCAACTGACAATGTAAATACTAGAAACTGTAATAAACTGGTCGTCCCATGTTTCAGACTTAGCAAAACCAGTAATAGTTTCTTAGGTAATAGTGTTAGGTTTTACAATAAAGTCCTAAAACATGTTACCGATTTGCCAGACTGCAAATTCAAGCGCCACGTGAAGCGGGTTTTAGTGTCAAAAGGATATTATAGAGTGGATCAATATGTGAACGATAGTGATGGCTGGAATTGACTCCTCTCTGTGCATCCACTATAAGCTATTGTATAATGTATTGGAAATATATGTAAAAAAAAATGTTCCCGATCAGGTTTCTTGCCGGTTCTTCTCGATGGCTGGGTTGTTTTTTGTTGTATGCATGTGCGATGACCAAATTGAACAAACAGTCCAACACCTCATTATGTGCTGCCCTGTATTCGGATTAATGAGATTCAACCTTGAACAAACACTAGAGACAAATCTAAAATATATAAATTTAGTCGAAATAATGAATAATAAAGAAAAAATGGATAATATAGAGAATTACTGCAAGGCCATAATAAAGGTCTCTGCAAGGCATTTAATAAATAACTCGCGCATCCCCAAAACATATATAACAAAGTCTCTGCCCACCCATGGAAGAGGAAACCTGGACTACAATAAAAAAAAACCAGATTTTTTTTTGTTTTTTTTTTTTTTATATCAAAGGAGGCAAACGAACTGGTGGGTAACGTGATGTTAAGTGATCACCACCGTCCATAGACACTAACGACATCAGGGACGTCGCAAGTGCATTGCCAGCCTGTATATGGGAGAAGGGGGAAGGGAAGGAAAGGGAAAGAAGGAAAGAGGAAGGGACGTGGGCCTCCGGCTCTCTCACTGACCGAACGAAACACAACAATGCAAGCACTGTTATTTCACGTCGGTTATCTGTGAGAGGGGTGGTACTATCCCGGAGGATCCGACCCATTCATGCTGAAACCAAAAATAGCTTCAGCGGGGCTCTACCACCTACATAGCTTCAGCGGGGCTCTACCACCTAAAAATTTATGACCATGCTGTGGTATCTAAGTGGAAGCGTTACGGACACTGGGTCGATCGATATAGGTTCAAAATTCTTAGAATTAGCCTGGGCTTCCACTGAAAGAAAACATCGTATTTTTAGAATTTTTTAATGCTCACCTCACAAATTATAAAGAACTAGCCTCTGCCCGCTTCTTCGTTCGCGTGGAAAAATACTTTGGGCTAACGCTAACACGGAAGCTCTCGAGAGGAAAAATACCCGATTATTAAGCATTCTTTATTGTTGCTCCGCTCCTATTGGTCTTAGCGTGATGATATATAGCCTATAACCATCCTCGATAAATAAGCTATATAACATTAAAATAATTATTCAAATCGGACCAGTAGTTCCTAAGATCATTCTCTACTACGTCACGATCTTTACCTCTTTATAATATTAGTAATATATATTAATTAATAAATTAATAATAGGATAAACTTTTGCAAGACATTTCTTCAGATAGTTATATGTATCGACATAATTTTCTATTAATCTTATTATTTTTGTATACACTGTAACAAACTAGATCCTAGACAACAAAATCTCCTAATGATTAAAAAAGAATCATGTAAATCCATTCCCTAGTTTTAGAATTATAACACTAGTAGATATAGGAAATAAAAACACGTTGTCTTTTACAATGGTAAGGATTTAGAAAAAAAATAGGATAGAAAAAGGTTTGATTAAAACAAGAGATTAGAGTCTGTTATATAGTTGTTTGGAATAAACATTAAATCAATTTTTATAGTATAATTATAGTTGAAACTTTAATTTCAATTGAAAGTGATTGAAATTTAATGTGTTCAAACACTGTCGATGGCTTAACGATAAATAAAACACTATACAAGAGCAATCATTAACTTTTACTGACACAAAAACATTGTGTAAATATACGTACAGTTGGCGTGTTTGTTTAGGGCGACCTAGTTGATGCTGTCGAAATAATTACCATTTTACGGAGAGCCCTTATATCTTACAAACTATTAGCCAACGAAGTTCAATAGGAAAATAGAATTGTCTATTTCTTCGAGACCTATAAAATCCCTTTATAGATCTCATGAGAAAGACCAATTTATATTTGCTATAACGACCATTACACGTGGAACTCCCATAATGAACGGTTTCTACGTACGAAAAGTTCAATTTTATATTAATTGAAACCAATTATTTGTGAGCTATCAACTCGAATGCTTGTTGTTAGCAACGGAGGTTATATTATAGTGGTTCTATCAATCGAGTTTATAACAATAGATATCGAAGTAGCCTGTTGAAATATGAATTAATATCGCATACGTTACGGCATAGTTCTAAATGGCAGTTTCTCTCGATAGTGAACATTTGTTTCATGAAAACATTAAGTAAATATTAAACGGTTATTGCAATAAATTTTACCATTCCTTTTCCATTCTCCCTTGTCAGATGTCATTTCAATAATTCATAGCTTTAATACAATATCATTTTTCACACAATTAATCTATACCTTACCCGGTCTCCCTTTTCTCCTATATCCGTGTACCTTCATACTCAAAACTTTTTTAGTGACATGACTTTCAACTCTTCTCATAATATGCCCGTGTCATGCTAACCTATTACTCAACTTCTCTGCCACTGGTCCAATGAGACTAGCTTAAACTTCCTCGGAGATCATATATACAACCCCGCTACAACACTACACGATCACCCCCACACACGTGCACGCTACACGCTTACACATGAAAGTGGAAGGGTTTACTTTTTTTTCCCTTATCGAACAGAAAAGCTCGCAATTTTCCGATAATAAATATATGGAGGAGTTGTTGAGGCTTGTATGCTTGGTACACATATACGTTTCAACAACTCATACATATATGAATAGTTAACTAGGTTAGCTAAGATAGGTCGCGATTTTGCATGCAACAGGCGACAGCCAAGCCGAGGTGTGCCGTGCACCCTTGAGCTGGTTGCCAAAATAAAATCGGCAGAGTGTCTTAAGCGCTCGCCTTAGTAGTCCGGTGAAGCTGTTAAGACATTGCTGGGTCAATAGCGTAGTCATTTTGAAAAAAAAAAATCGTCGGAGACATTCATTCTTAATCTTATCCGTTCTAGTTACACCACATATCCACCTTAACATTCGCATCTCAGCCATATAATCCTTTCTCATCCGTCTCTTTTGTAGCTCAGTATTGGGATCCATGCAACTCCATGTAATTACGATCCAAAAATACTAATGTCAACAATAAGTCACTGTGAGGGCATTACAACGGTTATCATGCGAACCAGTCTGGTAATATGGCATGTTGACTAATTATGGATCACGACACTTTTAGCTGTACCACTACGGCGAACACCACATCTTGTATATTAACGATCCAGTCAGATCCCGTCCAGCCACAATGAACATACAAGGTTCACGTAATACACAGTCGTACTAATAATGTACTTAGTGAAATGAAATAAACTCCGTAAATATTATGATATACTTGCTACATAATAATGTTTCATCTTCCTCGCATTTACGAAGAGAGCTCTTAAGTTTCTGTGATCCCCAGAGCGGAAAGCATGACGTCGTAGAGTTTCTGAAGGGTGCTGCTTACCAACTTTATTATATTATACACTATATTCTAAAACTGTGTGAATTATTTTTTGTAATAAATATTATGGTGTTATATATGTATATATTGTCATGTTAGGTAAAATAATATTTAAAGAGTTTAATATGCTTACTTGTTATTGACACTTTTACTCGATATATAAGTTAAGTACAATTAATTCATCGTTGAACAAATGCAGTTTTATTTAACATTATCTGTTATGTTATTAAAGATAAGAATTATGAATTACATTTTGCTCGCAGCTTTATTCGTGTTAATATAATTCTCATTATACCCCAGGAGGAGTATATTTTGTCTCGATATCCCTATCCGTGGTATGTAATTGTACTGTATCGTAAACTATTAATTATAGATAACTATATAAATAATAGTAAAATATACCAAAAGATAAATATTATAACCCTGACTTTTAATCTCTAAAATAGACATCATAAAACTTGAAAAAATAGGGTGTGCCCTAAAGACACGATAAGAGACAAATATTTTGATTTAAAAAATATAACAAAAAGCCAACGTCACGCGGTGTTCCCAGGCTGTTATCCATCCAAGTACTAGCCGCAGTCGACGTCGTTTTCAGTAATCGGACAAGAACCGGTGTTTTAACTCTACTCGACACAGTGTTTTCCGCCACCACTTTTCGTCACACAAAAAGGTTGCCGATCAGAATCTCTCATAAGAAGTTTTATTTCAGAAATGTGTAGATAGATCTTCGATGTTATATCTTACTAATTAATAAAATGCGATTGTAAGTTTGTTCGTATGTTACGTTGTGTCATATCAAACCTTAACCGATTATTATGACATTTTATACTGTCAAGGTTAAGGGTCAAGGGATTGGTTAAATTTACACTAACGCGAACGAAGCCACGGACAAAATACTAATTTACATATATAGATTTCTTTATAGTCCGATGCATAATTCGATACTACTCGATTCATAACTCGTATATCGATGTTTGGATACAGTAATATAGAATAACGGTACTTATGTTACAAAAATAATTAAAACGGTACAAGGAATAATTTACGGTATGATTGATTACAAAATATCAGATATGTATACACGACAAGAATAAAATAAAAATACAAACGTCGCACGGAATACGTACGTCCCTTTAATTGAATCGGGACGAAATTAACATGTTTATATCATAAAGTCACCGTCGATGCACGTAAATCAGGCAATGTTTTGAACGCCCGTGTAATAGTAATGCTGCAGCTAGTTGTGTTCGGCATAGTTACCATTTTATTTGCAGATACTATATTTCGAGTTCAGTGTGTGTAAAAATAGAAAGTTATACACGATATTTGAAGTTACACAAGCGGCACGCTATAATGGCCATTTTGACACATTACAATAGCAACGTGAAATGTGTATTTATTTTCGAAGAAAACATTACCAAATGCTGACTTGTTTTGTAGTTGTTGTAGTGTTCGCCGACGATGCTAATAAGTATATAAGAGGTACATATATATGAATACCGTATTGTGATGAAAATGAGAACATTAATAATTATAATCCATCAAGTAATCTGTAAAACGGCGCTGTTTTTTTGGTAATAAAAACTGTAAACTAATAACTTAGAAGTCAATGTATTGATAATATGTACATGATATACAAAGTACAACAATGTAGATCCATAGTATGTAGTTATACATACATACAGATTATAAATGTGTACTAAATTAATTCTGTGACCTAAAATTATACATTCGATAGATTTTAGGACTAACTGCACGTCACTATTGATGATAAAAAATAACAATTTTTGCCGCCAAAGGTGGTTATTAATTTATATGAAACTTCCTGAGCGGATAAACATCAAAACGGCCATAATAGCGAACTGCTATTGTACATCTGTACAGGGATTACCGACGGACATTCGTATTTGAGTAGCCGTGTGGTTATAATATGAGTATTTAGGTGGTCATATATCCGAAACCGATAACTTGTAATATCGTTTGATAAATCGCCGTGGATGGTGAAAGTAGTATTATTTTCTCCATGAAGTTTTATACTCTATCAATTTGACTATAATTCGAACCTAGATGGCGTTAAACGGTGTTTCACCTATTCTTATTAGATTTTGTCTTGTATTATGTACGATTAGTTTTGGACGCGTTAATATTAATTTGATCTATCATAACAGTAAATATTTCCTGGATGAAAGGTAGCTTTTCTTTTTTCTCGACATGACTACGCTATTGACCCATCAAGGTCTTAACAGCTTCACCGGACTACTAAGGCGAGCGCTTAAGGCACTCAGCCGATTTTATTATGGCAACCAGCTCAAGGGTGCACGGCACATCTCGGCTTGGCTGTTGCCTGTTGCATGCAAAATCGCGACCTATCTTAGCTAGCCTAGCTAACTATTCATATATGTATGAGTTGTTGAACCGTATATGTGTACCAAGCTTACACGCCTCAACAACTCTTCCATATATTTATTATCGGAAAATTGAGAGTTTTTCAGTTCGATAAGGGGAAAAAAGTAAACCCTTCCACTTTCATGTGTAAGCGTGTAGGCGTGCACGTGTGTGGGGGTGATCGTGTAGTGTTGTAGCGGTGATGTATATTTGTGTGTCACCGTATCGCGCAAGCAACGCACTCAAGGGCTCCCTACCGAGGGATCGAACCTAGGCTTGAGCCGCTGCTGTGGGAGGCCTAATCGGGTACACATATAAAAGTTCATTATGATCTGTTGTATAGTTTGGGCGAGAAAGCGTTGCAAACACATGCACTTTCGTAGTTATAACACTGGTTAGGATTTAACGCGGGCGAATGCGAGGATATTATTAGTGGTTTATAGAAACTTATTTTTTTTTATACTGTTACGCTTGCGAGTAAGAACAATGTGGTACGGAGAAATAATTTTTTGACACACATACACGCGCCGTTACGCACACACGCACGTATAAATAAGATTATTTATAGGATAAAATTAATTAGAAATTAATGTCTTTTAAAATCTTAACATTTTGTAAATCTATCGAGTGTTTTCTTTAAATTGTATATTAATCGGTTTATTTGCAAATTAACAAATTCCACACTTTAACATTTACATATGGAAAAGGAAGCAAAAAGTCGTCTGGCGCCACCGGTGTAGTAAACAGTAAAAAAAAAACAGCGTGATTATTAATCCGAGCTGAGTGGTGGCAACGAAACCGGAATGAAGCGGACACATTTATATCTCACATGAGGTGAAATAAAGTCCGTTCATACGGTACTACTCTTGTTTCATTGATTAAAATTTAACAGTTTGATCCTTTTTGTTAATTTTATTTTTGACAACCTATCTACCAGATTATTAACGCCGTTGTCGAGTAACGAATAATAATGCGAGTGTCTTGAGATAATGTCATTGTTCTAACAAGATGGTGGCCCTTTTACTAGAACTTTTTAGGGAATTCAACCTCCGTGGTGTTATTTCCCAACCACTTCACTTATGCACAATAATCGAAGTACATTACGTAAAATGACGCCAATATTAGAAAATACACACAAAATTCTGAACATAATATGATTATAATACATTATATTAGGAACAGTAAGATTTTGTGTAAATTATAAAAACCACTATAACAACAGACTAAAAATCCTGCCAAGAACTCTAAGAATTCTTATTAACATATGATGTAAAAAAAATAAACGAATTAAAAGTAAAATTCTTACGTACTCAATACTTTACTTTGTCGAACATAATCAACTGTTTTTTTTAACTGACTATACTATTGACCTAGCAAGGTCTTAACAGCTTCACCGGACTACAATCAACTGAATTTTTGATCTTTGACTATTATAATGTAAATACAGTTCCTTTTGAACTCAATAACCTCAAAACTACTGACCGTATTGGCATAGAACTATAGCCGTCCAATACGGATTTCTTTATAAAGCTAGGCTACTTTTTTTGAGTCGATTGATCTTTTGACATTTTTAAACGTTTAACGTAGCAGAGGGTCCCCCCTCTGGACCATTATAATAAGATATGCACATATATTAAAGTAATGCTTAAGCAAACATTATACTCCAGCATTTCGACTTTTCGTCTTAGTGATATCGCATGGCATAAAGTTATAAAACTTAATATTAACTTAGAAATAAAAAATATTGTTTTCTATTTTTTCTTTTATTTGGAATTCAACATTTGTTCACAAACTCACTCGATGTTACATGCTGATAATGTCTAAGAGAGTTATTACTGTAAACATTTAGTAGGACTCAGCTCTTAAGTGCACTACCTATGAGTGTTTAGTGACAGATTTGCGATATGAGGATTTTATCTGACCAAACGGGCATAGAGAAAGGCATACCTTCGTGCTAAAATTTCGTCACAATGATTTCCTTCATCGCAAGAAGTAAGAAAAAGTTTTTTTCTTTTTAGAACACATGTTTACAAGATAAATGAAGAAAACCTTTTTTTATGTGATATTGGAGGCAAATGAACAGGCGAGTCACCTGATGTTAAGCGATCTCCGCCATCCATAGACACTAGTAACACCAGAGCAGTCGCAATTACGTTACCAGCCTTTGTTTTGGGGGAAATGGGATGGGGAGAGGAGATGGTAGAAGGGAGAGAAGAGGATGGGAGATGGGCATCCAGCGCTCTCACTGACCGAACGAAACACAAGAATGCAAGCACTGTTACTTCACGTCGGTTTTCTGTGAGAGGGTGGTACTACCCCGAGCGAGCCGACTCATTCGTGCTGAAACCAATAACAGTTTTAGCGTGGCTCTACCACCTAGAATGAATACCTTGAATTAATTAGAAATCTTCAACAGTACCACCCTCCATTCAATTATATACTGCAGCACAACTGAGTGTACTATAGCGCTGATTTTCAATAAGAAAGACATTAAATAACAACAACAATAGACAGATGAGTAACAAACGAAACTGAAATACTACAATAATGTAAAAATTAAAAAAAAGTTTATTAATGTGCCTGCCAAAATTTCAAAAGTTGGGCATATACAAAAATACCACATAAATTTAACCTCCTTTATTTAAAGTGTTTTAAAAATAGACACGTGTCTAAAAAAGTATTATTACTTTCTAAAAAGGTATTATTACGTGTAGGTTCCTGTGAACAAAGTATTGCAGCTCGCGCGTGTCACTACTAAGCTGTTATGACAACGTGTCAGGAGGGATAAAGGAAAACTTGCGAGTGACTAACTAGGATGTGAGCTCTCATAGTTTTTACCTAGACACAGTATAGAACCTGTTCTATACATAGCTGTTCCTACAAGTTCTAATATCGCTTCAAGTAGAAAGATGTTTAACAATTATGGACACTGTCTTAGAAGATTTTCTCCGTCAGTTATTTAAAACGCTTTTAAATTAAATCATTATTAATATAAGCTTAGGTTATTCAGTTGTATTAAATTCGTTTCTGATGGCTTATTATTTAGCTTCATTGGATCCAATTTTATATAATAACTATGAGATTATATGATCAGTTTGATTAAAAACCTGTGAATTCTTCAAAGAGTAAACATCACCGATGGTTAAAAATGAAATGCAAAATGAACTAAATAAAGTTATATGATTGGAAAGATGTGGTGATTTTTCTTTTACACTATAACTGAAGTTACGCCGCGCCGATGTAACACACCATGAAGATAGTTTTAATTTTAAACGGAAGTTGCGCGCGCCAATGTAACACACTGCGAACTTAGTTGAAACTAAGGTATATTTTTTGATACACAGTTTATTTTCAGATAGTATATAAATCATTTCTTCTATATACTTCATTTGTGCATATTATTTATTCACATTTTATAATGGGTACAATGTGCAAAGACATTATTTCTCTCATCACGTCAAAGAAGAATAACTTCTCAACTGAATACGTAAGGTACAAACACTCTTTGTTATATAATACAAAATTAAATCTGACACTTCGAAGAGCGTAAAATTATTCAAGAGAGGCAAACATTTTCACGTAAAAAGTAAAGTTGACGCAATAAATGACATTTCAATGCAATGCGTCCATCTTGTTTGCCAAGTAACTGCCAAGTTTTTGGCGGGATCTTAGTTTGTCATACATTGGTTTTTATATTTTATTCATAGTCTTGTGTTATATCGCTCTATATTTTGTAATATGGGTAGTATTCATATTATTAACTTACCAAAGAACTTTTCTATATTTCTATCTATACATAAAATTAGGTAATAATTGTCGCAGGTGTCTATAAATAAGTAGTAAAATACGTATTTCAATAATTCTTAGAAATGTGTATCTGTCCCGCTGCCCGCGACATCGTTCGTTTTTTTTTTTTCGAAATGACTACGCTATTACATATATTAATAGTTAGCTAGGTTAGCTAAGATAGGTCGCGATTTTGCATGCAACAGGCAACAGCCAAGCCGAGGTGTGCCGTGCACCCTTGAGCTGGTTGCCAAAATAAAATCGGCTGAGTGCCTTAAGCGCTCGCCTTAGTAGTCCGGTGAAGCTGTTAAGACCTTACTGGGTCAATAGCGTAGTCACTTCGAAAAAAAAAAAACATTAAAATCTAATCTTCCCCGTGTCCTCATTCTAATGAATTAAAGACTATGTAGTGCTCCAGGCTGCGCTCAAGTCTTTCGTGAAAGCACTATAACAATTCATCTGGTAGTTTTGGAGGCTATCGTGTTAAATCTGATACATACAAATAAACCATGTTTATTCAGATACGACTCTTCAAAATCAGACCTACTTACAGGGTTAGTATATTTAAATATCCTCGATAAATCCTTTAGCATTCATTAAAAAATATAAAATATTTCCTCATTACAGTTGTTTATTTATTGATTATTCCTTTATATACTTTCGTCATGGAGACCCCATTACGTACGTGAGTCACAGTTGACCAGTGTCTCGCGGCTAATTTGTTATTACCGGCACTTGATATACAGCCTACTTGTATATCCTCTCGATCTGCATACTCATTAAATAGCTCCGAAGGTCGAAGTAATTCTGTATTAAAGATAAAAATTGCTTATTGGAGTGTAAACGTTCAATGAACCGTAAGAAAGCGGGTTTGACAAGGTCGTTTCCTGGGTACCGAATATTTTAGTTAAATTAACTAGCTTTTGCGTAACGTTGAATGCAACTTTGTTTATTGCGTGCTTTTAGACCCGATTTGATATATGTAAATTCTAATATATTAAGGGAGTTGTTTTGGGGAGACTATTACGTGTGGTTTTTGGGTAGGAGGGGGTCATGCGAATCTCACGTGTGAGAAAGAGACGGTTTCGGCAAATATCGTGGAATTTTGTTCGACCAAAAGTAGGTGTAAAAATGTGAGAAGATTAGATTAACTCAAAGTAAAACATGTTTCTAGATAAACTATATTAAAATCCATGACTTGGTGTAAAGTTATGTAGTATCGGCATTTCGAACCTTTATAGATTTTGCTGTCTTAGGTTTGAGTGCATGATTGGCGTAGTGTAGTTGATTTGAAATCGACCGTGATCAATTTCTTGTCTTTTTCTTACCCTATAGGATAAGGGTATACACATATCATTTTTCACACTCCATACTTTATCCGTCTTTCTTTACTGTCGTGTTTTGTATGATTTACAAACAATGGTTGTAGTCTGTGCTTATTATCAGTATATTTGTAAATTATTCTGTGATAAATAGGTGCGAGAATTGACTTTTTAAAAGCAGGATGCAGTTAAAACACTAAGAAATTTTCTGTAACTAAAAGCGCAATTTCAGAGTTATCATAGTTTCTAAGTTGATTGTCCTGAAATGCTAATTCAATACCGGTGATCTATCATAACCAATTAATTGTAGTACAGATAATCTCCCTGAAAGGTGGTTTGTATGCCTGCAATAGTCGAGTCAAAATTGATCCAAGCATTTCGACAAATAAAGCGCATGAAGAACAGATACATGAATTTCATTTTACCATTTACTGTACCATAAATAAAATCATTTTATTTATAATACCGCTAGTCAGGTAAAAGTAAATGCCTTGTGGCAATAACCTCGTCAACGTATGAACTAAAAGTGCAACAATGTATTCATTCATAAATCCCAAAACGATATTCGAAGATTTACAACGATAGGTTTTTATGAAAGTTTATTTAACAATATCGATATAGCAAGTTCGAAAGTAAATACATATCGTGCTTGACCTACACGGTCAGAGCGAGACGTGTAACAAGTTACAGCATCCCTTAAAAGGACCGCTTTAGTTTCTCATTGGAAACATGTCGAACACGTCACAAGACTGGATTATATAACAGGTGCAAGTTTTTGCTAAATCTCTACAAAGTCTTGTTTCGTTTAAAATCTGCGATCATGAGAAATATGTGTAAATATTGTTGTTTTTTATATTATAATAGCAATGGTAGAACGTATATCTTTTAAACTTTCAAAATCATGATTAATAAAGACCTTCAAAATCAACTAAGGTAACCGAAATATATATCCATCTTCTTCTTCTACCTCGGGTTTTCCCGACCTTGTGCCAGGGTCCGCTTTTCTACTAAACTTCTTCCACTTTGCCCGATCTTCGGGATCCTTCTATGTGAGGTTATGTTCCCTTAATTCCGCCTTCACCACGTCCAACTAGAGTTTTTTGGGCCTACCGCAAAACATTGGGCCTTGTAGAGTCATGCTGAAGCTACTGTCTTTAGTCTGTCGTCTACAGTGATTCTTATAAAACTATTGCTGGTTGTCAGAAGACTTCTTGGAGTATTATCTAGAATACATTTAAAAACGCTTTTTTTCTAGAAGCTAAACTATTATTATAATATAACTTAAGAAGGAAACATTTAAAATCGGTAAATCATTCCATTAGTTATTGTACATTTTATATTAGTAAGAAATAAAAGACAGCCCACAATTAAAGCAAACATAATATATAGTTCTCATGAAAGAAGATTATTTTTGTTACGAGCAACAAAATAGCGCACATCAACCAGTATAATATAGTCTTCGGATCTGTTCTCATAAACACTTGTCGCAACAGAACCTACAAGCCTATATAATTCTACTTACGATAACCAATTACGCAACAAAAGCGAACAATGAAATTTGTATTTGGTCTCTAAAATTAATATTCACTGGTAGATAATGGCCTTCGTTTATATATAAGAAACAGTGAAACAGCAAGTATAATAATAATATCTTGTCTTGCTCATTTTAATATTGTATTTAAGATGCAAAAGAGTTTAAATAATTTAAGAAAAAAGTTGCGGATTAAAAATAAGTTTTTGGGGTATAAGGAGTGTCGAGTAACATCTTAAGACTTGAGACACCCAAGCCAACCTCACCTGCACGTGGTGTATCCTGCTGATCAACGAACGAGGCAATGGCGATAGCGGGGTGGTAGGATTTTACAGCCCGACTGGGTCGCAACCACCATGTACATGGCGAAAAAGCCCGTCATAGTGACTCGCTTTTGCGCGTCACGTTTCGGGATCAGCCTGTGCATATCCAGTACCGGGTGACTTTCGTCATTATGGCCGGCATGACAGCGGTAACCGACATAGATGATCTGTCTCTCGGTGGTCGCCACTGTTTTTGGATTGTACTATGCTTACCATCAGGCATAGAGCAGTCACTTTGTCGTGCTTCAATAAAAAAAAGTACACAGAAAAAAAAATTTGAAATATAGCAATATTTATATACCTATTTCTCAACTTCTATCTGCTTAGAATTGCGTATTACGCAGCAAAAGAAAAGAGTGATGATGTTAGCAATTACTCCCTTAAATCAATAATCCGGTTTGAGCCATCCCCTCTTCCATTTACTAAAACATCTGGGATAACAAGGAATGTCAAAGTTCCACGGTCATCATTTTCCAAGTAAATATAGCTTACACTAAATGCAGCGATGTGTGAGTAACGTGAGAAAAGATTTCCGATACTACGAGACTTCTTTAGATAGATAGACTTAACTTGAATCACATTGAGTGCGATATAAACAAGGCCTGATATGTTATCTTAAATACTTGTTAATTATTATGTTCGTTTAACTATCTATTAGACTATGCTATACTATTTGCCGGTAGCTCTGTTTGTGTTATATTTTTGTTCGGCTGCTGCTGCTATAGATTCTGAAATGATGTAGAATACATAAAAAATGAAAAAGAGAATATATAGGAAGGTTAGTTGGTTTTTTTGGCGGGATCTTAGTCTGTCTTGTAGTGGATTTTATATTTTATTCATAATCTTGTGTTATTTGACTCTATATTTTGTAAATATGGTGGTGGTTTACGTAATATAGTTTGTTTATCGTGCATAAGTGAAGTGAATGGAAAATAATAACACGGAGCATGAAATTCTGAGATGCCACAAAAACTCCCTGGAAGGGTCTAACAAGGGATCCACCATTTTGTTAGAATATTGAAATGATCAAACGACGCTTGTAATATTATTGTACTATAACGCCCATTGAAAGAAAACATTGACACTGGCAAGTGCTTCTGCGGAGCCAAAACAAGAAAAAAAAAATAAAGATGAGTTTCTAAACTATCTAAAAGAATTATTATTAATAATATTTAAAGTCCATGAAATCTTTTTAATTGCTCTCAACATATCGTAAAATATGTCCAACTATCAATCCTCTCAAAAGCGGAGCTCCTAATTTCAAATTCAAATTCCAAATTTCAAATTCCAAATTCTTATAACTAATATATGACCTTATGTAGCTTTAAATTGTGATTTTTTAGAATTTGTGGGTTTGTATAATACAAAAAAAAAAAATTAGAAATAAGCGTAACTTTTAAAATAATTTAAATTTAATTCCGCCATAGCTTAAATAGAATTAGTAATGCCTTTATAAGAATCGTGCGTAAACACAAACAGATAGGTACATACCGTTCAAATTATAGTCGGCAGTGATTGTTTCCCACTGGCGGTGACCTAATTGCGATTGATTCGTTCGATTGCTTCGATTCGCAAGACCGTAATACCGAGAGCTCGTGTCCGTTGTTAGTGGCTATCAATTGAAATTCATGAAATTCTAAATCAATTCACGGGAGCGGTAGGTCCGTTGAAATGGTATACGATTTATCTTTGATTATTTTTCTATACTAGCCGTGCCTGCGACTCCGTCCGCGTGAACCTAATGTAAATAAACAGTGACTTATAAAATCTGATTGTATTAAATCCACTTATATATGTACTTTTTATTAGTATTTAAGACGCGTCGTTATTAAAATTAAAATAACTTTTCATACAGTGAACCGATTTTAATAAAACTAAGACCAAATGTTAGTTATGATATTCTTGATGAGGCTTCATCTTGAAGGTAATGATGCATATTCAAATAAATAGACAACCATTTGCAAAAGTGATTGGACTGTATTAATATTACTTATGCCTAGACGCTTGCAACAATTTTTTTTTTACAAAAATTTGAAAAGTACAGCCCCGTTAAATTTATTTTAGTTTTAAGGACTCTTATTTCATCGAATATATCATCCCTATTGTTTCCCAATCTTTCTAAGTCCATCAAGAGAGTGTCTTATGAGGTATCATTACAAAATCATAGAGAAGGACAGGGTTCAGTAAGTTGCCAACCGTACTCTAATATATAGTATTGTACTATATTTCAGGTAGACGTACTATATACTGTTGAAGAAATATATAGTACGCAAAAATACAATATTTTCAATGCCGAACGAAATGTAACAAACAATTATTTATTTTAAAAAATAATTAACGCACAGTTTCATTAAATTTTGAGTGACTTCGTGTAACCTAATTCCAGACTCCGAACGCATCTACAATCTTTTGTTTTTGGCTCCCACTGATCTCTATTTTCTATATTGAGGCGCTGCCAGCATGTCAAAATTGTCAATATCAATCTAAAAATTTAATTCAAAAAATTGTTAAAAAATGCAAGAAGTGCATAGAAAAATATTTTTTTATAAAAATAAAAGAGTAACAATTATATCTTTGTCTATTTTTAATTCTTTCCATAAAATACTATATTATTTAAAAGTGTACTATATTTTTAATTTAAAAAATACTGCATTTCTCATAAAAACAAAGAACAATGGCAAACATGTACGACAGTCCTTTCATGAAACACTGGATATCTGTTGTCATATAATATTGTGATGTTCATCTTTTCATCCTATTTCATATTCATTTGTATAAAGGCATTTAGTTATTTAATTTTATTTTTTAAATTACTACTAATGTATATAATTTGTTTTTGTGGATCTTTGTTGTCTGATAAATAAATAATTATTATAAAAAATGTTGGCAACCTTAGAGTTCCCTCAAGATGCTGTGACGAATATCTATATTCTGGCAACTACTTCTCATACTACTCTTCGATCTTTCGATGCTGTTCTGAGCGCACTTCATCATCAACTGATGCGCATACCCAATTCTTGTACATACATCGCAGTTGGAAGCTTTCGCTTTCCTCATTACTGGTTCGAGTTAATTTTCAAAATGACTAAATCGGTTTTAATTAAACTTTTACTAATAGATAAGGAATATTTAATAGTATTTTGTAAGTCAAATACCATTACGCATTGCAATAACAGTAGTGATTACAAATTTATAAATTGTAATAAAAAATCAATGCAAGTCTTTTAACAGTTAAGAATTACTTAATTAGAAAAAAAAAGCCAGTCAAACAGTACAACTTTTCGCACGAACTAAGTCCTGGGAACTAACTAGTGTATTATATTAATGGACGCAGATATTAGATTCGTCCATAAACGCGGTTAGCTAAAGCTTAACAGTTCCATTTAAGTGTTAAACGTTACGCTCTGTGACTAATCTGAGATTAGTCAAGAAGCTAGAAATTTTAGAGTAAGTATTTGTTTTTTCTTCTATTCTGCAGACTCTTGCTCCTCACCTTTTTGCTTTCGTTTTATTTATAGTGTACATCAACAATCGTATCTGTTAGCAACTATTGGGTTATTTTTATTACTTTATATATTTATTTGTTTAATTTTATGATTTCATTTAACTATTAGCTACTATATGACGGATTTTTAATTATGTTATTGCCTTTATGGCGATTTCATTTTGATCCTTTATCTTTAGGTTAGTATTCACAAGTATTTGATTACTGACATCGTTGTTTTTTAATTTAATTTTTTTTATTTCGAATATTATGGTTATTTTATCTATTAAAATTACATATTCCACGAAGCACAACAATATATTAACGAAGTAATTGAGTACTGACATTTTTAATATATTGTTGTTGTACAACAGAAAATGTTGTTTCAATCAAATGAAGACATGAATAAATACAAACATAATTTTTATATTTATAAAAATAATTGTATTAGCTGATATGCACGCTGTTGTTATTATTTGTTGTAATTTTTTTATTTTCACTTATTAGGTATAGCAAAATTGTGCAAATATTCTCTGAATATCTACATATACTATTTTCCATGGCGATTAATTACACGGTATAAAGTATATTTAGTGACTAATTATAGTTATACGCTTGATATAAAAACCTTTTCCATTAGAAAACATTCAAATTTACCATTTTAATGGTGGTTGGTTACACGTTGTCTCATTTTATCCATTCTATAGTTCTTAGGTATAAAAATAAATCACTAAGTAACTATTGAGTTACATTGTACGATGCTTTTTCTTTCAAGTTGTGCTTATATTCCGTGTCTTTTGTGGATATTTGATAAATAAAATACAGAAAATGTGTCTTTACGTAATCATGTTTTTATTAACTACTTTGTGATAAAAAATAAAAATACAGCTACTAATGAATTGGGACAGATATTTCTTACTCTAAATTAGAACGCTTTCGTAACTCTCCGGCATGTTATGATTTACTGTAGTGCGTGACCAATCGATTGATTACTGCGGAGATTCCGACCGTGTCAGTTTATTTGACACTGCTTAAACTTGGACCAAACCGTCAAGAATACAAATTACACAATAAAAGCTATATTGCCGGATAAATCAGCATTCTCAAACTTGCCTCATAGATATGGTAATTTACAGTAATATTAGAGGCAATAAATATACATTACAGCCGAGTGTCTCGATTGTTAAATGTCTATAATATCATATAATAATCAGTTTGTGTATTTTCGCGTAATAATTTTCATCAGATATTGTATATTTACATCCCCTGTATATAACTGGGTATTTAGATTTCATCTCCGGAATTAAATTTAGGCAATAACCCAAACCGAGGATTTTGACACACGCTAATTACAGTTTCAACTATATGTGCCTTCTACGCTCGTCACTCTGAAAGGCCCTTCATGCTAACAGGGTTACTAACTATTGTATTTATTGGGGTGATTTTTTTTTGTTATTAATTCTAGCATAAAGTTAAATGTAAAGGTATGCGACTTTAACACACGGCATCTTCCAATGCAGCTAAATAGATAGACGCGTGTTTCGGCGGCTTTGTTTAATAGTCAGTTATAACATTTAAGGTGTTACCTTCTTCCATCACTTAAAGTTAGCTGAGACTATTCTCAAACGTTAAAAATAAAAGTTAGCTAATTTTTTTTTTCTCGAACTGACTACGCTATTGACCTGGCAAGGTCTTAGCAGCTTCACCGGACTACTAAGGCGAGCGCTTAAAGCACTCAGTTGATTTTATTTTGGCAACCAGCTCAAGGGTGCACGGCACACCTCGGCTTGAACTGTTGCCTGATACGTGCAATTCGCTACCTATTTGAGCTAACCTAGCTAACTATTCATATATGTATGAGTTGTTGAAACGTATGTGTACCAAGTATACACGCCTCAACAACTCCGCCATATATTTATTATCGTATTAGCTAAAGCTAAAAGCAAGCAGCTTCAAAAACCAATTCTTTTCTGAATTGTTATCTTAAATACTTGTAGTTAATTATTATGTTCGTCCTACTATTTACTAATTAGACTATACAATTTTCCATTACTTTGCCGGTAGCTCTGCTTATATTTTATTTCTGCTCTGTTGATCTGCTATAAATTTTGAAATAACTTAGTATACATAATTTTTTTAAGAATATTTAGAGAGGTCAGTTTTTAGATATCTATTTAGATATCTTAATATTTATAGGCTATGAAATCTTTTTAATCGTCCCTTAACATATTTTATTATATGTCCAATCAACAATCCTCTCAAAGGAGAAGCTTCTAATTTCAATAATTGCAAAATTTCCATCATTAAATCAATCAATCAATTAAAACAATCTATATTCAAGGGAAAAAGCTACCAAACACTCTTTTTTAAGCTGAGCGTTAACGTTTTTAAACATACCTCATGTTTTTATTGTAGTAAGAAGCCAATAAAGATTTTCAAATAAAAAATCCTTTATAACGACATCTAGAGGTTACTGAAGAATTATGACTCACATTATTTAAACTTGAAGCTTTTTATATACCCGTTTTCATGAAACTGGACAATTATTCTTCTAGCACTGTAATTTTAAACATACTAAGCTTGTTTAAAATCTATGTACAGCAAAATCATCAAGTTTATTTATGATGAAGTCGTGTGTATCGAGTTAGCTCAATCGAGTTAAATAATTTCGCGTTGGTTACAATGAATCTAAAATCATTGCTTGTTTTACAGGGCTGTCGAAATATTTTTGCCAAATTTTATAATACGTGTTTGAGTGAAAAAGACAATTTATTATATATTAGCTGTACTCATGACTTAGTATATTTATTGCATAAAACCCTAGTAAATATGAATAAGACCTGAGGATATAAACAAAAAGTTTATTCCAGTAACATGGGACAGAGGCACTCAAAGCAGACAGGTTGGTGGTAGAGTCACGCTGAAGCTATTACTGGCTTCAGTATGAATGGGTCGACTAGCTCGGGGTAGTACCACCCTCTCACAGAAAACCGACGTGAAGTAACAGTGCTTGCATTGTTGCGTTTCGTTCGGTCAATTAGAACGCCGGAGGCCCACCTCTCCTCATCTTCGCCATCTCCTCTTCCCTTCTTCCCCCCATCCTCCAACACAGGATGGCAACGCACTCGCGACTCCACTGGTGTTGCATGCTCTACTACTCTGACTATATGTTAACGCTTGTCCACAATCAGCATTTTCGACGAAAGCTTCCACGCGGCTTGACTTTTTCCAACACTTCCAACATCTATCGCTATATTTCAACCAATTTACAAAAAATCTTGACAAATCATATTCCAATACCTCTATTATGAACCACTATCTATTAATGAAAACCGCATATGAAAACCGCTCAATAAGTTTTGTGTTTATTTTTTATTTATATTAACCCTACTAAAACACAAGTTTGCGCATTTACCGCGAAAAAGATCAAATTTGACGCAATGCCCAGCTTTCAGGGAGTCTCCTTAGTCGCCAAGCCCAATATTGGTATCCTCGGCGTTGACGTATCGAGTGACGTTCAATTTGGCGGTCATTTGTAGAGCAAAGCATTGTTGGCCTCCAAAAAACTAGGTGTCCTTAATAGGGCAAGAAAGTATTTCACACCAGAACACCGTTTACTACTCTATAAAGCGCAAGTACGCCCACACATGAAATACTGTTCTCACCTTTGGGCTGGAGCACCTCAATATCAACTGCGTCCGTTGGACCGCATCCAGCGTAGAGCAGCTCGAATCGTTGGCGACGAGGTATTATCCGATCGGCTCGACTCATTGGCACTGCGTCGGGACATCGCGTCTCTTTGCGTTCTTTATCGCATCTACCACGGAGTGTTCAGAGGAGTTGTTTGGACTTTTACCTGCCGCTACATTCCACCATCGTACTACCCGCCTGAAACTTAAATTTCATTCACACCACCTCGATGAGTGGAGGATTTCCACGGTGAGGTTTTCAAGGTCGTTTCTGCCTCGCACTGCGACCCTGTGGAATCGACTCCCAGCGGCGGTGTTTCCAAGCAACTATGAATTGTAAACTTTCAAGAAGCGAGCGTACACTTTTCTTAAAGGCCAGCAACGCACTTGTGACCCCTCCGGTGTTGCAAGTGTCTATGGACGGTGGTGATCACCTACCATTGGGTGACCCGTCTGTTCGTTTGCCCTCTATAATATAAAAAAAAAAATCATGAACAGACAGACAAAAGCTCCGGAGATTTTTTTAAAATAATATGTAGTGATAAAGAAAAATATGTCCTCAAAATATAGGCACCAGAAATTAGTATGTACATACATTTTTGTAGATTATGAGTCAGCCCTGGATTGAAATACCCCCTGATTCCTGTAGATTATACAGCAGAGCCGTGTAGCCAATTTCTAAAATTTATTACCGCCCGTTACATAGACCCTTGATAAATGTTAGTAATCTAGACTCGGAATGAAACCTAACTATCGCATAGTTAAAATTTATAAATAATTGCTTAATGTCTTCACGGCTACAATTAATGTCGACTTGTAACTTAAGATGTGCATTTTAATCTGAGAGGCCTAGAACATTGGTTATAAACATCATTATTTAATTTTTTGATCATCCAGAACATACTTGTTATTTGACCTTATTATATTTTGCTGGGTATATATTGTAGAAGCTACCATCAGAAACATGGAGATCTTTTGATAAAATCGTAACTAATGCCTTTTTATCTCTGTGTGAAAGCAACAAAATTGAAAAAAAATGCTTTTTTATAATTTTAGCGTTTTCTCACAGTCTTGGCTGATGTTAAATGACTATGTAGCCTAAAATGATAACTTGTTAATTCTGGAGGAAGACCGGCTCTTAAATATTGCTTGTGTGACAAATCTCGAGATGCTTGGCTATAGAGTTTCAACTTGAAGATGGTCACTAGCCACGTGGGCATTATAAAAACCCCTCTTACCAGGCCATCATACTATGGCTTCAATAGCATGTGTCCTTTACTGAGAGTTCAGGTTTATTATAAGGATTTGAAAATACGTCGGTCGACACGGTATGCGTAAATAATTCCAACGATCTATTATTGTTACAAATTCTAGATCAAAATCATATATTTGTGTCGTTACATTTCAAAAAGAAATAAAAGCTATATACCGGTTCCTACTCATCATCATCATCATTACCCTTATCTCACCTAAGTAGGGTCGGCACAACATGTTTTCTTTTTCCACTCTCTCCTATCAAATGTCATCTCAGTATTCACACCTTTTACGCACATATCATTTTTCACACAATCCATCCGTACCTTTTTCGGGCTTCCTCTACTCGTATATCCATCCACCATTATATTCAACACTTTTCTAGTTATATGGTTTTCATCTCTCCTCCTGACATTCCCATACCCTATTACTCCTCAGCTTCTCTGTCACTGGTGCTATTTTCAAACTTTCTCTGATATACTCATTCTTAATCTTATCCATTCTAGTCACACCACACATCCACCTTAACATTCGCATCTCTGCCACATGTAATTTCTTCTCATCCATCTCTTTCGTAGCCCAACACTCGGACGCATACAGCATGACAGGTCTTATCATAGTTTTATAAACTTTCCCCTTGAGTTTCAAAGGCATTCGTGAATCACAAGCTACCCCAGACACATTTCGCCATTTCATCCATCCTGCATTTATCCTATTCCTCACATCCTTATCAATGCCACCGTCGTTCTGTATCAGTGAGCCGAGATACCGAAAATTGGAGCAGGCTGCTAAGGATACACCATTTAAGGCTATGGGAGAAAAACTAGATGTACCACCTTATGTACCGGTTCCTAATATTTTACGTTATTTTTCAAGATCTTCATATTTTGCACATGTTAAACACGAAGATCATAAAAACATACTGGAAACTTTATGGACGCCAAAACATGAACTTGTTCTTAGTGTATAAAAACTGGAAATGAAGAAACCTCATTTTGAAATGTGACGACATATTTACCTATCATATTGGGATGTGGAGATGAGAGGAAGTTCTTAGTAGTGTATAAACCCACCTACAAGTGCAAGGTCTACAGATTTCCAGGCCAAGGATCCTAAGCAAGTGCTTCGAACTTGCGTCCTGAGTCTATATTGTAAAGGCGTACGCGTTTATAGGTGGTAGAGCCACGCTGAAGGTATAACTGGTTTCAGCATGAATGGATCGGCTCGTCTGGAGTAGTACCACTCTCTCATAGAAAACTGACGTGAAGTCACAGTGCTTGCATTTTTGTTCGTTCGGTCACTGAGAGCGCTGGTGGCTCACCTACCCTTCCCTCGCTTCTCCCTACTCTCCCTCCCCCATATCCCTTCTCTAAACACAGGTTACTTGCGACTCCCCTGATGTTGCAAGAGTCTATGGGCGGTGGTGATCACTTAACATCAGGTGACTTACCTGCTCGCTTGCCTCCTGTTACATAAAAAAGGTGTATCAGTGGTTCCGTACACTGCCTGCGCTCATCTCCCTGTTTCGCTCAATTTTGTAAGATTCCATTAAGACCGCTTTGGGTGCTTCCTAAACTTATTGGAGATTGTGAGAAGCCAACACTTTTTGTTAGAGTACAGGAATCTTGTTAGAACACCCGTTACTCCCACGAGTTACCAGAATATTTTAAACTGATAAGTGTAAACGTATAGATAAAATAGAAGTGTTGTTTGCACAGACTATACATCGAAATAAATAAACCGATTTTAACAAACCTTTTACAAGTAGTTTGATGACTTAAGGTACTGATTAAGTTACGTATGAAGGATTTTTTATTAATATCCGATTAGGCCTCCCACGGCAGCGGCTCAAGCCTAGGTTCGATCCCTCGCTAGGAAGCCCTTGAGTGCGTTGCTTGCGCGATACGGTGACACACAAATATACATCACCGCTACAACACTACACGATCACCCCCACACACGTGCACGCCTACACGCTTACACATGAAAGTGCAAGGGTTTACTTTTTTTTTCCTTATCGAACTGAAAAACTCAATTTTCCGATAATAAATATATGGAGGAGTTGTTGAGGCGTGTATGCTTAGTACACATATACGTTATAACAACTCATACATATATGAATAGTTAGCTAGGTTAGCTAAGATAGGTCGCGATTTTGCATGCAATAGGCAACAGCCAAGCCGAGGTGTGCCGTGTACCTTTGAGCTGGTTGCCAAAATAAAATCGGCTGAGTGCCTTAAGCGCTCGCCTTAGTAGGTCGGTGAAGCTATTAAGACCTTGCTGGGTCAATAGCGTAGTCATTTCGAAAAAAAAAAAAAAGATTTTTTATTATTTTATGTTCCTTTTTTAAGGAAATAAGGAGTAACAATGTAACGATAAAACCATTTTTATGTAATCAAAGTCGCATGCCACATTTATAAATGTAATAATTGTAAATATTTAATATCAGTTTTCTTAAATCATAATTGCATTGCTGTAAAATATATTTTGACAACACCAACTATAATCCGTAGAACGACATTTATATACTAACGTTGAATTTAAATGCCATAAAAGGGTAATTTATAATACATGAGAAATAAAATAAAAATAAACGCAAACTTATCACAAAGTCCCGCTTTATTTAATAAGATTTCCGAGTAAAATAATACAGTAAAATATAGGTTGACAAGGCAAAAAATAAAGTACGGGATAAAATGACCGTCGGTCCGCGGTGACCCCGGCGCTGCAGGGCGCCACGGCGTCAGATGTCCGAGGAAAAAATACAAAGATTAAATCAGATAAAATCAAGATGAAGGTAATTTTATCGTGAGAATATTCGCCTTTGTTTGGTTTGTCTGATAAAAGCAATTCTTTACGCTTCCGAATCGTTCTGGAAGATATTCTTTAAGAAAGAGTCGTAAATGTTTTTGTTTATTTTATTTCTAATGCAATCTTCATATACTAGTACATTAATTGTTATTTTGCATATTTCGAAGCATTATTTCATCAGGTTTCCCACCCTGATTCGGACGCGTTCAACTAGTATGTGGACCCCAGGACCCCTTGCCAAGGCCCATGAAACGGCAGGGGCACGGTTTTTTTAAGGGCAACTTTGAGGCCCAGTCGTTAAATGCATTTGAGCACGAGGGTTGTAGTCTTCAGTAGTAACCAGGCGCACCACTGTCTTGCAGTTCCCCCCTGGGCTACGACTAGAGTGTCTTTCGCGTAATAGATTCGGACCCTTTCGTAAGCTAGATTCCACAGCAGGGGTCTCAGGAATGAAACCACTAACCTTACTATTGTTATTCGTTCTTACTGGTGCATCGTCACATACACGGACAAACAATTAATATTGAAATATTTATTGTTTAAATTAAAGGTTAAAAACCACACAAACATATATACAAAAGAACTAATCAGCGCTGAGTCCTGTTGCAGTTAACACGAGAACTGATTAAAACAAAAGCCCAGAATCACGATCTACCCACGTATGAAAAATATAAAAATGTCCGGACACTTGCAACAAAACAATTTTCACGTGAATAAAGTCGCGGGTAGCAGCTAGTAATTACAATAATACTGGCGTGTGGTTCACAGTAGGACAATGAATTATTACCGAAGGGGTTGCACGGGTAACCTGTAGGCTCGTCAGGTATCGTGACGTAACAACGTGACGTAACAATCACTTCAAACACCGAGAAGTTGATAATTTTGTATACGACCACTACGTAGTCTTACTATACGAATTGTTGCCGAACATTCAAAATTTCTCTTTTGAAGTGATAATAGCGACGACAAGAGGCGGTCTCTTCATTATATCTTCATTTAAAATCAGCTGAAATTTTGGTGAAACGCTAAGACATGAAGTATTAAAAAGACTTGGATAAATGTACACGAGATGGGGCCTTTGAAATTATTTTTTGATTTCTGAAGTATCTTTGTTAAAAATGTTTGAAGTATAATGATTGGAGATATGGCCAAAGAGTTCGTTGGCTTCAGTAATACTAGATAGAGTCATGTAAAGCTACAGCGTAGAGGCCATGCAAAAAGCAATTGAAACTAAGGTCCAAGCACGCAACATGCATCATCTGAATACCAACTAATGAGACATGTTCTTTGGATTTTTTTACAAGGTGCATTTAACTTTAAAGCCTTGCAAATATTTTTTTTCATGAGGCTATGGTGATGAAATAAATCATATATTATTATATTGCCCCAAACTGCACACAAATGATTTATGAAAATCCCATGATAATTCGTCTAGTAGTTTGGGTGAGTCAAATAGACAGTCACATAGAAGTCTCAAAATAGAAAGTTTTCAGTTACGGTTCTTACATTACTCGTAAGTTTTTTGCAAATAATATGGATTTATGTCACACAGTTCTACGGGTTTATTATAATAATATAGACAGATAGAACAATAACATATAAATAACATGCATTAACGATTTAATTTACTTACAGAATCGATAAGATCCCCGACTGTTAATGCATTATTATGATAATAGATCATGTGTCCTGGGTTGAATGTCATGTAAGTTATCGGGTGACGACCCTAATGTCAGAGACGTATCGAGGTATTCGAACGTGGCCATTATATTCTTTTGACATTTCTCATTTCGTCGTATGTCGAATACTTTCAATATCTAATACGTATATGATTAGAATGAGCGAAGTTAGTCCTAAATGCCAAATGGAAGATGTTTATCAGTTGTTTTCTGTTAAAAAAACAATTCAACTTCTAGATTCAAAATTTATCATACACATATATTTAAATATTTTTTATAAATAACATAGGACTATCTTCTAAATCATTAGTAAAGTAATTTATACTCAATATTACTAATACTGTATAGAAATAGTTATATAATATTAAGCACTCGGCCGGCTGCTTCCTAACATAGGGGGGCCTGGCGGACGAACGGTATGGGCGTTACACTATTGACGCCGTCCGCCCGGTCCTGTCGGATTGGATTGGGAGACGTTGGGGCTCCCTGTCGTTCAGACTGGTGCAGGTGCTCACCGGGCATGGTTGCTTCGGGTGGTACCTGCACCAGATCGCTCGTAGGGAGCTAACCGCCGCATGCCATGAGTGCGGCGCTGCGAAGGATACCGCGCAGCACACTCTATTTGAGTGTGCTGCGTGGGAGGGACAGCGTCGCATTCTGGAAGCGGCGGTAGGGTTGGATTTGTCGCTGTCGAGCGTGGTTTTGGCCATGCTTGACAGCGATGAGGCGTGGAATGCAGTGTCCTCTTTCTGCGAGAACGTCATCTCGCAGAAGGAGGCGGGGGAGAGGATCCGCGAAGATGGAAAAAAAAGTTATACAATACTTTGTCAACATATTTAATAATTGTTTATTATTAAGGATATAGGAGGAGGATATTACATTGCTTTCTACTTTATTTAATACCAACGGCCCGCTCCGGCTTCGCACGGGTATATTATATATAGCCTATGTCATTAACTGATAAAATGATTAAAATCGATTTATTTTATTTTTAAATCAATTAATATATTACAGAATGTCTTTATATACAACGTTCACAGCTTTCTTATCATTAGACAATACAAACATGTTTTCTCTAGAGGTTACTCTTGAAAGAGCGACATACAATACTTAGTACATTATTTTGATAAATTTCGTAGGGATCAGCCTGCGTTTGTTGTAATGTAAGCAGAAAAAATGTAATTATTTACGACATCACATTAGAAACCTAAAAAATAAAACAGTATTTCTCCACTATTTATTGGATGTGATTATACATATAAACCTTCCTCTTCAATCACTCTATCTATTAAAACCGCATCAAAATACGTTATGTAGTTTTAAAGATTTAAGCATACATAGGGATATAGGGACAGAGAAAGCGACTTTGTTTTATACTATATAGTGATAGGATTCTAAAAGATTTCTTCTTCTTTCAATCAACATTGGCAGTATTTTTATTAATTATTAATGTGATTTTCGTTAAAATATTTAAAGGCCCGTTACAAAAGCATTAAGGTGATCAGCTTCCTGTTGTAATGTAGATAATAGGTCATGTAAGTGTATGTATAAGTAACTTTGTATGCAATAATTTTCCAATGTTATAACACAAATTAGGTTTAATTACGGTCAAATCATGATACATGGTATTGCTCCTCAAGTATCAACTATACGCTTTTTATTCATACCACTTCTGTCTCCTCCATCCTTTCCTCTCACCAATGCCTCCCCTCTCCTCTAACCCCTTCACCCTCCTCTTAGTCCTTCTCCACTAACACAGGCTGGCAACGCACTTGCGACTCCTTTGTTGTTGGTGTTTTTTTTCTGTTTTTTTTGTCTGCTATGATATAAAAAAAACTCATATAAATAACGATTAGCATATGTACATGCTTACATATAATTATATGTAAATAAATATTTATTATTTGCAATACAGCGTTTAAAAAACAAGTTCTGAACCACTTCATGTTATTCTGATTGCGTACCTGTTCTTTATATGATTTATGTCGTTCGTTTGCTACGGTAACATATATGCGACAGCTGAACAAAAGCATTGCAATGGATTTTTTGTCCGCCATTATGCGTCTGCGCAGGCAATAATGCAGCTCACCGTAAAAACCTATAAAGGTCCGTTGAAAGAGTCCCTTTGGTATAACGAGTCTTGAAAATGATTAGCGAGAATTTCGATCTGTTATTTAAAGGTTAAAATGGATGTCTTTTTGTGTTTTTATCTCTTTTTATCTCGTTTCTTTAGGAATTGTATAATATTTTTTTATGTTTATATATATTTATTTTACTTTCGTTGCAGGTAAGAAACACGTCTGTTCAAAATTGGTTTTGGTATGTAGATCTATCATTATATATATCTTTTTTTAATATTATCAAGACTTATAATTTTAGATGTTAATTGTAGTAAACGCTTCAAATGAAACTTAAGAGATCCGACATTTTTACATTACAAAGACTTTCGAATATCGTTTTTATATATTTCATTTGCCATATGCGCTTACAAAATAAACTTTGTAGCTATACTTTTACTGAACATATTAATAGTTTCAAAGTTGGTTTACGACTAATCAGATAAATACCTGATATTAAATTACTGAGACCTAAACTTCGGTGAGACTTTATCCGTGTCATTACAAAAAAGTTAAATATGTATTGAATATTTGCTTTAAAAAAGTTTGGGTACTTTCGTATTAAATGCACCGTGGTTCCCGAACGTTGCCGAGGCTAGTTCGCCTTATCCTTTTTCACAAAGCGAGACAATAGAGCAAGATGGCGAACGTACAACGAGAGCGGTGCATTTAAAACCTAAGCTTTTTAAAGCAAGTATTCAATACGTATTTAACTATTTGTAATAACACCGCAAAGGTTTTAGCGTTGGACCAAAATCTCAACTGATATTAAATGACGATGAGATCTACGATGGTAGACATGTTAAACCTAGCAGAGGCTGGCTCTTTAGTGCAGCTTTTGGAAGACACCAACCGATGCTTGACGACAGAGTTTGAACTTGAGGTAGCTAGCCAGACGGACTTAGCAAATACCCCACCTCCATGCTATGGTTTCATTGCGATGTTTTCTTCACGAAAAGCTCCAACTCAGTTAATAGCATTCGAACCTATGTCCATCGACACGGTGTCTGAACACGCTATATACTAAAGAGCAATCGATTCAAAACATACAATCAAGGCGACTGTCTTAAGTACGAGAAAAAAGTAGATAAGTAAATTGACTTAATACATCCAGATGGTTTTATTAGTCACAGTTTTTTTTTACATTGGGTTCCACGCGGACGGAGTCGCGAACACAACAAATAAAATATATATATATATATATATATATATATATATTTCATATAGGAGGTAAACGAATAGTCGGGTCACCTTTTGTTAAGCGATCACCGCCGTCTATAGACACTAGTAATCCCAGAGAAGTCGCAAGTGCGTTGCCAGTCTGTGTTTGGGGGAATGGAGAGAAAGCGAGAGGGGTTAGAGGAGACGGGAAGGGAGAGGAAAGGGGAGGGGAGATGGGCCTCCGGCGCTATCACTCACCGAACTAAACGCAACTATGCAAGCACTATTACTTCACATCGGTTTTCAGTGAGAGGGTGGTGCTACCCCGGACGAGCCGACCCATTCATGCTAAAACCAATAATAGCTTCAGCGTGGTTCTTCCACCTATAAATATACAGATAACTAGAAAAAATGTTTGTAAGCCTACATGTAATTTAGCTATATTGCTTATAGAATAAATATACTACATTTCATGATTTTGTAAATTATAATTTCTACCGTGTTATCGCCAACGCCGTGCCTTCATTAGCCTTTGTACTCTTACGACCCAGTATGATGTCCACGTAAGGGCTTTTATGGTAGGACGACATATTATAATCGAGCCAGACACGATTTATTTTAGGTCAACGAGCCATTCGAGTAGGTACCACACCTGTGTCAGTTTTCAGCGATCACATGAGCGTAGGCTGCGTGGTTAGTAATTAACATATTTGATCACGATAAGCAAAGGGCGGGGTGTTATGTGTAAGACTCGGTTGTTTATTAATAAATTTCATATTTTAATTAAAGTTAATTGAAATTTCATGGTAATTTCCTGCCATATGTTATAGTCAATGCTTACTTGTGTTTATAATTTGTACGTTAGATAATTATTTTCGTTCGATTTCCCTTCCAATCACGTTAGGTTGAAATACAAATATCTTTATTTCTAAAATCCTCTACACAATATAAGCTATGACCACAACCTAGGCAAGACATGTTCTTATGGAACCCTGAAACCTGATTACAGATTGCCTTAAATTGATGGTGGCGCGTATTGACATGACAACATTTAGAGGAAATTACATTTTAAGATAATATAATTTCAAGAGAAAGAAGAAACAAATATCGTATAATACTTAACTAAATAAATGTTAAATTGTAGTTTGGTGGTAGTAGAATGTAGTATGCCGACAGTTTTTACTATATGGTTAATGTATATAAATTCAAGGTACCTCATTTCCCATGATCTATCACTGGACAATCTGCTGGCACCTCTCTTGTATATTGTATTATTTGTTATGCAGGTATAAGTAAGTGTATTCCAGTTTTATAAAATTCAAGAGATTATTCGTTTAAATCCACTTACCACTGGAAATACCAGTCAGATTTGGAAAATTCTTTTGGAAACTATAGAGACTAGCTATTTAAAACTAGACTATTTTCCTAACTTATCTAATAATTCATTCAGTTTGCTTAACCACAAAACTATACATATCTGGTAATGAAGAAACAGTATGAATGGTAAATCGCATACCCCATTATTGAGGAACTACTTACGGTTATACCACAATATGCTGGTGAGGGTTTTATCTGCATTGGGAGCTATCGACAAGTTAAAAATCGATTGCAAAGTACTTTAATAATCTTTTATAAGCGTTAGTATCCAAAAAGACTATTTAAGAATCGGCTCTCTATCTAGTTTTAATATGTCTGCATTATCACTTAACATCATATGAGATTCGATATCGACAGGTAAATCTATAAGTCAATATGTGATCATTTGTCTACGGGACTAATATCCTAGGATCCTTCAGTATTTCATTGTTGTTTAGCTTCTGTAAATCTTAATATTAAGGTTGGTATGTTTAGTTACGTTGGATATACCAACGGTGTATATATTTTCGTTTTTACAGAAATGAACAAGATACGCCAATGTTTATGTTACGTTAAAACTGAATTTCCCTAAGGATGGTACTGTCCCTTTCCGACGAAAGGACTAAAACGCCCGTACAACAGAATTATGTTGAAAAATTCATAACTTGTTACTGTGGGAACCGAGTTTATTAGTGGCATTAGTATTCACGGAACGCGTCACATCCACGTGAAAGAACAGAGAGGAAAGGACGAGGGCACCATTTCGCCTCGCATGTATAATTACTCTAAAATTTAAGTATGTACGCCGCTGTGAATACATTAAACTGGTCATTGTATAGATTGCTTGTGGTTATGGTTGCCAACTTTGGAAAACAGAATTGCGGGAAGGAGACAATTCAAATGCCGGATGGGACTGAAAATAAAACGGGACCTAATTAAATACTGCTTTAAATTAAGGAAGGTATATAACTTACAATAAACACTGGAAGGTTCAGCCCTAACGTAAAATATATGTTTTGATGAGGTTTTACGGAAAATATGGTTGTAAGGTACATTTATACGCAGTGGATGTGGAAATAAGGAGTATAGCAATGAAATCCCACTGTAATCTTTTAGATGATCTTAGAATATTAAGAGCAGAACAGCCTTAGTAGGGTGTTACGAAATTTTGCAAAACAGAGAGAGAGAGAGAGAGAGAGAGAAGTAGTACAGGCAGCAGAGATAAGCAGTGATAGTTATACCTAGAGATCCCTGGATTATATGTCCCGGACAATGATTAAAGTCTCTCGCCCTGATATACTACTGATCGAAGCTAAACAAAGCATTCGCAATGGGAATTTAAAGAATGCCATTGTATCCTTCTTGCAAATGTTATGTTCGTCAAGTTAAAAATCATGAATTTATATCTACATTTGAATATAAATTAAATGATACATAATTTCAGTTTGGTTTGTCGAAGTCTTATGACTAATCAAGCGTACCGTCCCTAGGGAAGGGTTGGGCGTATTAAGCATGGTTTACGCGTATTATTTTTTATACTATTTTACCAAAATGAGTATAGCAAGTCTAGAGAAAACGCTGTCCAAGGACGACAAATCCCTCGGAAGTTGTTGCTCTCATTGCGTCCTTCAGAGATACTTTCACTTGAATGTCTGTTGCCATATCTGGAATCGATAACTCCCACAATGTTTAATTTACAATCATGAGGGTTTCTGCACCTATTAAGTACTTTTTATAGAGAAGATTTTTATGCTCTTTACTTTATTGTAGCGCTTACTAGATGGCGTTGTAGTTAATCGACTTCTATACCGTTTAAGTTACGAAATGAAAATTGGTTTTAGACCGGTGAAGCTATTAAGACCTTGCCGGGTCAATAGCGTAGTCAGTTCGGGAAAAAAAAGATAAAAAAAATTGATTATTTATATAATATCCATTTTGCTATCGATTATCAATTTATTATAAAAGACTATTTGATATCTGCGACTTTGTCTGCGTTGTTTATTATTTTAACAATTTAATGTACCTACAGAGAGAAAACATAAAAAAAAATACTTTGCTTACAAAATTTCTTTGTAAACAATGCTATCCGTTTACTTTCCCTCTTATACGCATGCATATCACATCGCTTGCCCCACTTCATACATCGCTGAATATGTAGTGCTTATAAAAGCCGTAGTTTCTTAAAACTATAATAATTTTATATATTATTTTTACTTTATAATGAAGTCACCGTGACCTTTCTTGTAGATTCAATCTAAAACAATCGATTGAAACCTGTAGAATAGTTATTGCATATTGCAGCCACTACCACACAGACCTTAATCATTTCATTATATAAACCATTAGCTCTTGCCCGCGACTTCTTCCGCGTAGTGATAGTTAATAACACTAACATGCAGAAGCTTTGAAGAGGAAAAAGATCCCGATTTTGAAATATTTTACATCTGTGGTCCGCTCCTATTTGTCTTAGCGTATAACCATCCTCGATAAATGAGCTATATAACTCTGAAAGATTTTTTCAAATTGGATCATTAGTTCCTGAGATTACTCCCTACAACGTCACAAACTCACAAACTTCACCTCTTTATAATATTAGTATAGATATAACAAACCCATGTGAGGCTGCGGCCGTACCTAGTATTTAAAATGTATATATACTAGTTCTGATATATAACTAGTTAAAACTATGCACCTGTTTACAGTTATATATCGATCTTAGAGTTATTCACCTGTACTCTCATAAATTTTCAATTACACAGCACTGCGGTACTGTGACTGTGGTTTCCAAAGCGTTATATGATTGGCTCATTTTACTATTAAACATGACCTTCCATATTCAATGTGATGAAGGGACCTAAACAAAAACTGATAGCCCTCTCTTACTTGCTTAAAGGTATGATTATATATCCATCTCTGTCTCTTTATGATATGTTTACGTATTATTTCGTAACAAAACGAGTTAATTAGCAAAACATCACGTTTCATTCATAATAAAATCTATAACAAAAAATGTTTAATAGACGTTGAATAGTTTTGTACATTTGTAAGTAGTTAAGTTTACCTTGCGTTATTTTAACTGTGAGAATACTTTTGCAGTAGGAATTATTTTTTACTCAGCAATTTGGGAAGATAAAGTGAACTAAATGACATATCATTCAGTTAGGCCTAAAGAGGATCAATACAAAGTCACCTATTTCGAGTTTCGAAATACGAGATTAACATAGCAACACCATCATTTGCAGGTTTAACCTCTCGGCAGATTTTTTAAAATTTAGATATCAAAATGGCAGACCATTTTTTAAATATCTAGTCATTTCTTTTTATTTTACGTTACACCATTTGTTATTGTTCCAGTTTATTAAATTTGGTAATAAATACAGTGTTTTTTTAAACTCTTGCTGCCAACAGTCTATTCACCAGTGCATCATAAGGTCTACAATAACTCGTATGGAGTTTAAATCTTTATAGTTTTGGACAGTTCAGTACTTAACTAAAATTGTTAAATTAAAACTTATAAAAAAACTGGCTGTGTATGTTATTTGTTTGCAAAAGCGAAGCAGTGAGAAAGAAAAAAGTGAGCAGTAAAAACTAAAAAAAATGGATGTTTTTTTTTTGAATATTCAAATAACAGTCTGAATTACTTAACCTTCATAATTTCTAAATTAAAATTAATAACATTAGTTCGGTTTTCACATTTATTAGCACTCCTAGCATTAAATATATATACTGTAATGCAGTTTATTAATGAATCAAACATAGTATGGGCTGCACAAACTCAATACAGAATATCATTTTTTTTTTTCGAACTGACTACGCTATTGACCCAGCAAGGTCTTAACAGTTCACCGGACTACTAAGGCGAGCGCCGCGGCACTCAGCCGAATTTTATTTGGGCAACTGGCTCAAGGGTAGACGGCACACCTTGGCTTGGACTGTTGCCTGATACATATAATTCGCGACCTATCTGAACTGACCTAAGCTAACTATTTATACATATATGAGTTGTTGGAGCATATATGTGTACCAAGCATACATACCTCAACAATTCTTATATATATCTCGTATCGGATAATTTTCCAAACTATTTCAGTTCGATAAGAGAAAGAAACAAAACCCTTCCACTTACATGTGTAAGCGTGTATGCGTGCACCTGCGTGGGGGTGATATGTGTAATGTTGTTGCAGTGATGTAAGATTTTGTGTCACTGTATCGCGCGAGCAGCGCACTCAAGGGCTTCCACGCCGAGGGAACGGACCTAGGCTTGAGCCGCTGCCGAGGGGGGCCTAATCTGGGCAGAATATCAATAAGCGTAATAAAACGTCACAAGCGTGTCGAGGTCGGCAGTATCTCGAATCCATAAGTTTTTCCCCTATCAAAAAGTCGCTCAACACTGCTAAAGAAGTTTACACTTCAAAAAATCGAAACTCTTATCAAGTGCTATAAATGTATACGAATCTTATTAGTTATTTATTTATCTTATTGTGGTGTTAGGGGATGTCGAGTAACATCTTAAGACTTGAGACACCCAAGCCAACCTTACCTGCACGTGGTGCACCCTGCTGAATAACGAACGAGGCAATGGCGAAAGCGGGGTGGTAGGGTTTTACAGCCTGACTGGGTCGCAACCACCATGTATATGGCGAAAAAGGCCGTCATAGTGACTCGCTTCCGCGCGTCGCGTTTCGGGATCAGCCTGTGCATATCCAGTACCGGGTGACTTTCGTCATTATGACCGGCATGACAGCGGCGACCGGCGATGGATAATCTGTCTCTCGGTGGTTGCCGATGTTTTTGAATTGTACTATGCTTAACATCAGGCATAGTGCAGTCACTATGCCGTGCTTCAATAAAAAAAAAGTTAAAGTTCCGTCCGCTGACGGATTATCAAATCAAAATTACCAAATTTATCATCAAAAAAGTTTTCTCAAAGACATGCTGTCTTGATATTGGACCAAAGGCTGAGGGGCTTTACTGCGTTTGAATACCTCTCATACCAGTACATGCTCCCCTGGTAGGGTTGAAGAATAACACATTTTTGGCCGCTTTACTCTTCCACACAAATTACAACTCGCATTGACAAATAAGGTAATTAATCAATCGTCGATAATAAAAGATGGATATTTTATCTAGCCATACAATTAAATAAAAAACCAAAGGGTTTTATTACTCCCTTAAATATACTAAGCAATTGAATTTTTTGCAGAAGAATTTGTGAGCCTGTCCCTTATTATCTGCCGTTGCGTTGGCATTAATGTCAACTTAGATTATCGTCCAAGGTTTAAAAAAAATAAGGAAAGCACTCCTCGAACTAAGCTACCACGTTTCTCCGGTTTCTCTTGCGATAAAAACGTGTTTCAAAATATCGATATCGGACCGGTACTCTGACATTAAAGGGACATACCCGTTGATTTACGAGAGCATATGTATGTCCCATTGATGGATGTGAAGTTTTTTGTACGAAGGCTGAACGTGCCTCGGGTTTCTGAGTGGGACCGTCAGAAGCTTGCTTTCGTCCGTTTATTATCCATTGTTCGATAAATATTTTCATTGATGATTTCTGTTTCGCATTAAATCGCATTTAACAACTCATCTCGAGTAAAACAAATTCGAATTTTCTTGGAGTTACGTGGTCTGTTAATTAATTTTTTTTTTATGTCATAGGAGGTAAACGAACATTCGGGTCATCTGGTGTTAAGTGATCACCGCCGTCCAAAGACACTAGTAACACCAAGGGAGTTGCAAGTGCGTTTGCCTGTGTTTGAGGGTAGATGAAGGGTGGAGAGGAAGGAAGGCAGAAGGGAGTGAAGGTGGGCCTCCAGTGCTCTCACTGACCGAACGAAACACAACAATGCAAGCACTGTTACTTCACGTCGGTTTTCTGTGAGTGGTACTACAACCCCGGGCGAGGCGACCGATTCATGTTGAAACCAGTAATAGCTTCAGCGTGGCTCTACCATCTACAGAAATTGTTTGGAGACGTTGTATTGGCCAATTAAATTTGAACTGATGATGGCTTAGTTGACAACGTGTCGGATACCGCGGCGATGGACGTAGATTCGAATAATGTATCAAGAGATACGTTTTATATACAAAATTCTCTCCGATTAATGACTTTCTTAGTATCGCTGCACGCAGACATTTACAAATTTGATTAACTGATAACATTATAATGAAAATTATTCGAGGAAACTACGTTTGAAAACTATTATCGAAGTACCACTGAATAGTGAAAAAATAAATACATCGTCGTGGATTAAAGAGTGCCGTAAAGAAATCTCTTAAATTCTTGATTATTCTAGGTTTCGAAGCCATGTAAACCGTGATGATGTCTGAGCACGCTTGAACCGTCATTACCTTTGGTTACTTCATTATTACGACGATCAAACGGAAAAAAGCGTTGTGTAATTTTATAAAGAATCTGTGATTATCGAATTACATACCGCCAAACTGCCCCATAATTATAACAGCCAAGTGTCCACAATCGCGGGATGTGTAGGAACAAAAACGTTGGCAGGAAACGAGAAGCAGGTGTCGCGCGTCTCTCAAACATTCCGCTTACGTGCGTCGAAATTACCAAAGAACTTGCTATACGGCTTCGTGATGTACGCGACCAGACACTTCCTGGTCATATTTTAAATTATAAAATTTACTCGTAATCAATAGTAAAATTGGTATTATTGAGACTGGTAAAGCTGTCATTTGTGACTGGAAACTGAAATTCACTTCCTTTGAATATATTCCTGTTAATTTTAGGAACAATTATGACATATATTTTGATGGATTCTAATTGAATATTACTACTGTAATACACGTGTTGAAAATTCATCTCAAACATGCTACGCTTATAGATTACTACAGTATTTTCTGTGAGTAGCGTAACAATACTGTAGCAGATATAAAGCAAGATACAATTTAAGAACTGCGGCGACCACCGACAAATCGCCAATATATCACTGGTCTTCATTGTCACTTCGGTTTGTCAGCCTTTTGATTACTCTGGTTAGTCGTGAAACGTGACAACCTAAGAAGAACCACTATAAGGAATTCATCACTGCAGTTACTGGATATACCATACTTGTATCGGGTTATACTGGTGTCCTATCATGATAATTTTTACTTGCCATTTTTTTAATGACATTTCTTAACGCACTTAGCTGTACATAACTGGTAAAATTCGTCACGTAAGGAAAAAGTGTTACGTACCGTCCATGCGATCTTCGGTCTCTTTCTACTGTATACCAGTGTTGGGATTCGAGAAGTCGAGCGTCGTATGCAGTGGGTCGTATAACCTCAGTACTTACTTTAAAAAAAAAAAAACATTTTTTTTACGTTTCTTTTATATGAATAATTTATAGTTCACTATTTTTTACTTTTACGAACTTCGATCCTAGTGATCTCCTAACCATACACATATTTCTTTTATATACATTACTACTGTATAATGATTTACGATTATGGCACACGATTGAATTCATAACATATCATTTTAAAATATAATAACTTATTAAATTGACTATCAGAAAATAAATTATCAATTAAATGAGTACGTGTGATATGAACGGGAAAAAGTCAATCATGGAAAATTAATAGCTTATTTGAGTACCGATTGAGTTGCCGAAAGCTTCATACGTTACGCGACCTCGTAGTTGGTAGACTCATAAATATTGAACGAACTCATGGTCGTTAAATCTGTACAACGCTATGTTTATAATACTATAGTCAAGTAAGTTAGACAAAATCCTACCATCTGAGAGGTCGACTCGAAATTTGATTAAGTATAAAAAACAGGCCCTGAAAAATTGCTTATGAAGTTTAAAACCATATTACGTTCACAATACATCCCAATCATCGAGAGGAGCCGGCTAGAAACTCGATTTGATTTTTTTTATATATACATTTATTACAACTATACAATTCAGTGCTTCCAGTCATTTTTAGCAAATGTATAAAGAGAGGTCCATTTCCGGACAACACTATCATTCAAATAGTGATCCACACTATAATAGCCTTTTGGTATTAAAACCTACTTAGCACGGTGCTTGTGTTTACCGTCAGCCAAAATGGTAGTTTTTGGTTCCTTATTGTGACACATAACACTATTACTTAAAATAGTTTACTATTTTTTTTTAATGTCAAATGTGGCAAATGTGCATGTGGACACTTGCGGTGTTATTACAAAAAAGTTAAATACTTGGTTTAAAAAAGGTTTCGTACGAAGTTCACCGCGCTCGCCCGAAGTAAGATCGCGTTATCCTTTTTTCACAAGTGTAACCTAACCTAAACAAAGCGAGACAAAAGAGCAAGACGGCGAACATTCACCGAGAGATCTTTTTAAAGCAAGCGTTCAAAACGTGTTTAACTTTTTTGTAATAACACCATTGATGTTTAGTGCTTACTACATCGCCAGCTTATGTATGGGGGGAGGGGGAGGGGAAGAGGAAGTCTTTTACAAAATCTAGGTTAAGTATGTCTCTATCAATAGTATATAGTTGATACCGTTTGGCCACAATCTTACCTGATCTTAAATGACGATGTAGTCTAAGATCGCTGACTTGCTAAACCTAGAAAAAGACTGGCTCTCAAATGTAGGTTTCGGAACACACGTTTCGGTGGTTGGCGACAGATTTCAAACTTGAAAGTAATAACTACCAAGAATTAGAAAAAGCTGCATTACCTTAGTAAGGTTTCATTAAAGAGTTCAAACCGACGTTGATGTGATGTTATAACACATCAGTGACCCAACATTGCAATCAGATTAAACACCAAAAATATTTTGCATGGGTAGGGTAAAACGCTAATTGCTTGAAAGATGATCTTTAGTGGTTCCTGAGGTCCCATGTTGCATGATGCTAGAAAGGTCAATTATTGAAGTGAAATTTTCTTTAGGCGCGTTGGGAGTATTTTTAGCAGGAGATACATTTATCATTTCGCGTCATGACACGCTACGTAAGCGTGCCCCGCCGTATTGCGCTTGCGCTTGCGCTTGCATCAGACTAGCGGCGCGTAGTATAGGGATCTGTGTGTGACGCAGCGCAAAAACGAGCTGTGAGGATTGTTGGCGATCCCAAGCTTACAAACGGTATCGAACCATTAAGTCACAGGAGAGACGTCGCCTCTTTACGTGTGTTCTACCGCTTGTATAATGGGTTGTGTTCCGAGGAATTGTTTAACGTCATGCCTGTACCTACTTTCTACCATCGCACCGCTCGTAATCGGCAGGGAATTCATCCTCACACACTGGAACTTAAATGGTCTCGGACGGTCCGGTTCCAGAGAGTTTTAATTCCACGAACGACCCGACTGTGGAATGAGCTTCCCTCTGACATTTTTCCTGGGGACTACAGTATGGAGTACTTCAAGGGGAAAATAAATAGGTTATTTAGAGGTCGGCAACGCGCATGTGACACTTCTGATGTTACAAGCGTCCATAGGCTGCGGTGACTGCTTTACACCAGGCGGCCCGCATGCTTGTTTGCTACCGACATAGTATAAAAAGAACATAATATTGACACTTTGCAGCTCGTCATATGTTTGATTGGTTAATATACTTTATAAAAATGTATATAATTATTGCTACGATTGCCTATAGATATGAGAACCACGCTTATGTTAGCTATTCCAATAAACAGAAAAAAAAAACCAGTATGTCTCTTAAGTAATAGTGTTTGTTATGTGTCACAATACGGAACCAAAAACTACCATTTTGGCTGACCGTAAACACAAGCACCGTG
The DNA here is from genome assembly GCA_014332785.1 of Antheraea mylitta. Taxonomy (NCBI): domain Eukaryota; kingdom Metazoa; phylum Arthropoda; class Insecta; order Lepidoptera; family Saturniidae; genus Antheraea; species Antheraea mylitta. Next base: position 4,017,920 of record JACEII010000022.1, on the reverse strand, counting down.
TTAAGCAGGTTTTATTACCAAAAGGCTATCTATTATAGTGTGGATCATTTTTTAACCGACAAAAAACGGAGGAGGTTGTCAAGTCGAGGCGTTTTTTTTATGTATGTGTATTTATGTAGTCCGATTTTAATTGAATGATAGTGTTGTCTGGAAATTTAAACATTGCCTTTCATACTATAATAAATTTAAAAATTCAAATAAAAATACCGATATTTCATTGTTTTGAATTTTCACTTCTATCGGCAGCCCTTATGACTGCCTCAACTTCTGAAATATAAATAATGCATGGTATAATTATGCCTTATTACAAAATTGAATTCGAACTTGTCCATCATTGTTGTGTTTGTAACGAATAACAACGTAAATTAAATATAATACAAGAGAAGAGAGCGGTGAAAATGCACATTGTGTTTTATCCACAAAAGTATCAATTTATTCCTTTCTCCACAACTGTCATTAAATTGTTTTCATTTTAATGGAATTCACACAATATAACGTGAACACTGAATTATTTATTTACAACAAAAAAACGTTCTATACAAAAGAACAGGTGATTGAGCTTTTTAAATGAATGTGGAATTACCGCCATAATTGCAATGGCCGCTGATAAACCGTAACATTCGAATTTGGAATGAATGCGCCGATCAATGAGCAACCTGCCGTGAATGGCATGCCAACCTATTAAAAAGAACTCAGTTATCATTATAATTTAATTGCTTTTCATATTATATAACTAGCTGTGCTAATTGGTTAAACCTATATTGTAATAACTATATATGTATAAATTTCAACTAATTAATTAACTGTTGATTTCTGTATGAGTAAATAAATAAATACATAATGTTAAAGAACAGTGATTAATAAAATGATCTCAATGTATTAAGTCTACTTTCTTATCTACATTTCTTTTTATAATGTGAACCGATTTTAATAAAACGAAGACCAAATGTGACTTGATAATATGCTTTATGATTTTCTTGGTGAGGTTTTATCGTGAACGCAGTAATTTAGTAGTGATATGTGTATGATATTCCACAGGTCAAACTACTAAACCACCACGACTTCTTGCAAGTCTTTTATTTGCACCTAAGTCATGATAATAATCGATATCTGATTCTAAAACGCGACTTTTATAAAAAGAGTTACTGTTACACATTTATCAGCTAGTGTATGGGGATCACAATTTTGTCGAGTATAGGTACCAATATACAACCCCTCTTGATTATTTATATATATAAAAAAATTACTAACTGTCCGACATATCAACGCACAACCCAAACTACTAGGGTTAGGCCGTGCAAATTTGCGCGAGGGTTTCTTTTACACTGCAGGTTTTTATTTTTTTTTTTCCAAATGTAAACGCTGTTGACCTGGAAAGGTCTTTATAGCTTCACCGAACTATAGCACACTGCAGGTAGGCACCTTTAACTCTTTAGGTAAGCAATTCAACGTTCGAGTCGGTGAAAAAAGGCATGCAAGTTTATATGAAAATCCTCATTTTTCCGTCATTCAGATATTCTTTTATACATATAATATTACTTAATATTGATATTACTTTTATACATATATATATTAATACGTGAAGCCAAAAATTTGTACTCCTTTTTAAGCGTATTGCGCCAACGGTTGAGCGTGAAATTTGGCACGGTTAAAGTTTATATGGAGGAGAAGTGCAGAAAGCTATTTATTTCATGTAAAATGCATTAAAAGTACATTAAATTAATTAAAATATGCATTACTCACACTATTGCTTGAATTTTACACAACATATACACACATGTAAATAAAAAAGACATTTTGACAGCCGTCAATAATAGTAGTAATAATATTCATCCAATAGGACAGGCGAAGGAATTAATCCATACTGCCAATTCTTAAGTTGTCCATATATGTGGTTCTTGTAAATATAAAATAAAGAAAAATTATTACTTCTTACAAAACGCGTCTGAATTCACTGGAAATTGTATGTGAACGATGATGATATACTTGGTAATGACGCCCCTCTCTGTACATCCGCCAAAAACGAATGTAACTATGTATGTTCATAAAAATATGTCATGTATAATGAAAAGATAAAGTTTCTTGATGGTTCTTCTCGATAACTGTGATGTTTTCCGAAACGATGGTAGTTTTGACATTCGTAAGTACCTTCTCAGGACCTAAATTGAATAAAGTTTGTTTTTAACTGCTAGTTGGTCTGCTACTATGGAGTCTATTACACATAGTATGTGACGATCGTAATTCAATACCGTTCATCACCTTCTTGTTGGACATGTCTTGATCATTCCAAATATGTGTTTAATAATAAATACTTTCTTGTAATAAGCACTTGATCATTGAAGGGTCTGCGCGTGCGCAAAACAACGTTTTAAGTGTTTCGATAACGAGCCATTAAAAGGAGTCATATAATTTATCAGTAAAGGGTGAGATAAGAGTTAAAACGCTTCGCCGTAGTTGCAAAGTTGTTTTGTAGCGTTTACATATTATAAGTATTTATTATTAATTGATAATTCTGTATTTAATATAACATTTTAAATTGAAAACATTAAAACAGTGTCAATTATACACATAAGTATATAAGCAATGATTATATATATTGCTTAATTTAGATAGATGTAATATTTATTTATTTAATAGGTTTACAATAATTGTTACATCGAATTATTCTAAGCAAAAAATATTACTTTAAATATTGACTACAATGCACAATTTCTTAAGTAAACACAACTTGCGTAGTACACATTAATTTTAAAAGTGAAGACATTATTATGCTAAACATAAACTAAATTAAAAAGGAAAAAATATATACATATATATGTAAGTTAACAATTACCATACTTGATTAGATATTTAAATTTCGATAATGTTATGCCAAATATATCTAGTTTCTCGTATTTATCATATAAGTTACTTATTCTGGACACTGGAGAATTTTTTCCTAAAACAGTTTTTCTAAAGGGAGAATTGAAAAGGTTAATGGAATGACGCGGGTATCTAGTAGGAATCCGGAATCCAAACATGCTCAGTAATTCAGGACTATCTATGTAGTTATTGAAGAGCTTAAACAAGAAAACTAAATCAAGAATATTTCTGCGCTCTTCCAAGGTTTCGGTTTTGAATTGCTTTAATATATTACGATAGCTAAACTCTTTTTTTGCTATAATGAGCTAATGAGCTAAGTGCCTAGTAAACCGTTTTTGTATTCATTCTAAACGCAAAGTATGTGTTGCGTAGTGTGGGCGCCATACTACTGCACAATATTCTAAGGTGCTTCTTACTAATGTATTATATATAGAAATCTTAGTTTTAGGATCTTGAAAACATTTAGAATTTCGAATAACGAAGCCCAGTATCTTATTTGCTTTTATAGTAAGATTGTCTAAATGAGGTAAAAAGGAGAGTTTACGATCTAACAACACGCCTAGATCTCGTACAAGTTCTTTTGTTTCTAGAATCGTCCCGTGCATATTATATTGGAAGTAATTGGCAGTAAGTTTACGTGTAAATATCATGTGTGTGCATTTGTTTATGTTGAGCTTCATGTCATTTTTGATGCACCAATCAGTAAGGTTATTTATGTCCTGTTGTAGTAATTCTGCATCATTTTGTGACTCTACTACACGGGCAATTTTTAGATCATCTGCAAACATGAATGGGACAGAATGGATTAAGTTTTGTGGCAGATCGTTGATGAATATATTAAATAAAATTGGTCATAAATGTGACCCCTGCGGAATGCCTGACGAAATTTTAAATGACTTCAATGTATACCCATTTACAACTACATTAAATGTGCGATCTTCTAGGTATTGGCTTAGCCATTTGAGGATTGATCCATCGAATCCGTAGGCTGAAAGATTTTGAAGAAGTAGTTGATGTGAAACTTTGTCAAAAGCCTTCGCCAGATCTGTATAAATAACGTCAATTTGTTTGTTTATATCCACGTAGTTGATTATTTTTTCAAGAAACAGTACCATGTTAGTATTAGTTGACCTACCCGAAGTAAAACCATATTGGTGGCAAGAAATATATTTTTTAAAATAATTTTGTATTACTGGGCAGATTAATGATTCAAAAACCTTTGCTAGAGTTGGAAGTATGGAGATCGGTCTATAAGAATTTACTAAGTTTTTGGCATCCCCTTTAGGAATCGGTACAACTTTTGCGCGCTTCCACTGTACAGGGAATGTACCTGTTTCGAGAGATTTATTGAAAATGCAAGTAATGGGGTATACTAATGGATCAGAATAGGTTTTAATAAATAGTGGTGGAATTTCATCTGTTCCTGATCCCTTGAATATGTCTAAATGTTTTAATTTGGTATAGACTTCTTCTTTCTTTACTTGCAAACTCGTGAGGCTGTCAAAGTTCATCGATAGGGTTTTGAAATAAGGGGAGTTGCAAAATTCATAATTCATAATATGAGCTTGGGAGTGAGAGTCATATACTGATGCGAAAAAAGAGCCAAACATGTTACAGATGTCGTTCCCATTGATGACTGTTGCAGAGCCGTTTGTAATTGAAGTAGGGTAATTACTTTTGGAGTGCCGCCTACTTTTGACATATGTCCAGAAATGTTTTGGGTTCTTCTTAATGTTTTGCTCAAGTTGTTTGATGTACATATAATAGCATTTGCGTGTCAGTTTCTCACATCTTTTTGTACACAATCGTATAGAGATTTTATCTAAGGGATTTTTATAGATGTTGTATCTTTGTATTTATTTTTTTCGCGTAATAATGTTTTTAGCGTATTGTTAAACCAAGGTGGTTGTTTGTTATTTTTTACTTTAGATAATGGCACATGTTCTTTGATTACTTCTTGTAATTTTGTATAGAATATAGATAACATATGCTCTGCACTATTTGTTTCCGAAAAAAACATATTCCAGGGAATATTTTCTAATTTTTCATGGATTGCCTATAATCTGCTTTATAAACATTTTGTCTTCTAGTATTATTAGGAATTAGTGTAGGACTGCAATGCATATTAAGGAATATTTCAAGTGGAGGATGGTATAAATCTATTTTGCTCAAAGTATTAGTTGCTTCTGTCACAATACAAGACGGTAAATCAGTTAATACGAAATCTAGAATTTTGCCGTGATTGTTGACAATAGAATTACACTGCTTTAGATTGTTAATGTTGGTAAAATCAATAAGATACTCATTAACGTTTGAATGAATATAACTATCTGCTAGGTTATTGATTCTGTTCCAGTTTATTAAACCTAAATTAAAATCGCCTAATATTAAAGATGAATAGTTATGTTTTTCTGAGACTGAATTATAATTGTTTATATAATGTTTTAGTGTTTTTAATTGTACGGGTGGCGGTAAATAGACACTGCATATTAAAAGCTTAGAGTTAGATTTTAAATTTGTTTCTATTAAAACCCACAGATCCTCACACTCGGTTTCCCAAGAAGACATTCGTACAGCATTATATTTTTTAGAAATTGCAATCAATATACCCCCACCATCCCTTTTTTCTGTTTCTTTCAAGAATCTGTCACGTCTAAGTATGTTGTATCTATGATCGAAAAGCTCACTATTTAATATGCTGTCATTTAACCAGGTTTCAGTTAATGCGATAATATCATAATTGCTAGAAACTAAATTTAGATAAAATTCCTCCGTTTTCGTGCGAAGACCACGAGTATTTTGATAATAAATTCGTAAGGTACAGAATTTTTGTTTGTTTATGGCTAAGAACTAGAACTAAGTTTAGACTATTTTGCTGAGTGAATCCATGTCCTTGATGATTTTATGTTCAGAGTCATCATTTTTTCTCATGTGAATTCGGCCACTTCTAATCCAAACATACTTAAGTCCTTTTTCTTTTGCTTTTAACCGCGCAGCAGCATGCAAGGCTTTGTTGGCTAGGCACAGATGCTCAGTGATGAATATTGGTGAATCGCCACCTAGATTGATATGAGAGGTATTAAATTTTTCCTTTAAGGGTTTGAGACTATTGAAATTGATCGCAGCTGCTAAGTAGCGATCGCGTTGCTTGGCAGTAGCGAATTGAACAACTATCGACTTCGGTCGAGTGCTATCACTATTAAACTTTGGCGTGCGAATACAATGTGAGATATTTTCTTCTTTGACGTCACATTTAATTACTTTACCCAGTTCCGTTACAATGTCGAATAAATTTTCGTTCCTTTTTTGAGGCACGCATTGAATTTCAATATTATTAAATCTGGCATTTTGCTCCAGGTTAATCATACGTGAATTTAGATTCTTAATAGTGTCTTTTAGATTTTTATTTTGATTCAGTAGATCACTTACTTCTTCTTTCAATTTTTTGTTTGCTTTTAAAATATCTTCATACTGATTACTTGTAAACGCAACTGATTCTCTTATTTCTTTTCGTGCTAACTTTAATTCGTTGTTCAATAAGTTACTAATCGTCTTTATTTTATCTATGAGTGATTCTATTTCTTCTTGAATAACCTCCTTCACAATACTACGTACGTCATTTAAAGTTGCAGGTGACATGCTTGAACTAGGCGGAGATTGTAGTACTTGCTTTCTGGTTTTACTAATTTTTGGCATTATTGTTACTTATGAGACTGGTAATAAGGATTATAGTACTCTTATAGGATTGATATCGTAGTTACGGCGGTCAAATAAGTATGATTTGTTATTTTTTTTATCTTACAAAATACATATAGGAGTTGTTGAGGCACGCATGCTTTGTACACCTGCATGTTTCAATAACTCATATACGTATATCTAGATTAGGTTAGATTAGATTAGCTTAGCTTTGGTTATCGCAGATAGGTCGCGATTTTTGCACAAAACAGGCGACAGCCCAAGCCTAGGTGTGCCATACACCCTTGATTTAGTCGCCTAAACATCCCAAATCGGCTGAGTGCCTTTAGCGCTCGCCTCAATAGTTCGGTGAAGCTATGAAGACCATTCCAGGCTAACAGCGTTTTCATTTAGAAAAAAAATGATTTGTTAGTAGATTAGTTAACTGAACGCTCTGCCGATCGGATTATTATACTCATACAGTCCTCGTCTATCTTTTTGGCCACTCTGAATACAGGTGCACAGGACACAGATTTAGGTGTAGATACGTACTGTATTATATGTATAACATAGAAGCAATTTAAATAAATCAATGCCAATTTTAGATTCCTATGATAATATTTTAATTTTTTGTAGTAAACTCTTTGACTATATTATATATAACCCTGGAGGCTATATTCAGAGTGGCAAAAAGTTGAGAAGCGCTTTAATTTCTTCTTCACTTCACTTTATTTACTTAAAGCAGACGGCAGTTACTTATGGAGCTCAGTCATCACGTGGTGAGCATTAAGAGCAGTCGTATGGTTAATGTCTGTACGTACATAAATATGCTTACTAATATTATAAATGCTAGTACGAGTTTGTTTGCATTTATGGCAAAAATCCTTAATCGATTAACAGAAGAGCTCAGTAGCTCTTTACCATAAATCCTTTTCAGTAAAAAGATTTATAGTTTCGAATGAAATCTACTTTTCTCGAGAGATAGTTGTAATTTACAGTAATGCGAGCGAAGTTGCGAATAAATGCTAGTAATTTCTATTTTTAACTTCAATATTCGTTTTGCACCAGAATTAGGCGGGACAGTTGTAGTCCCGCAAGTGAATATTGCAGAAGTTGAAATATACCCCCCTTAAAGTTAAAAATGTAGTCTTTAAATGATAGATTAAACAAAAATTCGACGTGGAAAACATCATTTTAAAGTTTGAAATAATTATTGTCGAATTCATAAACTGAAAATAATGAATCTAGTCAAGCTGAGAAACTAAGAATAAGGAACAAATCTTATTTTTTTATAAAACAGTAAAGTAACACTCTGAAAGCCCAATTGAATCATTCCTTAAAATTTGATCTCTATATAACATTAACACTTTAAGGTCTAAGCTGTAATAAAACAGAACAAAAAACGACACAAAACAATGGTAGGTTATATATAAATTTTATTCTTCATTGTTGTTTTTGCATCCTAATACAGTTCATTAACACTTTTGTCTGAGGTTCTGATGAAACTAATTTCTTTGCGATATCTTTTTGTACAAAAAAAATTGATTATAATTAACGTTTTGTCCCTCTATATCTCATAGATCAATCCGCTATTTTATTTCCATCTTCGGCTGCAATTGTGTTGAGTGTCCTTTCATTCTTATGTACATATCAATTTTAGTTATTCCATCTCCAAAGTTAGAAACACCAATTGTTTTTTTTTTTTTATTGAAGCACGAGAAAGTGACTGCACTATGCCTGATGGTAAGCATAGTACTTTTTTAATGATACGGCGACCACCGAGAGACAGATTATCCTTCGTCAGTCGCCGCTGTCATGCCGGCCATAATGACGAAAGTCACTGAATATGTACAGGCTGATCCCGAAACGCGACGCGCAAAAGCGAGTCACTATGACGGGCTTTTTCGCCATGTACATGGTGGTTGCGACCCAGGCGGGCTTTAAAACCCTACCACCCCGCTATCGCCATTGTTTCTTTCGTTGATCAGCAGGGTGCACCACGTGTAGGTGAGGTTGGCTTGGGTGTCTCAAGTCTTAAGATGTTACTCGACACCCCTTACACTCCTAAAAACTAACACCCCTAAAAAACTTTATAGTAACCAGTACCAATATTGTTACCAAACAAAGTAGTCTTTTCAAAATTATTGCTCATCTCGAACAACACTTAAAAAATTTAGGTTGTCATAGAAACTGCCGATATAAGTGGGAACAATAGAATAAGTGTGTTCTCTTTTGGATTTTTAAATTAGTGTGAGTTATTTAAATTTCATAATTTGTATATTGAAGAATAGAGTTTGCTTTTTTTTTTTTTTTTTTTTTTTTACGTGGGGAAATCCCTTATGGATACCCACCCTCCCGGGGGAGAGGATGGGTTATGTCCGGCTTGCACGGACTAAAACCCCACGGTGTACCTACAGACCGTAGTGTTGGGGCGGCAAGGGATCGGTCTAAGCTATTCCCCTTAGATAGCCGCCCCAACGGTCCGCCCGGCGGAAGGTGTCCGCCGGGCTCCTACCTATAGAGAGGCAGCTGGGTACACACCAGCTGCCTCCCCTCGTCCGCCGGACCTGTGCAATGAGGGGATGAGCCCCCCGACTACATCCCCTCAGGTCCGGCTACGGTGGCAAGAGGAGTTGGGCAAAGCGCCGCCTCCTCCTGCCGATCCTCCGTTGGCGAAGACGGCCACTGAGGGGATCCGCCTCGCGGGCCCTCTCCGCCGCCTCCTTTTGCGAGATGACTTCCTCGCAAAAGGAGGCCACAGCTCGCCACGCCTGCTCGCTGCCGAGCATAGACGAGACCACACTCGGCAGCGACAAATCCTCTCCTACCGCCACCGCCAGAGTGCGGCGCTCCACCTCCCACGCAGCACACTCAGAGAGAGTGTGCTGCGCGGTATCTTCACTCTAGTCTAACACAAACCACGCATGCGTAATACGCTCGGTCGCACTTACTATCATGTCGTCAAACCAAAAAATATTCGGTGTTGTTACAAAAAAGTTTAATACGTATTAAATACTAGCTTTAAAAAGGTTTCGTACTAAATGCACAGCGCTCGCCTGAGGCAAGTTCGCGTTATCCTTCCGCGCTACAAGTCTAACCGAACCTAACCAAAGCGAGACAAAAGAACAAGATGACGAATATTCAGCGAGTGTGGTGCATTTAAAACGTAACCTTTTTTAAGCAAGTATTCAATACGTATTTTTTTTTTTTGTAATAATACCGTATACGTTTGTCTCCCGCCAAAAAATACCGAGCGAGGCGCCTAAAGAAGTTTTCACTTCATAAACTTGTTTCGACTTGAATGAACTCTCTTTGAGTACTATTAAACACTTCATCTGTAATTTTGCGCGATACGGTGACACACAAATATACATCACTGCTACAACACTACACGATCACCCCCACACACGTGCACGCCTACACGCTTACGCATGAAAGTGGAAGGGTTTACTTTTTTCCCTTATCGAACTGAAAAACTCTCAATTTTCCGATAATAAATATATGGAGGAGTTGTTGAGGCGTGTATGCTTGGTACACATATACGTTTCAACAACTCATACATATATGAATAGTTAGCTAGGTTAGCTAAGATAGGTCGCGATTTTGCATGCAACAGGCAACAGCCAGGCCGAGGTGTGCCGTGCACCCTTGAGCTGGTTGCCAGAATGGAATCGGCTGAGTGCCTTAAGCGCTCGCCTTAGTAGTCCGGTGAAGCTGTTAAGACCTTACTGGGTCAATAGCGTAGAAATTTCGAAAAAAAAAAAAAACTTCATCTGTAAAGTTACATTCTAGTCAACATGAATGACATTGTATTTATAAAACACATATTCGTGAAGACAATAATCAATTATACAATATAACAATTTAAAAAAAATGCAGAAATTAATTCGTAGAACTGTCAAAAACAAATTTATACACGGGTTTCTGTCTGTGTCAAAATAATCAAAAAAGTATTTGAGTTAATCGCAGTTTGCATATCTCAGACACAGTCACGAGATGGAATAAAAAAGAAGTCGATAACAAAATTAACTGGCACATTGCATTTCATCTACGACAACGAACTAAGAAACATGTTTCTTTTGTAAGTTTTATTATAAATGTATTAAGTATCGCAGAGGCGTTTGTTTCTAAATTACTATTTAAAATTTAAGTGCGTTGGTTTATATTTATTTACTTCTAGAAATTTAAGTACTCCATTTGCGTAATGTGTGCATTTTTTTCAAAAATTATATGACCGATTTTTGTGATTATTTTACGGAGTTTAATCTGTACTAGTGGGCGCCCAGTGGTCGACATTCAACCATAGTTATTTGATTTTTTATAGTTTGAACTTTATTAAGGTTCTTTTGTCAAAGGATACCCTTTGACTTACTTCTATAATCAAAGGTTTTCATCATAGCTACTCAGTTATTTGCCATGATTTTTAATTATATAAACATTTAAAAAAATCTGTGTAAATGAAAATTCAAATAATTATAAATTTGAAACAACAATCACGTGGTAAAGTTCTCAAATTTTAAGCAAACATAACTTTATGAAAATAAAGTAATTTATCACAACCCATGACACAATTTTCAATTAATTTTACACGATACCATGGGTGGGTGGTATTTCTGGGTGATATTGAATTAAATGTAGTCTGTTCATTAAGAGAAATAATGATATGCCCAGTATCATCGTTTGGAAAAGTAATGGATCCACAATACGATCAAATGGTGAATCCAAGACAAAGATGTTTTTAATACTACCATTAG
>JACEII010000022.1:3966628-3996629 GCA_014332785.1 Antheraea mylitta | reverse complement strand
TTATATATATATATGTTTTGTTTTAGCATTTTCCTTCCCTCAGGACTATATTAATAGCTTTTAATATTGTAGTCCCGTGAAGTTGTTTAGACCTTGCTAGGTGAATAGCTAGTTTTTTTTTTGCACGGCAAAATGACTGCACTATGCCTGATGGTAAGCACAGTGCAATCCAAAAATAATAGCGACCAACGATTAGCACACTGTCCATCGCCGGTCGCCACTATCATGCCGGCCTGCAAAAAGCTGGATATACACAGGCTGATCCCGAAACGCGAACCGCAGAAACGAATCACTATTACGGGCTTTTTCGCCATATACATGGTGGTTGCGACCCAGTCAGGCTGTAAAACCCTACCACCCCGCTTTCGCCATTGCCTCGTTCGTTATTCAGCAGGGTGCACCACGTGCAGGTGAGGTTGGCTTGGGTGTCTCAAGTCTTTTGATGTTATTTGACACCCCTTACACCCCAAAATCAGTTCGAAAAAAAATACAGCTTTTAATATTAAGTTACTAAGAGGCTTTGTATAAATATAAAGAAACTTGAATAACCTTGTAATTTGTCTATATACATATAATTAAATCGAAATGTTCGTAGTTTGTGGTAATTTCCTAAACGGCTGAAGCGAAAGCCAACGAGACTTTTACAGCCAGATAGACGACTATTGGGACTATCATCTATGCTAGATATCACTAGGCTTACCAACGGGTAATAAAATGAAATTCTCCTGCTCGCGTCCAAAGGAGTCAATATCGATCTTCAGATGCTTCGTAGGACAGCGAAACATGAATAATTTGCAACAAAATATATATTAAAATTTGACACCAAAAAAAAAAAAAAAAACATATAATTAGAAAAAATCGGTTCGGTGATTTTCAAATCATAAGCACATAAAGACAGACAGAGATCTCTTATAATGTCTAAAGAATCGCACTCTGTTTAATTTGTTATCATGTTTTCAGAGGCTCAATAAAATAGAAGACATACGTTCGATGTCCTGTAGTTTAAAAGTTTGAGAACCGGTGCTCTCGAGCGTCAGGTTTGACAGATAGCTTAATCGGGTAGCAATCGTAAGAGACTGTATGCCGTCCCAACCATATATGGTCAGTAGCAGGTTCGATATTCAATAGAATCTCATCCCATTTTTATTCCCAGAATTTTTAAATATGGTCCGTGAGATTTTTTTATTGTGTTATTTTTTAACACCTCCAAGATTCTAAAATGTATCTAACGTGGGATCTTTTGATGGCGGCCGCGTAGAAAGTAATTTCTTTAAAAGGATGAAGAAATTATGGACGTCTGTGTACTAGATAATTTTGGTTATTTGTACTGATCCTTTCTTGAATTAGTTATCCAGATCCTATAAGTTTCAATAAACGAAGCCTAACTTATATAATAAACACCAATATGAGTTTGTTTCACCTCTTAAATACTTCATCAATCATACAATTTATCATCACGTCACAGGAGTACAGGAAGACAGCTCGTATGTATAGATTTCACCCATCTCTCAGTTACAAGACTTTCTAGATATATAAATAACCTATAGCGTTTGCTATAATCCTGTCAATCAGTGTGCTAAGTTTCATAATGATGGTTGAATTGTTTAGTGAAAGTGAATCAAACGAACAAACACACATCCACATAAACAACATTATTTAAAATTAGTGCTAAGATAATATTGCAATCAATTGCAATATATAATATAGTATATATAGAATATTTACATAAGGCTAACGCTAACACGCAACGGAAGCTCTCAGAAGAAAAAAAATCTATTTTGAAACATTCATGTGCTTTGCATCTATCGGTCTTAGCGTGATGATAAACTTATGGCCTTCTTTGATAAATGAGCTATCTTACACTGAAAGATTTTTTTTAATCAGACCAATAATTCCTGAGATTAGCGCATTTAACCTACTAAACAAATAAACCCCCCAGCTTTATAATATTTCGTTCTTCCTATTATTCTGTCGATAACCAGGATTTTGGGTTTTACCTAATTGTATGGTAAAATAGAGTATCCATCTTGTATTATCGTGGGTTGATTGACTGCTCTATTTGTCGTTGCGAGGTTTAAACGATAGGGAACAGTGCAGCGGACAAGAAATTGTTACACTTTAGCAGGGGTATCAGAGATACATTTCCAGTAACATCAGTACTAATGACAATTTTACAATAAAAAACTGAATACCGATCCATAATTGATCCATATAAAACGCAATTTTTTTATGATATAACGAATCAGTTTTCTCGAAAATGAAGTAGCGGGTATTAACTAGTTTGCAGCAAAACTGGTCTATAATAATTTCAAGTATCAAACGAATCTTACATTCAATGAACTTAAACCCATCCTTAAAAACAAAACAATCATTATATTTCACTTTCATCATTAAAATTCCTCATTTATTGTTCTTTATATAAAAATAATAATTATTACAATTTGTCATTCATTCAAAATCGTTTTTATCTCAAAGAACAGACCCGGTTGATTCATACCGCTTATTACATATTTATCTTAATGTAAAAATACCAACGCACGATACACATTAAGTGCACTGAACTGCATAATGTTGTGCGCGAGAGCAATTAGTTCGCAGTATAGATAGATCTGTTGCCTTGTATAGCTAGTTACACTCGTAGCTATCCACGTGGAAATGGTACTGCGTTCGAATAGTTTTGATACTTTTTTTTAGTACTACGGTTTCAGACAATTTTGAATAATATATTTTTAGTCTATATATGTGATTAACACAAGTTACTATGATCTTAAAACTACTTAACCTATCGGCATAGGATTATGATAATTCGATGTGCAATTTTTCATAGATAATTTTAGGCTACTTATCTATGTGTGACGTAACAATATTCGAAAAAATTCTTACTGACAAGTTTTCTTTTCAAACCACTGTATCAGGTTATTAATTTAATTTAGTTAAAAACGGTAACAAGATATAAAATCTGAATAATTGCGTTCACTATATCAAATACTAACTCAATATAATTATCATATTTACCTCTTTTTTTTTTTCGAAATGTCTACGCTATTGACTCAGCAAGGTCTTAACAGCTTCACCGGACTAGCACATATATACCTCCTACATACTTGTTTAGCCTGTAATTATTATAATATTATTATTTCCGTATTTTAGAACAATAAAAGGTTATTCTACACTTTCATTTTAAACGAAAATACGACGGCATTACGTTTAAAAGATCCTTATCTTAATGGTGCAATTAATTTCACATCAATGAATGGAAAGTCACACAGACTGGTGGTAAATTTCGGCTTATCATAATTACAGGTAACGTATGATCCGGTATGTTATCTTGGAAGAGCTTTATAATTTAGCTATCGATTGGAACGGGATAATTGAGATTTTGGCTTTAATTATAAACTTGTTCCTTTGGTTATATAGTTACTTGTACCAGCGATTTTGCGTGTGTCAATTACGCGGTAGGTTTTTTTTTTCGTCTTACAATTTCACTATTTTCCATATCTTAGAGTTATTAAAAGTGCTGTTTATATTTTTAAAACAATATAGTAAAATATCATTAGAATAGCTTGTGTATATTTTTTTAATCGCCTCAATGCAGTTAAAAATGTTTTCACTTCAGAAAACAAAATTACGTATCAAATACACAGGGGCGTCGTAAACAGGATTTGGTTTACCGCTAAAATGATTAATTATTCCTGCTTACCGTGCCTAATTATGGGCTCATTTCCGGTATTTTCATACAGCATCATTGTCGTACTGTTATTATTATAGCGACAACTATCAAAGCATTTTTTTTTGTGTAATCGTTGAAAAAGGGACGTAAAGTATATATATATTAATAAATTTGTAGTTCCGTGTGTAGATATCTTTTCTTTTTTCACATTTTTTATAAATATCTGTCGTACAAAATCATTTAGGTATATAAGGTATATCGACTTATATAGCTAGTTTTATGCTGAAGTATCTTAATTGATTTTTAATTCATTTTTGTAGTCGGGATTCCGTAATTAGTGTGTTCTGTAACAATATATTTTTTTCATATCATATAGAAGGCAAACGGACAGGCGGCTCACCTGATGTTAAGTGATCACCGCCATCCATAAAGACCAGCAACACCAGAGAAGTTGCAAGTGCGTTGCCAGCTTGTGTTTATAGGATAGGGGGAAAAGAGAGAAGAGGGAAGTGGAAGGGAAAGGGAAAGGACAAGTGAGGGGAAGGGGAGGTGGGTCTTCGGCGCTCTCACTGACCGAACGAAATGCAACAATGCAAACGCTGTTACTTCACGTCGGTTTTCTGTGAGAGGGTGGTACTACCCCGGGCGAGCCGACCCATTCATGCTGAAACCAGTTATAGCTTCAACGTGGCTCTATCACGTACATAATCATTAACACCTTTCTAACTAAAATTTTACTAATTTTTTAATTTACATATTTATTACATTTTGAAAAGTACATATTTATAATGCTTCGATTGATATTCATATATCATACAAGGTATCAATAATATTTTGAGAAATCTTAGATAAACATCGATTTAGTACTTTCTGCGTTATACGCGTGCAGACAGACAACAATTTCAAATTTCCTGGAATTTTTTCATTGATATTTAAACGTTCCAGATAATTCTTATCAAATGTCTTTAAAACATCAAACAACTTTTGAAATCTCATCTTTTTAATGTTTTAACTAAGTTACATATAATATACATATATGTATATAATACATTTTATATGTTATATATAAACTATTACATTACTAAATTTCATCAAAATCCGGTACATTACTTTATATTTTATGCGCTTAAGATAGATAGACAGAGAAACAGATCTAAAAGAAAGAAGAAATAAAAGTTCTAAATAACAGCTAAATGAATATGACATTGATTCTGAAGCAGTCTAGAGTTTTTTTTGTATACTAATGTGTATGTTTAGTGTACCAATTTTGTTACCTAGTTACTTCAGTGTCAGTATGCATATTGCTTTCTCTCTCTCAGAAATGAATTGAATTTAATCCACCAATCTCAGAACTTTCCCCTCTTATTAGAAGTATAGATCTACTACTACTTTCCCTATTCACTTAAGCTAAAAATAAAATAGTAAATATGTTTCCAGAATTAACATAGCATTTTACTAAAAGACCAATCTCTTTAGTGTTAGACTCTCGAACTTAACCAAAATAGCCTAACCTAGATCGCATGAATCATTCCTCTCTCGTATCCAGATTTATTATAAGACAACCGTGTGGAATGCTGTAAAGTACACACTTAATATAGCATTCGGAGTGGTTCTGTACACCGCGATGTGGAACTATAAACGGAATTGTATATATTAAATCTTATCTACAAGTAATTCACGCGATCTCGACTGTGTGTTTTGCGTTAAAATCTGGACGAATTGTAGCCTTTAACTTTCGCAAGGCGTTAGGCTATCTCTATATCAAATTTCATCGGATTCAGTTCAAAGGCCTATTTGTTAAAAAGCAATAAACCTATACAGAAAGATTTACTTTCACATTTCTAATAATACTAGCTGTTGCTCGTGGTTTTTCTATTATTAATGCAAAATAAAACTTTCTCACAGGAACAGTACGTTTTTTTTTAATGAAAGGTACCCTTTTAGGTTCAGTACCACTGAAAAAGTTTAGGAAAGATGTCATGATAATCGATTGAATAGTTAAGGAGTGGAAGCATACCAAATAAACAAAGATACTATTCATATTTATAATATTAGTTATACATCAGAAATCCTATTAGTTTCATTCGAATGTGGCACGTAATAGCAAGTTATAAAAATGTAGTCTAGAGTCTAGACGACTGTTGCTCTATACAGATATTACGAGAAACGTGAAGAGCGATCGTGGGAATCGTATAGATGGCGCTGTTAATGCGAACGCTCTTATGATTACTAAAATGAAAAGGCAATCACAACACCACGTTAAAGTCACGATGAAGATCTTTTATACTGCCCGACATATTTACGATATCGTCAAGATAATGAAATCAGCAACATCTACCAAATTACCTTTATATTTTTCTAATCATTTATTCTAATGACGCTTCAACAAATCTTTAAATAGCTAGCTACTCGCTCCGACATCGCACGGGTGCACTAATGAATAAAGTGAGATCATATGTACCCTTTACAATCATATATTCGAATAAAATGAAAACTGGAACGTCAGCTGTCAATCTTAACAATATTTTCTAAGTTCTTCCTGCTGTCTTTTATTGTACTCGTTCAGTGGTTTTCTATAAGGAGGTATTTTAACTGAAATTTTTAACTTTTTCGTACGATTTTTAAATATCTTTTTATACAAATCTTTTCCTGACAATTAGCGCATCCTCTCTGAAGTGATGTACTTACATACTCACGGTAAACGGTATTTTGCCACTGCGACATTATTTTCACAATTTTCGTTACTGTAATGAGTGCAACTTTATACGAAATTTCTACTTCATAAATTGTTCCTTGAAAAATTTGACAGTCCTTATAAATCTTTTTGAGCTTTTTGCAAATATTAATTTGCACTTCGTTTGACATTCTCTTTTACATAATCTTCAAACGCTGTTTCTTTTAAGGCTCTCATTATTTCAGGAAATATCGTATCGGTTAATGTATATGCCACGATAAATTCTCATATAACAGTAAGGGCAATCGCGTAAGGTCATTTCTAAACCGTGACCATTCATCCGGGATCCGACACCCGACTATTGTATGAAGTTTGCGTAATGAACCGTGGCGTTAGATTTTCTATAATAGATGTCTAATGATGTGACTTGTTGGATAGATATTTTATCTTCCATGCTCTAAAAACATACTTTCTATACTCTCCCTTTACTCATAATGCACCTCTCTCCTTAGTTTTGCCTATTTACGCGTTATATGAATATTTAAAACCAAAACTTTTAGGTCGAGGTTGTCTAAATATGACTACTGCGTAATTTCAACGTATACATAAATAAGATAGATATTATAAAGGTGTAAAGTTTATAAATATCTTTGCAAGAGATAATATATAGAAAGCAAGAAGTAAAGAAAAAGAAAGTTTCAATGGAACAAGACATCACACAAAACAATATATAGATACAAGTGTAAATGTCTAGCAACTGGGCCTCCTATTCAGTCACATGCCACAATACAATGAGATAATAAGGCTTTAGAATAATAGGATTGGATTGGACTTTTCTCTCGTAGCCGTGAAAGTACTGAACAAAGAAGTCGAAATGATAGGTACTCTTATACAAATTAAATGCGTATTTGATTTACGATATTTAAGAGTTCCTGATCTACAAAACGATTTCATAATATAACAGTATGAAGTTATGAATAGTACATAAAATAAAAAATGTCTAAGTAGCTGATAAGAACAATAATGCTTAAGGGTGTGTATTCAAAATAATTGTCAATATACACTGGGACATGGGCAATTCTAACATAGTCTTCATATGTTATAGTATCTGTTATTATTGGCCTCAGAACTGCAGTTCTTTTGAGGTTAGTTGATCATAGACATAGATTGTAAGTAACCATTATAGGTTCAATTGACTAAAGCTGGCGAGTTCACAGTATACTCACAACAATTTTAGGATACAGCTTGTTACAAAAATCGTTTCATTTTAAATTGTTATAATAGTATTCCTATTGATTCACTGACTGATCGCTTTAATAAAGAACACTCTGTATTTCTAACATTTTTAGAGACAAAACTATATCAGTCTTTGTCACGCTCATAAGCATGGCCGTGTGCGAAAGAGTCTGAGGGATTTTTGAAGTTGCGTGTGCAATGCGACGTCATGTTGTGCGTGCATTCATTAACACTACACAATTCTAATGGCTGATTGTATTATAATATGTTCCGGCTTTCATTAATCGACGTATAACGTCAGGTGGCTTTCATACGTGTTTGCTACTTCACATACATTAAAGAAGGATTATAAAGGGATTCCTCAAAGTTATTAAATCGACATAACTCACCATCTGGAATCAAATTTAAATTTAGAGCTAGCGACGCGACGTTCTCTTTCAAATTGAGCCCATCGGGAACGAATAAGATACGAAACTCATCAGCGGCCGTTTGTTTTCGGTTTTATTTAGTTCGTTTCCAAACACGACACTGGGAACGGGAAGGAAGCGTTCGCTTCTCTTTAAAAAACAACAACTTTATTTGTACAAACAAACAAAAATGTACTTAATCTCTTCTTAAATAGAACTCATAATTATCAAGCGTATTATAGGACGTACACCCGATGTTACTCTACTAGCTATATTTTCGTCACTTCAACTCACTTTATTCTTTTTGACATGTTTTGAGTTAACAACTTAATATAAGCACTTGAGACGTAAACTATATTTGAAAATAGTACATTGAAATGTATTTATTTAAAACTATTACTTGTAGCCTCGTTCGTATAATCTAGATCTGAGTTGACCTTTTTAACGTGGGATGAAATCCTATATTGGACACCCACTCACTCTGGAGCGCGAGGAGGTATCAGATTCTTACTGACTAAAAAAAATCTCGAATTACTAAACCGCTACCCGTCTACCGCTTTGCCATGGAGTGCAATGAAGTGCCACAGGAACGAGCAAAGTATTTATCATGGCACTCAGGTGACAAGGCCTAGCCCGAACGTCAGGCCTCCCACTGACCGAGACAGATTAGTCACGCTGTATCCTTGCCCACTGAACTAATGCAATGGAAGGTCAGGTCCCAAGTCCCTTTCTCTTTAATTCCGCTGGGTAGTGAAAGAGCTGTCCTCTCCACCGCTATCCTATGTGTAGTGTACTCAAAAATACACTTTTTTTTTCTATACCCTCATAGTGTATGCAAAATTCCATAGTTGAATAGTTAGATGGTGCCCAACAAACAAACGAACTCACTTTCACATTTATAATATTATTTAGGATATCATTGATAATATTTAACAAACACATTGATAATAAAACATTTTTTAAATACATATTTAAATTGATTAAGTTAAAAATCAATAAAGGTGCCCTTAATATTTGATGTACTAACATTTTTGCCTTTTTAACATTTTAAGTCGAGCTACGGCTAGTTTGATACTCTTGAGCTTATTGTCAAGTGACAGAGACATAAGCGATCGCCTCATTAGTCTGGTGAAGCTGTGAAGGACTGTCAAGGTCATAATGATTATAAGGCGTATAATTATTTCGAAAATAAAAACACCGTTGGCTTTTTGAAGCCGTCGAAGAACAACGTAAAATTGTTAAGCAATATTTCGTAAAGTTCATAGTTTACGTGGTAGCAGTCGTTGAACGAGTGACAGATATACGAACTAGAAATGACATCAAAGTGCTGTCAAATCAAGTCTATTAGGTATTCGGGACATTTTGCAACGCATCTAGCAACACCCAACTCGGAATATATTTCTGTAATAAATCCCTACTATCGAGTTTTTGGCGGGATCGTACTCTCTTATGTATTTTTATATTTTTTTCACAATCTTGTGTTATTTGACTCGTATATTTTATAATATTGGTGGCATTTTACATAATACATCTCTGTTGTTGTGCATAAGTGAAGTGGGTGACAAATTATACCTGGGAGCATAAATTATGAGATGCTACAAAATATATCTGGAAAGTTCTAACAAGGACATCATCTTGCTAAATTATGACAAAATAATTGTAATAGTTATTATTCGTTAAATATAATCTACAGAATATGTTGCCATAAATAAAATTTAAAATATCAACGCTAAACAGACGACAATGGATTGAATCGTTTTTGTAATAGATTTATATCGCATCGATATTCTTTATTCTAATACTGAGAAAATGATTCTAACTTCAAATACGATTTCTATACCTTCGTGTATTAGGTTAGCTATATACAATTTTACTAATGGCTTATTGTATAAAATTAATATACATTTTACATGTGACAATGAGAAACGATAACTGTCAACGGAATTAATTAAACATTTACAAAATAAAAAGCTTGGCATATATACTATTTATGTATGGTTAGCAAACAAACTTAATAGAACTAATATAGTTCACTTTAGTGTAAAATAATGAACCAGATAACACGTGAGATGCCTTAGATTTGTGTGATGAAAATTTGTGAGGGTTAATACTATGTCGAGTAGTTTGAAAATAACGGTTTTTGTCCGATCACTGAATTTAAGCAACGTGGGTCGCGGTCAATATTTAGATTGGTCCCGGGAACGCCGCGTGACGTTGACTTTCTATCGTGTTGTTTTAATTAAAATGTTTTCCGGTAATACAACATTTTCACTTCTATCCTGTGTCTTTACGACACACTCTGTTTTTTTTTTTTTTTTTTTTAATAATTGGGCTACCTATTTCGTTCTAGCGTATCGGAAAACGATGCATTTGAAAGAGAAGACAAGAGCATGTGATTAGAAGTGGCGTATGGTTTGCTTTTCTAATGCTGCCCCGGTACTGGGCGCCATCATAGGTGGCGCCTAAAGGCAACTATATATCGTCTGTGCAAAAAATACAACCACTAAATTCTAATACATTCCAAAAAAAAAGGTCTTCCGTCGCCTGGGAGCCGGCTAACTGTATTTCTACTTCCGTAGTGTACATTTCTATTCTCAGCGCTGTAGGGTTGCATCGGAAAAAATAATCTCCTTCAATTAGGAGTAATCACTTGCAAATTTCCGATGCCAGAATAAGGAATCACACCACCTTTTTTCATAACTACACTTTATTAAACAAAAATGTACTTAATTTCTTCGTTAATAGAACTGATAATTGTGAAGCGGAAACTTGATAAAGTCATCCCTGTATTCTAATGCTTCTATTAATATTAGTAATATAGTTATCATACCTATATCAATAGTAATTTGACTAGGCCTTAACAAAGAGTTCTCCACATATTAGACTATTAAATTAATCGAAAAAAACCAAGGAATATAGTTCCCAATAAACAAAAAAAAAATTGCAATGAAATAGTATGTGTTGTGTTGTGATGGTAGTTTATAGCATGGGCTTTTTCTAAATCCAAATGTCTAGCCAAGCGCCTTATAAATGTATTCCAGCAATTGTACTTGAGAGCCAGTATTGATCTAGGTTTTGCATATTACCATCTTAGACCGCATGACATTAAATGAGATTTTGTTCAACCCCAAAAACCTACAAAATAGAAAATAACAGTCTAAAATAACAGTATTCGGAATAAATACTGGCCAAGACACTATAAACATTAAATATATTGTACTAGAGACTATGCTTCTGCGTTGTTTGCCTTAACAATATATTTTGTGTATAAAGAATAAAACATAATGTAATGTTTACAATTACTTTTTCATGGGCCTCGGCGGGGACCACCACCTGGGGCCCACATAATGGTGGAGGGCGCCCGGATCAGGGTGGGGGCACACATGAAGTACTTGGGCCTCACCTTGGACGGGCGCTGGCGGTTCGAACCCCATTTTGTGGGACTCGGGCAGCGTCGGCACTCGGCCGGTTGCTCCCCAATATTGGGGGGCCGGGTGCCGGGTGCCGACGACTCTTTATGGGAGTTGTGCGGGCGATAGCCGCCTACGGAGCTCCGGTCTGGGCGGACACCCTCGGTGCCGCCAACATGCGCGCGCTGCACAGTGCGCATCGCGCGGTGGCATTGAGGGCGATCCGGGCGTACCTGACGGTGTCCTCGGCGGCGGCATTTGCGCTCGCCGGCTCCCTTCCCTGGGAGCTGGAGGCAAGAGTTCTCGCCGCCGTGTACGAATTCACGGCGGCGAGGAAACGTAATGGGCAGCCTCCGGCTCCCAGGGAGATAGAGTATAAGAGACAGGAGTTGCGGGAGGGGGCGGTAGAGCAGTGGATGCAGGACCTGACGGACGCGCGCTACGGAACGTACACCGTCGACGCCGTCCGCCCGGTCCTGCGAGAGTGGCTTGGGAGGGAGTGGGGCTCCCTGACGTTCAGGATGGTGCAGGTACTCACCGGACACGGCTGTTTCGGGTGGTACCTGCACCGATCCGCTCGTAGGGAGCCGACCACCGCCTGCCATGAGTGCGGCGCTGAGGAGGATACCGCGCAGCATACTCTCTCTGAGTGTGTTGCGTGGGAGGTCGAGCGCCGCACTCTGGCGGCGGTGGTGGGGGAGGATTTGTCGCTGCCGAGCGTGGTTTCGTCCATGCTCGGCAGCGAGCAGGCGTGGCGAGTAGTGGCCTCCTTTTGCGAGGAAGTCATCTTGTCAAAAGGAGGCGGCGGAGAGGGCCGGCGAGGCGGACCCCCTCAGCGGCCATCTTCGCCAACGGAGGAGCGGCAGGAGGAGGCGGCATTTTGCCCAACCCCTTCTGCCACCGTAGCCGGACCTGAGGGGATGTAGTCGGGGGGCTCATCCCCTCATTGCACAGGTTCGGCGGACGAGGGGTGGCAGCTGGTGTGTACCCAGCTGCCTCTGTATAGGTAGGAGCTCGGCGGCCACCATCCGCCGGGCGGACCGTTGGAGCGGCTATCTAAGGGGAATAGCTTAGCACGATCCCTTGCCGCCCCAACACTACGGTCTGTCGGTACACCATGGGGTTTTAGTCCGTGCAAGCCGGACATAACTCATCCTCTCCCCCGGGAAGGTGGGTATCCATAAGGGATTTCCCCACGTAAAATTTTACAATACTTTGCATACAAATTTTGTTTACTTTGTCGTCGGGGTTATTAAAATCGAACATATTTAACATTTTAATAACGATATATTAAATTAAGATATCGTGTTAGTTTTTGAATAAGGATCAAGTATCAACTAAGAACTAAAAATCGGCATCTATAGAAGACCTCTATCTTATTATTGAAGTAAAACTTTTTTAGGCACGACTAGGAGGTAACTGGATGACAATGCAACGGAAGTTTGTGATTGTAGTCCGGTGAAACTAAGACCTTACTGGGTCAATAGCGTAGACATTTCGAAAAAAAAAAAAACGGAAGTTTGTTACGACAATATGGCGTCACGTGTCTGCAACGTCCGGTTTTAAATATTTTTGATTTTGCCAATAAATAGTTTTTAAAGAAATCAAACAAAAATGATTAAAAATAATTAAATAAACTGAACAATAATAGAAATTATACACTAGAATTAGTTATTTATATATGGGCGCGCGACCGTGCTGCCATCTGGTTTCAATGTAAGTAAGTAACAAATTAAGTCAAAGCTTCATTAGTAGCGTCAATTATCAACTAAATCGGAATTTAAATAAAAAGCTTTATTCCAATCACGTGTGACGGTTATACGCACTCATATGTTATATCTGTACATCGAAGAACACAGAATACATAATAAATGATACAATTTAATTTTTTTTTATAAGAGTGCTTGTCCAGTGGGCGAACTTCGACCATAGAAAAAAAAATCTTTTCCAAATTTTTTACTGAAAGAAAAATAATGAAGTCGGATGAGAAACAGAGTAGGAATTTCTTAACCGTCTCCTAACTGCCTATTTATATATAGGTATATATAGATTAGGCACTTTATATTAGGGATTTCGTAATACTGCATTCTTATATGTTACTAATCTTTAAAAACAGAAGTTAATATTGAAATTGGTTTGACAAACGTGACAAAACCACGCGAGCTCTGTTCTATATTACAAAATACCGTTGCATAACTTCCAATTTATTACGCTCCGGTCAGCTATATTAACAATATTGTATGTGTTATATTTGACAAGTTAATTTGTATACAAACCGTTTAAATTATTACGGCAGCGTTAGTGTTGCCAGTTAAAAAATAATCAACTGAATATTTCGGTATTTTTGTGGCGCTTTTAATTCTTGTCTATTTGATTAAATTAGTTATGTTTTTTAATATTTCAGTATGGAGTTATTCTTCTTATATTATTTTGATAATCATTTTCCATCATTAAAGATGTTGGGAATTAAAAACATAATCCAGGTTTAGATATACTGATAACACTTTTCTTTCATTTTTGTTTTCTATTGTCGATGTATTATTACAATCATTACATTGTCCGTGCCTTTTATCTATAAATGATCTTTTTGCATGATTTAAAATATAATGAATTTGGTTATACAATATTTTATTATACTTAAGGGTCAGTGTCTTATAAAAGATTAATCATTATCACGTGAGTAATTGTTTTTCATTAGTGTCTTCTGGTAACAAGATGTCATCTTTTTTGTCAGATTTTTGCAAAGAGTTTTGTAAAAGTCTCAAACTATATTCTGCTTGTTAGTATTTCAAATCCACTATTATCTATATTACGATATAGGTTACCAAATAACGCAAATTAAATAATTTTAGCTGATGTATAAAAGATTCATGTTTCTTTTGCTAGGCCGCGTTCTCCTAAAAAAATATGATTATTTTGCAGGAGAAACTGTAAGTAAATCAATTATTAGTATATACGCGACTTTTCTCTCGCAAAAGTGTATTCCGGTGAAGCTGTTAAGACCTTCCTAGGTCAATAGCGTAGTCAGTTCGAAAAAAAAATCTCGCAAAGTGGTTTCGTTACTACATAAAAACGTGTATAATTTCGCATTGTCTTCTAATTTTTAAAGTTGTACCTCTTTGATACATTTGACTAAATAGTTGCTAGCGAAGTTTTAATTTGAAACAGAAATTACACGGTGCTATTTAACACAGTCTGAAATTAAACGACTTTGTAATTGTAATTGGCATTTAATATTTTATTTGTTACAATTAGATACTATATAGTTTTTATTTCTTATTACTTTAGTATAGAATCTTGTTATTTGAACTTCTGATTATGTTCAAAAATGTGAAAATGCATAAAAAGATTATTTTTATATTAACTTCAAAGATGTATAGTTTCTCACAAACATAAGTACATGAACTCTTTATTATACATTCCTGTTATTACTAGTTACTTATGTATTGATGATCTCTAAGTTAATGGTTTGTTTTATTTTTCATCCCATAATTTATTGTAAGATCGTAACATATTACAATATATTACTGCATAGTTTATTATATTTGAAACATATCACAATAAAGTGCTAATATCCATGAAAGGAAATCATAAATTTCCCCATCGTCGTATAAAATTGTGACGTCCAAATGAATGGATGTTGTTAAAAAAAAATTGTTACGATTTTTTAATATCCTCACACCTGGCAACACAATTTATAGCAGTCTGTTACGCGGTCCGGTGACTCCCGAATGTCATGTTGGCCAATGTTTGGATGTGCCGCATAAAGATTGATAGACTTGTATGATAGCCAAGAAATGTTTATGAATTAGAGAAATTAAATGAATGGGGAATGAATTGCTAATAAAAAGTAGGTCTGTTATATTAATTTTTGTGAACGCGTTTTTATATACCTATACATTTTCAATTACATTTACTGGTGGATATATCAATCCAATGTCCGCAGCTTCGAATACTGGCACGTACCAACGATTTTTTCTGTATTCGCGTACATTTACTAAATTAAATTCATAGAACTTATAGAAAGAAAGAAAGAAAACATCGTGAGGAAACCAGAACCTGAGAAATGTTCTTGTAGTACTACTGTATGTGGGGAAAATATAGAACTGTGGATTTCTCAGAGTTTTAAATTACCAATACATCATGTGCTAGAACGCTTATGCCCATCCCTGCCTTCGTGAAGAGGCCTCCGGCACTATAATGGATCTTTTATAACCTGATGATACATTTGTATTCTAACTGATCCGCGGGACTTTGCTGACATGCGAATGAGTTTATTGTTATTTGTAGCTACCGAGTATATCATCCTCTTTGGCAGACTGGCTGAAAGTTTTCGAATATTGTAAATAGAATGTCGTTCAAACAAATGAAATATCGCGTGTCTGTATAAAACCCTATATGGGCATAATAAACAGTATATTTTACGCACTCCGAGTATTATTACGCTGCCCGTGTCAGTCTAAAATCTTATAGTAGTGAGCCTAAAGCTCCTACATATTTTTTACTGTGAGCTCTTTGGTTTTCAATCTCATTTTTTTTATTAATGCTTAGCCCATATAAAAAAGTCATAATATGTAGCTTAAATGAATACTCTGAAAAGTCCTTAGTCTTTCTGTAAAGTTTCCGTCAAAATTGGGTCAGCTGTTTTGCAAGTTATTTCAATGAACCATCAGAGTTTAAATTTCATTTTGAAATAACTACAGAGTTATTATATTAGTTTGAATATATAATATCAAAAAAAAAAAATTAATTCACCTAATTTCAATTTTAGTGAATGCTTAATTTAGTAACTGTATTTTTTATAAATAATATTCTTAATTTATATTAAATTTGGATAGTCTAGACTCCAGAGTATATCTATCTCTCTTACTTCTTAGCAATGATATTACAAGCAAACAGTGGTTTATTAATATCTAAACTCATTGCTTTTAGTATAGGCTTGCTAGTGTGAGCAGAGCCGTCTAAATTCTACATTATGAAATTGTGATCTACGAAGCTCGAATGACTTATAGTAGCAGTCGAATCCTTTTTACAGTCTTTTTATTCAAAAACCACAAACTAACAGGAACAAAGATTAATTTAATTTTTGTACCTGTTTAATTTTAACGCGACCGGAACGAATATAATGGGGAAACTATATAAATAATATTATTTCGTCGCCCGAATTTGACTTTACTGCTAGCGGTTAAAATTATGCCTACATTGTAAATTATACACATTTTACCTTACTTGTTTGAATATACGTGAATTTGTCGTATAGCTGTCCTGAATGTACCGTGTTAACATGAGAGTGTTGACGCTCCCGAAATTGGTTGCTAAGGTAACAAAGCGTTTTAAATTATTCTGGATAATGTTAAGACTGATTAGTATAAGCGTGATCTTAATTATAATCATACTGCCTCGTTATATAGCATTATAGTAGTAAATATAAGTAATATCGTTTATATTTAACGAAGACAACACGTAATGATGGCGTTAAGGGAGAAACTGCTCTCGAAACCGAAAAGGATACACAGCTAGAATAATTTGAAGGAAGCCTTTACTCTCGTATGAACGGCTCGTGCTTTAATATCATTTCGCACAGTTATTGTTAAATTATTATAAAGCACTCATATTAAAGGACAAATATAATATGTAAACTATGTAATGCAAGCAAATAATAATTATAATATGTCTCATATAGCATGACAAAATTACAAAAAAAAAAATTGCCCACAAATTTTTTCCATAAAATATTATATTAAATAGCCGCAACTGAATAAAATTATATTTTGTTTGTTTGGTCACAAATCGCTTTATAAGTATACTAGCCTCTGCCTGCGACTTCGTTCGCGTGGATATAGTTAATTTGGGCTAACTAATATGCAGCGAAAGCTCAAGAGGAAAAAACACCCATGATTTTTAAACATTCTTCATTGTTGCTCCGCTCTTATTGGTCTTAGCGTGATGATATATAGCCTATAACCATCCTGGATAAATGAGCTATATAACAATGAATTGAATTATATAACAATGAATTTTTTATATGGGACCGGTAGTTCCTGAGATTACCCCCTACAACTTCACAATACACAACGTCACAAACTTTACCTCTTTATAAATAATTAATATATAGCGATAAGTAAACGCATAATTATATAATAAACGATATTAAAGGGAACTGCGTAATTTATTTTAATAGTCATAATAAATTCATTACCTACTTATAACGCCAATACATGTAGGTACCGTTGACGACTATGATCAAAGCAAATAATAATAATAAAAATTGAATACAAGTTTTATTATTAACGAAAGCTAGGTTTTGTAGCTAGCTAGGCATAGGTTTGTAAGTTTTGTAACAAAACGTGTCTTCAAATTTTTTAATATATCATCCTCACTCTACTCTACATACGATAAGAAACGGTGGCTAAGATCAACAACGATTACGTTGTTTGGCGAGAAGGGTTCGAATATATATTTTTTTAACGTTTTTTACCTGGTCTCGACCACAGTGGGATCGGATTTTACTAATGTTGTAGCCATACATAACAATGATGCTAAGACCTACGCAATGCGGTGGTTTGTACGTCATAGGATAATACGAAATAAAATAATTTAAGGCATCTATTGTACGTTTTAAAATTCCTTTTTCCAAGTTCAGGAAGCTCCTGGAAGTTGGCCTCCTATGTTTCGAGTAAGAATTTAAAAAATCATAGAGGGTATGTCCATCTATCGTCTACCATTTTTTTTGGCCACGTCTACAAAAAAAAATATAAAAGAAACTGTGTCAACCACGGAACGCAGGTGTAATTCTTTCCTTTTATTGTTTTACAAAAAAAAAAAAAACAAAAGAACGTTTTTTGTTCAAGTGAGACGTAGTAGTGGTCAATCAATTCCACGTGGAAGTGCAAAGTGACGTCCATTATAATTTTTAATAATGGATTTCCGTAAAGTAGTGCCTTCTTCAATCAAAAATTGTAAAAGATTTATAATGCGTGAGTCAACGTTCCAAAATAATTTGAAAAATCTAAAGTCTCAAGGTAGATTCTTGAAGTTAAAGTCAACTCATATTTACGAAGTAGATATGTACGTGGAAAATAATTTGAAAAATACGTGAAATTAATTTTATATAAAAACCAAATTAGGCCTTTTAAAACTTAGAGGCATTACATTAATATATTCCCGGTGTCCTATCAATTTGTTTTTGTCTTTCTTGTGAATATACTTTTTTTAAACTTTATTTTTGGCGATTAACCTTGCAGATTATTACTGCTATTGTCACGTAGTCAATAATATTACAAGCGTCGTGCGATCACTTTAATATTGCGTCGTGTCAGTCAATATTCTAACAAGATGGTGGATCCCTTGTTAGAACCTTCCAGGGAGTTTTTGTGGCATCTCAGAATTTCATGCGCCGTGGTATTATTTTCCATTCACTTCACTTATGCACAATAAACTAACTATATTACGTGAAACACGCTAAGTTACAAAATATATAGTCAAATAACAAATGAATAAAATTCATTACATGACGGACTAAAATCCCGCCAAAAACTCGTGAATCTATTTGATAGTGTTATATACCTGTAGTTCTATAGTCATAGTCGTTGCAAAAATCTGGCAATCGAGTGTTCTCGCCGCCACGTTATGGAAGTGCTCAAGAATTAACCGGAGCTATAAGCGCTAAGCTAACGAGTTAACTAAAACCGCGTAAGGTTCTGGAGGGCAGCCCAAGGAAAATGCGCCGGCGAAACGTCGCAGCCGCGCGGGCGATCGTCCTCAGCGCACGTTACAAGGAGCGTTGCCAGACAACGAACGCGTGACGTCACGAGCTGTAAGACCTCCTAACTAAAGCTAGTTGATCTACACACAGTTGCAACATCACACTAAAGAATACACTTCCGACAGTATGACGCTTCTCACGGTATATATACAAACGGTTTGTAGAAATATGGCTAGCGCGATGTAGGTTTTTCGATTTAAACTTTTTCAGTTTCAATAAATATGGAACTTTTTCTATATAACTCTATTCAACATATATATTTTATTATATTCGGTGCAATTTTTATTTACTGAGGTTAATACTTTTATAAAAAATCAACAAAAATAAGTAAAACAGATGAACATACTACTTGTGCTGCCATCTATTATGAAACGCAGTTAACATTAACGTCAGTATCACTGCTAACTTTCCGTTTAACTCCAAAGCTATAAACAACTCTCCGTGTATACGATCATCAAATTAATATTTTTTTACTAATGTGTAATTAAATAATTGCAAATTAGAATATTGGTTTTATTATATTGTATCGTCAGAAAATAATGTAGAAATAATCATTTGTTCGTGTCTTATATGTTTCATTATTAATCGATATTTTTGTTTATACTTTTTATTACTTTATAATTTATAATTATAGTATAGTTCTTTGCTTAACCAATACTACTAAAAAAAGTATGTTTTAATACTTTGACATAAAAAGAAAACACAATTAATATTAAAATCTTTGTTTCAGAACATTAAATAATGAGAGAGATGAGAGCCCGTGCACAGATGGTAACATCTCCCCAGAGCCACCAGATCGGCCTCCCGGGAAACCACGACAGATCTTCCCAGAAGAAAACACACAGCTTCATGCCTACGACTCCTCATATCGGAGAAAAAATAAACCCAAAACTCTTTCCATCGAGGAGCATCATTACAATCATCTCGCTAACACGAATGTAGCGCTGTCACCGAATTATCCCCTCACGCCGAATATATGCGTGGAAGGTGGGAAAATTGAGTTCATAAAGTCACCGCTAGATAGCGCTAGGAATAGTTTGGCGCTAGCATCGCCGCCACAGACACCGCTACTAGCGCGCCGCGGATCTAGAGAGAAACGTGAAGCCCGTATATACGACGAGCCGACGGAGAAGTTCGACGGGGACAAGGTAGGTGGCGTAATTCTAAACGTGCTGTGTTAGTGTTAATTTCCAAATATCTCCCGGGCATAGCCCCGTCTGAATATACTGTTTTCACATTACATACCTCACAAGAACACAACGATGTCGCGATTGTTGAAAAATAATTATAGTTTCTTAATAAAAATTGAAAATGTATTGTTACTGTGGTAGGTAATTAATATTTAAATGTAATAAAGAGTTCATTCGAATTTCATGGAGGGCGCGCTTTTCAAATCGTTTTGAGCGACGACTTAGAATTGTAATAATTTAATTAATTGTACGCAGCGTTTTTCTTTTTTTACTTAGTTTTGTTTAAGTTATTGTGGCTAATCTAAGCATGCATAATTTTCGATAATTATATTTATAACCCTACTAAAATGACGTTAAAATGTATCATTGCTGCTCTGGTAATAAAGAAAAACGTAGTCATGTAAAACCACTTAGAAAAGTTTTCTCTCTTTAAGAAAAAAATCATCTAAATGAGTACAACCGTTTTAGAGATTAAATCGGATAAGCGACGAACTTTTCGATTTTATTTTTATATGTTTATGTTTACTCCTAAAGTCTATCGGATTATGTGGTGCCTTAATGTGTTAAGTCGCCGCTGCACTGATTGCTGTAGGTTCAAAAATGATAATTAAGTAATTGGATGATCCACAAATTATTGTTTTAAGTCTGCGTGTACACTGCCTTCGAAATATTTGTTTGTGTAGTCTCAATGGAGATGTATTAATTTATTTATATTATTTACTAGCTGATACCCGCGTCTTTGTCTGTCTTTTTCAAGTATACTATCTTAACAATACATTTAATGTACAGAGAAAAAAACGTAACGGGTATTTAGAGCACAATGTTCATAATATGTCTTTGTGAATAATCTTATCTGTTTTCTTTCCGTTTTCACACTGCTTGCCTCACCTCTCCGTGTCTAGAAAACATGTCGCTGAAAGTAAATTACGAATAAAAATCAAAGTTTCACATTGAATTACGATATCGTGATATATTTTTTCCGAAGTCGAATAAAAATGTATGAAAACCTATATATCTAATATTTTTTGCGCGATGCACGTATAACAGTAAACCTCTTATTTTATTCATATCTTTATATATATTAAACTTCTGCCCGTGTGTATGTGATTGAACTCCTTAACGGCTGAACAGATTTCGATGAATTTTTTTCTGAGTGTTTAGGTGTATTCAAGAATGGTTTTATTCACAATTGGACCTGGTATGTGGCGCTGCATTTGAATTGTAGGATTTCTTTTATTATGAATGCAGGACAGCGTCCGCCAGAGCTGCTAGTAAGATTATAAATTAGTAACATATCGTGATAAAAAAAAATGTTTTCAAAAATGTTATCTATCGCCTCATTCTACATTTGTAGAAAAAACTACACTAACAATAGAAAAAAGGTATTTAATACATTGAAAGTTTTAATACAAAGACACAAAATATTGACTATAGCTAACTTCAGGGTGTCGAGTTTTTGTGACGGTGTGCACGCGCATCGTAAAATTTTACTCTCATCATCTTTCCCTAACGCGCCAAAAGAAATATAACTCCAAAAACCATCCATATATTATTATATTACCCAACCGTCTATACATTGTCACTGTCATTTCTAGTCTTTATATATCTCTCTAGTTTGTGACGTAACGACCAATACCTGAGTTTATCAAAAACTCATCCCTTAAATCTTTCGAAACACAATCTCCAAAGTCATCGGAGAAGCTTTCAAAAACAATTTAGCCGAGACTAAAGTCGCATTAAGGCGCACAGTACCAATTACAGTAAGCTCTATGAGCTTACGGAAAGTAATTCAAGGGAACTTAAACTCTAAATGAAACTTATTCAATATTAAAACTGGCGAATAAAAAAAACGAGGCACTCATAAGTGAAATCTTAACACAATAGAATAACTGTGTTTTGTTTTGAATTTTTAAATTAATTATAGTGCGACTTATGAAAATTTCATAATTTGTAAATTCGAATTATTATGATTCGTTAAGTTCTTACATCCATTGACGCTCTAAAAAATAATTATATACACTTTTATACGGCTTATAATTAGTGGTAGGATGCATAATCTCAATACAAAATGTTATTTATGTCATGGGTATTGTAAGCAGTACCTTAATCGCTTTCAGATTATTGACGCCAGTACCTGCCCCTGCGATAACATTTTGAATACTTGCTTCAAGACTGCCCTAGATTTAGCACGAAGAGACTAGGGCTCACAATGCTCTGCGATATCTCCGTACATATCCATTCGATCTTTTGGGCTTGATGCAAAAGGAGTGTACAATCAAATCGTTCAATAATATTGTCAAGCATGTGATTGCTAATCCTAAGACATTCAAAGGACTTTGTTTTTTTTTTTTTTTCAAAATGACTACGCTATTGACCCAGCTAGGTCTTAACAGCTTCACCGGACTACTAAGGCGAGCGCTTAAGGCACTCAGCCGATTTTATTTTAGCAACCATCTCAAGGGAGCACGGCACACCTCGGCTTGGCTGTTGCCTGTTGCATGCAAAATAGCGATCTATCTTAGCTAACCTAGCTAACTATTTATATATGTATGAGTTGTTGAAACGTATATGTGTACCAAGCATACACGCCTCAACAACTCCTCCATATATTTATTATCGGAAAATTGAGAGTTTTTCAGTTCGATAAGGAAAAAAAGTAAACCCTTCCACTGTCATGTGTAAGCGTGTAGGCGTGCACGTGTGTAGGGGTGATCGTGTAGTGTTGTAGCAGTGATGTATATTTGTGTGTCACCGTATCGCGCAAGCAACGCACTCAAGGGCTCCCTACCGAGGGATCGAACCTAGGTTTGAGCCGTTGCTGACGGACTTTGATTACAACCACTCTCTTACTTGTATCTAAATCTTTTTGAAATAGCCACGACTTTCACTCTGACTTGTATATAGGTACATCAGGTCTAACAAATCTTGGTGACTTAACATTACGCTCATGCATCACGTCAAAGGAGTGAGTACTGAATCGTATTAAATTGCGATCAGCCCTCTCTCCGTTTCTTTTGCCAATACCAAATGATCCTTTTACGAAAACACCTTTTAGAAAAAAAATACAAAATGTCAATATTAGATGTACACAGGCCGATA
Source organism: Antheraea mylitta (assembly GCA_014332785.1). NCBI lineage: Eukaryota > Metazoa > Arthropoda > Insecta > Lepidoptera > Saturniidae > Antheraea > Antheraea mylitta. The sequence continues at coordinate 3,973,178 of JACEII010000022.1, read as the reverse complement.
TACTATGCATCGCTAGTCTGCAGTAAACCACGGAAGCATAATATAATCGGTCACGCTTCCAAGCACGTCATGACGCAAAATCAAAATTTTATCGCCTGGCAAGAAAATACCGCACAACGGTCCCAAAGAAATTACATTAATACGCTTCGTTTCATGTATATAGAAGACGAGAACGCATTTTGAAACCGTATCAGACATGCAAATGAGGACAGTAAATTGAATTAATTGCTCAGATTGTAGAAGTAAATCGACTTCTGTGAGTAGATCCTAATGCATTCGAATGGCTTCTATCTCACGACGCCGCACCGCGCCAATGCGGTTCACCGCAGTGTCGTGCATCGATTGCTCTTATAAAACTGTCACAAGTTCCTATTAAAATAATCTTTTATCTACACTATTACATACTTTGATAAGTTAAACTATTAACATAATGATAGTACTAATGTTCAAATGTCTCTGAGTGAGGTGCCCTTTTTATCTATACACTAGGGGGCCCGTCGCTCTGATAAAAAAAAACAAAACCTTGACTAATTATAAACATAAACCTTCCTCTTGAATCACTTTATGTACTGGTTAAAACCGCATGAAAATCTGTTCAGTAGTTTTTGAGATTATCGCGAACAGACAGACGTGGTAGGTTACTACATTCGTAGGTGGTAGAGCCCCGCTGAAGCTATTTTTGGTTTCAGCATGAATGGGTCGTCTCCTCCGGGGTAGTACCACCCCTCTCACAGATAACCGACGTGAAATAACAGTGCTTGCATTGTTGTGTTTCGTTCGGTCAGTGAGAGAGCCGGAGGCCCACGTCCCTTCCTCTTTCCTGCTTTCCCTTTCCTTCCCCTCCCCCTTCTCCCATATACAGGCTGGCAACGCTCTTGCGACGTCCCTGATGTCGCTAGTGTCTATGGACGGTGGTGATCACTTAACATCACGTGACCCACCAGTTCGTTTGCCTCCTTTGATATAAAAAAAAAACGTGACAGACGACTTTGTTTAATAATATGTAGTGATATAATAAGAATCTAAATGTTATCTTGTCTGTCTCGGAATAAGTAAGAAAATACATTTCAATCAGTTTTAGAAATGTCTGTCTATTTGTCTGTTTGTTTAACTCGCATCATCACTACATAGTATAAAACAAAGTCGCTTTCTCTATCCCTATAGCCCTATGTATGCTTAAATCTTTAAAACTACGCAACGGATTTTGATGCGGTTTTTTTTAAATAGATAGTGTGATTAAAGAGGAAGGTTTATACGTATATAATAACATCCATTAAATAGTGGAAACTGTTATTTTTGAGGTTTCTAATGTGATGTTGTAAATAATTATATTTTTTCCACTTGCATTGCAACAAACGCAGGCTGAATCCTACGAGATTTATCAAAATAATGTACGCAGGAAATCTTCATAGTATAGAGAAAGGGGAATTGTTTTACTCCAAATATAACGCGTGGGGGCACTACAAAACTACTGGATCGATTTTAATCATTTGTTCACTGAATGACATAGGCTATATATTTTATACTCGTGCAAAACCGGAGCGGGTCGCTAGTTCATTTCCATAGTCTCTGTTTCAGTAAAATCGGTTCGGTCTATCAAAAGTTATTGTAATTTGAATAACGACGCGACTTAAGTACGAGAGAAAAGTAGATAAGGAATAAGACTTAATACAAATGGACTTTGAGTTTTTGGCGGGATTTTAGTCTGTCATGTAGTGGATTTTATATTTTATTCATAATCTTGTGTTATTGGACTCTATATTTTGAAAATTTGGTGGAGTCTTACGTAATCTAGTTAGTTTATTGTGCATAAGTGAAGTGAATAGAAAATAATACCACGGAGCAAGAAATTCTGAGATGCCACAAAAACTCCCTAGTAGGTTCTAACAAGGGATCCACCATCTTGTTAGAATATTGACTCAAACTACGCAATATTGAAGTGAATGCACGACGCTTGTAATATTATCGATTACGTGACGATGGCAGTAATAATCTGAAAGATGAATAGCCAAAACTAAAGTAAAAAAGAAAAAAAATGGACTTTATTTGTTACTATGTTTTTACAGAAGGTTCCACAGAACGAAGTCGCGGACACAGTTATTACTTAATTAGTATTAGCGTTTCATCACAATCCGTCTTTACGCTCTTCTATTAAACGTCTACTGTACTGTACTACTTTTCCATTATAAGTATAACAGAATAGATTAGATTTACATACAGAAATCTATCGGCAATCCTCATAACCTCCTTCATCTTTATGGCCTCGACTTATTTTTATATATTTAGGTTTTAAAATTTACTTACTGTAATTTAAGACTGTTAGCTAGAGATTGATAGTTAGAGATTATTATCATCTCATGTTAAAGACAATGTATTCTAACATAGTACACACATAACTTAGACACAAAAAAAACACATACAACTTACAGCGAGGAGTTTTTGGCGGTTTTATAGCCTGTCATGTAGTGGATTTTATATTTTATTCATAATCTAGTGTTATTTGGCTCTATATTTTGTAAATTTGGTGGTGTTTTACGTAATACAGTTAGTTTGGATAATGGACAATAATATCACGGAGCATGAAATTCTGAGATGCCACAAAAACTCCCTGGAAGGTTCTAACAAAGGATCCACTATCTTGTTAGAATATTAACTCACACGACGCAATATTGAAATGACCGCACGACTCTTGTAATATTATTGACTACGCGACAATGGAAGTAAAAATCTGAAAGATTGATTGCCAAAAATAATTAAAAAAAAAAAACAGACTTAGATATGCTTAGCGACATTAAATTTAAGAGTAGTAACCAGTTATGCAGTCTTAGTAAAATCCTACCGGTCTACCTATCTGTCGTAACAATCAGTATCTCCTCGTGATTTCTTTCCTGCTAATGTATGACCTTTCCCTCAAGAACAGACTCCTTTCTAGTTTTTTTTTTCATTTGTACATAATATGACAAGATAATTAATAACATAGACGAATTCGCTGGTATGTATTAGTAATGAAGTATAATCGTAAATTAAAAAGGCGATTTATTACGAATTTTTAGCTTACAATTAGATTTTGTTGTATTCATTTTGTCAACTAACTCGCATGCTCCGTTTGTTGTGAATGCTTTTGAAACTGTAGCAACTTCGTCAACAATCACCTCATTTTGTACTAAACAGCTCTTATCCTTATCGATTACCAAAAGAACCCCAAACATCAGTGTTAATATTAAGAAGACGGTCTGGTGGTATTCCTCCAGTTGCCAAACGATATGAGAAATCAAATTCATCGTTCAATTCGATAATCCTTCATTATCGATTATTAATTCCTGCACATTATATGTGTTCCGTTTCATATGAAATTCTGTGTCAGGTTTACATTTTCAATACAATTACATTTTCAAAATGCCATAGATAAATGTCACTAATGTTTATCAAATTGAAAGAGTTTTTATACTATTAGTACTTGTATTAAGCTTGTAATTTAATTTCTTGTTTTTGAGAGAAAAACAGAATGTGTCGTAAAGACACACGATAGAAGTAAAGCTTTTGTATTACAAGAGAACATTTTAATGGAAAAAAGTACAAAAAGAGCCAACGTCACGAAGAGTTTCACAGGTGGTCACCCATCCAATTGCAATCCGCGACCGACGTTGCTTAACTTTGGAATCGAACGAGAACCGGTAGTTTCAGCACTCTATCAGACACAATCTCTGTCATCTCCACCACTTTTTGACACATAAAAAGGTTGCCGATTAGAATATTAAGCCTTTCAATAAAAAGCTTCACTTCAAAGTAGTCCGGTGAAGTTCTTAAGACCTTGCTAGGTCAATAGCATAGTCAGATCGAGAAAAAAAAATCAAAAAAACTTGCAAAACTAATTCAAGTACAGTTGAAATATATTTTTTTACGAATTAATCGGATCGCTATACCTTTTTATATATTTTACTAGTGGGCCCGGCTGACGTTGTACCGCTCAGAGAATTAAAAAAACTTTGACAAATTATATACCTAAACCTTTTTCATGAATCTCTGTATCTACTGGTGAACCGATGATAAAAATCCGGTCCGTAGTTTTTGAGTTTATCGTGAACAGACAGACAGACGTGGCAGAGGACTTAGTATAATATGTAAGTATGTTTTGGCGTTTTACCACAATCCCAAATGGTACTAAATGACAATATGGTCTAAGATAGTGACGGGCTAAATATAGTGTAGTAACTCCTGAAAAACGCCTATAGGTCAGATTATCTTCATAGTGTGTTACATCGTAGCTCGTTATTACCGTTTCAAGCTAAATATTCACTCTCAACAATTTCTTATAATCAGCCACAAGAATTATAACTAAAAAGTTACTTACATTTCGCTTTGTAGTCATTATATTCATTAGCAACTTTGTATAACTTAATTATCGTCTCCATCTAAAGACAAGGTATGTAAAATGGGCAACGTATCCCGTGGAATTTTTTATTCTACATTAACATAAAATTGTTTAAAGAAAGATATGTTACATCGTTACTATTTACGACTGTATTACTTCTATTCCGATTGTCATTTATAGAGAATGAAGAGGGTTAAGGATGGATATATTCAACACACACTATGCCATGACACGAATTTTAAAGTTGTCTTTAAAACTGTAAATGTTAATCACTGAAAAATCCTTTTTTTAATTTTCGAGTTGTCTCTTTCTTAGGAGATTGGTAGAAACCAAATAATTTATGTATGTCAGTAAAGTTTATTATATTTTGCGCGTTAATATTTCGCTGTTGTAATTGCCACAGAATTTTTATGTCACTGAATAATAAAATAATCTGTAACTCATTGTCGTTACCAAATTTTGTATACCATGGGTGATTTTATGCTGTTATTCTATGTAATATTTCTACGCACTATATGATTATTTATAGAAGACGCTCTTTATTCTGACGTTCATAATTCAATATATATTAATATTATTAATGATAAGGAATAACAATGCTTTATAATAATGCTAAAACGATATACTTTATGTGTTATAATTAAAACTATCTTTACACTGGTTTCACCCACGTTTAATTATTATCAACTTTCCTTGATGTAAATTTGGTTTTTCCTTAGAGGGCAATACTTTTTGCTGAATGAAATGTATCCTATGTCATTCACTGTATGTCTGGTAATGTGTAAGCAAAATTGCGTGATAATTAGTTGAGCAGTTAAGTTGCCGAAGCGGATATTGACATATAAATATCGTGCATACATGTAAATTTTAACGTATGACGCTTTTGTATTATATAATATAAGAAAATAAACTATTTCAATTTATTAAAATATAAGTAATATGTCATTACATAAAAGTGCCGTAGTGTATCCAAACTTACTATAGCAGGTAATGACAATCCCCCATTAAAAGCTCTCAAGCCTGTCTACGCGCGTCCCATTCGCAAGGAACATTAGCTTAAGTGGCACATATGTTATTTCGTGCCCTCTGTCTGTATTACCAACCATTTGGGGGCTGTTATGCTTACGCTGTAAATTTATGAACAGTAATAATCAGTTGGAATTTGCAGATTTTATTGTATTATACGTATTGTTATCAATTTTTATTAGTTAGTAGCAACATGTGGTAGCTGCGTTTTAAATTGCAATAATAGTAAAAAAATAGTGGCAAGTTAAAGTAGATTAAAAAAAACATCTGTATAAGAAAACATCTGGCTTTGCACACCCGACTAGGCCCCCCTCTGCAGCGGCTCAAGCCTAGGCCTATTCCCTCGGAGTGGAACCCTTGAGTACGCCGCTGACACGAATACAGTGATACACAATCTTTCATCACTGCAACAACATTACACAATTTACCCCACACACGTGCACGCGCACACGCTTACACATGCAAGTGTATGCAATGTATGCAAGTGTAAGTTTTATCAAACTAAATTAGTTCAGTAAAATTGTCTGATACGAAATATATATACGATTTATTGAGGTATATTGTATACATGCTTGGTACACATGTATATTCCACTAACTCATATATGTATGAATATGTAGCTTAGCTTAGATTAGCTCAGTTAGTTTCTCAGCACACTCTGACTGAGTATGCTGCAAGGGAGGAGCAACGTCGCACTCTGGCTGCGGCGGTAGAAGAGGGTCTCTCGCTACTGAGCGTGGTGAAAACCATGCTCGGCAGCGAGTCTCTATGGAATGTTGTTGCCTCTTTCTGTGAGGAAGTCGTCTCGCAGTAGGAAACGGCGGAGAGGTTCCTTGAGGAGGACCCTCTAAGCGGCCGTCTCCGTCAATAAGGAACCAGTCGGAGGAGGCAGCAGTCTGACCATCTCCTACCGCTATCATAGTCGGACCGAAGGAAGATGGGTCGGGAGGGAGGGCCCATCTTCTTTTGCACCGGTGCGGCGGATGGAGGAGATGGCCGGTAATCACATAGCCTATCTCCTTACACGCAGGAGGCTTGGCGGCGCCTTTTTGACGCTGGGCCAACCGCTTGGGGCGACACGATGATGTCCAATGAGATCTCGTGTCGCTCCAACCATAGCTTTTTTTTTTTTTTTTTTTTTTTTTTTTTTTT
>JACEII010000022.1:3935433-3964225 GCA_014332785.1 Antheraea mylitta | reverse complement strand
AGAATGCCAGGTGAGAAGGCTGGAGATCCTCCAGAAACCTGTCCCACCTGTCACCCCGGATCTCAGAAATGCGAGACTTGACTGCTTTACGTAAAACACGTAAGCGTTCGCGGTTCTCAGCGGTCGGGTAAGCGTCGTGAGCACGAGTCGCGGCGTTCTTTTCCGTGATCAATGCTCTCACGTCATCAGGGAGTATAAAACGGCGTTCGTTCGCCGCTTGTACCTCTTTCGAGGTCTCCCTGACGGCGGTCTGGAGATAATCAACCAGGGAATCGATGGCCGAATCCGCGTCGGCTTTAGACACCAACACGTCCGGAATTCTATCTAAACTGTTGGGCGACGGACTATTTTTAAAGTATTCGCTAAGTTTCGCGTAATCGGCCACTCTGATCGGCGTCGGGCTAAAGTCTGAGTTATGTCCTAACTGTAATAGAACCGGGCGATGATCCGAGTCGAGTTCGTGTACGACTGATATGAGTCGCACAGGAAGCACGACATTTTTTAATAAAGCTATATCTAAAACTGACGGTCGACAGTTATCCTGATAATGCGTGGGTTCCGGAGGGGCTATGACGTCAAAAGCGAGCACCCTACCTTAGGTGGCGGCGCCAGAGGCCTTGAAGAGGCCTGAGGCTGAGGTCTGGGAGCCCAGGGGGCCATAGGGGCCCGCCCGGGTTGGGCCGCGCGCGGCACAGAGGGTGGCGAACGTGGTGTAGGTGCGGGCACTACCGGGGCGCGGGAAGCGCCCGGCAGGCCCGGGAAGGCCTCCACGGACATGAGAGGTGGAGGCGGACGGCGGGCGGCGGGTGCAGACGCCCTGGGCGCCTGCCTCGCCTGACGAGGGCGTTGTGTGCGCGGCGCGCGGGGACATCCGCGATAGTTCGCGGGGTGACCCGCGTTACCGCAGAGCACACAACTGGGAGGGTCGGGGGTGCCAGGAGCGCGCTCGCACTCCTTCGTGGCGTGGTCACCCAGGCACTTGACGCACCTGGGGCGAAGATGACAATTCTTCGCGGAGTGGCCATAACTCTGGCAGTTATGGCACTGCGAAGGAATGTGGGTCTTGCGTGGGGGCTCAACGGTGATCCCGTTGAGGCCACAGACGGACGTGAGGGAGAAAATGGCCTTGCCCTCCTGCGACCGGTCGAGGATGACTAGCACCATGTTGTACGGGGCGCGAGTGGTTGGGCGGTACATACGGTGTACCTCACGGACTGGGAGATTTTTCTCCTTAAGGGAGAGGGTGACTTCCTCGACCGAGATTTCGGCCGGGACGCGGCGAAGCACGACACGCAGGAGGCGCTCCTCTTCTAACGCGTATGTAAAATACGCGAGTTTCATCTCTGTGAGAAAACGGATCAACGCGCGGTGATCGTCCGACGTCGGACATTTAACACGAATGCCCGCCGGCGTGCTAAGGGCATTCGTGTAATTAATACTGAGAGCTTTAAGTCTATTGGAAATGAAAGTCCACTGGGACTTGTCCTGTATCGTAACAGGAGGCGGCGGACGCGGTTTCCTAACTGCGGAACCCGGAGTGAGCGAGACGGAACTATTGATCGGCTTACGCGGTATTTCCGCGGTCGTCGGTACACGCGCGCCACCTATATTGGCGACTTTTTTTGGGCCTACGGAACCCGAATCCGTCGGGCTGGCCGGACGACGTCTATTGTGTGAGACGGTGGTAAACCCGTCCTTGTCTATCGGCGCTGAAGGCGCAGGGATCGCGGACTCGGTCGCGGTAGGCTCAACGGATGCCGTCACGTCTAGCTCCATCTCGGAGCCGGCCTCCGAACTGGAGCTAGAAATCGCGGCCTCAAGTAGGCCTTTGTCTCGCGCGTCTAGAGAAGACTGCGGTGAGAGGGACGCAAAAGAGTTCGCGGTCGGAATATTAGATGTGAAATGGCACTCGGCGGCCTGCGATATAACATTATTATAAATGGAGTTTACAATCTCCTTATTGATCTCGGCGTCGCTCGCGAGGAGATTTTGGCGAAAATAGTCTACTAGAGCTAGCGGATCCATCGCGGTGGATCGAGGAGAGGAGGGGCCGCGAACAACCTCCCTGCCTTAAGGGCAGGGGGGCACGCCAAACGAAAAACTAGGGAACTATCTTGAGTCCGGTCCAAGAGAGTTGTTTAAAACAAAATGAAGGCACAAAACATGTAAATGAGTGAGCGAGACAAGGGAACATATACTACGTAAATAACACACTATAAAATAAATAAGTAGCAGTTAAGTAGATAAATAAATAAATAGTTACATATATAAAGATAGAATTGATGGATAAATAATAGAAAAATAAATAGTAATAAGAAGATAATAGATAAATAATTAACTGTATAGGCAAGTGGTTAAACAAATAAATAGATAAATAAAGGCGTAAATATATAAGTAAGGGAATGTCTCACTCACTCAGGTAGATGTTGGACACGTGCGGCGCAGCTTTGTCGAATTAATAGCAAACACAAAGCACAACGAAACACAAAAAACAACGGGTCGTCACTAATCTGCGAGTACCGAAGTCGAAAACAAAAAAAAAATAACGGTCACTTTAGAAGCTCCGTGCGTACGTCCGAAGCGTGCGGCTACACAAATCGGACTCCACCTAGGATCGAAGAGTATCGCGGCACTCTTATCGGGGTTAATACCTATACGCCATCGAAGAAACCAATCACCGAGTGTGCTAACGGCTTTTTCGATGCGATCTCTAAGCCTACTCGGCTGCCAACCAGAGGCGTAGATGACTGTATCATCAGCATAACAACCTACCTCGACTCCCGGAAGCTTAGGTAGGTCACTGATGAACAGGTTGAAGAGGGTGGGCGCGAGAATTGAGCCTTGCGGCACACCTGAACGTATCGGACGGGGCGATGAGAGTTCGCCGTCTACTCTAAAACGGAAGGTTCTATCGGCTAGATAATCGCGGATAGGCTTAACCGCCGAATGCGCCCGACCACGAGGGTGTCTAGAACAGCCTAAGTCGAGGTGTGCCGTGCATCCTTGAGCTAGTTGTCTGAATAAAATCGGCTGAGTGCCTTAAGCGCTCGCCTTTGTAGCCCGGTAAAGCTGTTAAAGCCTTGTTAGGTCAATAGCATTGTCAGTTACAGTAATACACCTAGGTATGCGAAATTTTAATACAGTTTGAAACGTGTTGGCATCAATTTCGAACTAAAATATAGCATCTGTCATCATGGAAAATTACAGGTGACAGAATATACAGAATCCTAGTAGCTACTTATACAAGATTACGAACAAACAAATCCTCACAAAGTTTACTTATTTTAGTCTACATGGGTGCTATTTTCTTCTTAATATTTATCTCTGTATAAAGAAAGTCGTTTGAATGAAAAACTTGTTTTCACACAATTGTAGTGTTATGGCAGAACTCCAAAATAACACTATAAATATTTCTTATCCACGATCATTGTTCTTTGAACTTCGCCAACGAAACGTTAGGCGTTTTATATATTCTGAATATTGCATTTTTGTTAAGAAATTTGCTTTCGACTACGATATTGGCAATGCTGACTGAGAAACAAATGTATGGGTGCTTATACAATAATAAGCTTATGATATATTATGCCGTTGGATGCTATGTTGACAAAATAAATTTCACAACAAATTACCATATATATATACATCTATATCAAATATAAGTACTTGGGAGACCGAGCCCAGCTCGGTTCTTTAAAAAATATTTTGAAATTTAAAATACTGTTAGGTTTTCCTTATAAAATTAACATTATTCTTATATATATATATATCTCTTCTGCTGTCACTCGGATTCGACCTGGGGTTATACGGGTTTTCGAAGCAACCGATTTTCATCTGAGCTATTTTTGTCTTGACAGCGGCGGCGAAATTTACCTTTATATTCTAGCTATATTTTTTCATAGCTTGAAAAATCAGTTAAAAAAAGTTTTCTATTAATAAAATCTAGCTAGATCGATTTATCGTCCCCGAAACTACCTACACACTAAGTTTGACGGAAATAGATGACGCCGTTTCCGAGATCCTGAATATATACAAACAAAGATATACAAGAATTACTCGTTTAAAGGTATAAGATAAAAATGTAAATCTTACATATCTGTGTACATTACAGAATTTTGTATAGAAATTGTTGTAGATGTGTAGTGATAAGTAATACAATACATTTGAATCAATTTTAGATGTATATGTGAGTCTGTTTGTTTGTATGAACACACTAGCTAACCCGTGCAACTTCGTCCGCACCAAATCGGTTATCACCGGTTAAATTTTATTTTTAACGCGAAAAATGTAATAAACTCAGAACCCGATTGCAGCCACACTTACCGTTTCCAATTGTGAATCCAAACTGTAAAGGGAGTCACTCAAACATATACCCAGTTACAGTTTTATTATAAGTATAGATAATTTGTAATGATTATGTACGAAAACTTAGTATGAAAATAAGAAAGCGAAAGTACGTAAGAATTTTTCGGGAAATTCCGTAACATTAATCGATTTCTTCTAATGTTCTAAATAAAAAAAAAAACAGGACATAGACATATGGACTTTGTTTTACAAATAAAATTATGTTATCAATATTAATATTCTACAATTTAGCTAGTGTGTAATAATTCAGTATTATAAACTGAAGCTCTCGAAGACTCTTGTTGTAGTGTTATTTATACAGTGCAATGGTTTTTTCGAGAAGTTTCATTGAGTTGTAAGCTTTGGTTCTGTCTGCTTTATGTAGCACAAAGGAAAAATACCAAAATCCATTAAGAATTTCATGAACTTCAAATTTTTTACTTTCGTCCGTTATCCTGGAGAACCTCTTGTGAATTATGGGACAAATATACCCGATTAGGCCTCCCACGGCAGCGGCTCAAGCCTAGGTTCGATCCTTCGATAGGGAGCCCTTGAGTGCGTTGCTTGCGCGATACGGTGACACACAAATATACATCACTGCTACATTACTACACGATCGCCCCCACACACGTGCACGCCTACACGCTTACACATGAAAGTGGAAGGGTTTACTTTTTTCCCCTTATCGAACTGAAAAACTCTCAATTCTCCGATAATAAATATATAGAGGAGTTGTTGAGGCGTGTATGCTTGGTACACATATACGTTTCAACGACTCGTACATATATGAATATATAGCTAGGTTAACTAAGATAGGTCGCGATTTTGCATGCAACAGGCAACAGCCAAGCCAAGGTGTGCCGTGCATCCTTGAGCTGGTTTCCAAAATAAAATCGGCTGAGTGCCTTAAACGCTCGCCTTAATAGTTCGGTGAAGCTGTTAAGACCTTGCTGGGTCAATAGCGTAGTCATTACGAAAAAAAAAAATATGGGACAAAAAGTATCCTAGATGTAATCTCGTAATATTAGTTATCCCTGTGTCAAGTTTCGTCAAAATTGGTTCAGTACTCTCAGAGTGATGCGTGTTCACAGAGGCAGATAGACAGACAGACAAAAATTGTAAAAAGATTATTTTTGGCTTCCATATCGATAACATGGTCTAACCCGATTATAATTTTGAAAAAATATTAAATGTACAGATTTGGCCTTGTTACAGTTTTATTATAGTAAAATATAAATGATGTTACTGCTTAAATACTACGGTTATTTAATAAAACCTTTTCCAAGAACCATATATTTAGGTAACATTTAGTCTGTTTCATTTAAATCGGGTCGGTCTATCAAAAGTTATTGTACTTTTAATGACGACGATACTTAAATACGAGAGAAAAGTAAATAAGTAAATGAACTTAATACATTTAGATGATTTTATTAATTACTGTTACATAAGCTTTCATTCAGCTATAAGAATGCTCATAAATTAATTATTATATGAAGTCCCGTAGTATAAATACTTAACTATATATTTACTGAATATTATATACTACTAGACCCAAACAGACACTTATACACACACATGTACCCGGTGAATGTTTATACAGTATCAATATTTGTGGGGGACACTCTGCACTCGATTCTCGTACTCAATCAATTAAAACAATAGGTGCTTAACATTTAATCTAGTTAATCTATATTTATTTATCTATCAATGTTTTTTTTTCGAAATGGAAACGCTGTTTACCTGGAAAGGTCTTTACAGCTTCACCGAACTATTGAGGCGAGCGCTGAAGGCATCCAGCCGATTTGGGATGTTTGGGCGACTAACTCAAGGGTGCACGGGACACCTCGGCTTGGGCTATCGCCTGTTTTGTGCAAAAATCGCGACCTATCTGAACTAACTCAAGCTAAGCTATCTAGATATACGTATATGAGTTAATGAAAAATGCATGTGTACCAAGCATGCGTGCCTCAACAACTCCTATATGTATTTTGTTTCGGATAAATTCCTCTAAATTATATAGGATAGGATAAGGAAAAATAAGGGTAGAACTCTTTGTCATTTATTTCTCTGAAAAAGAAATACAGTGTGTAAGCGTGTAGGCGTGCACGTGTGTATAGGTGATGTGTGTGATGTTGTAGCAGTGATGTAAAGTTTTGTGTCACTGTATCGCGCGAGGAACGTACTCAAGGGCTCCACGCCGAGGGAACGGACCTAGGCTTGAGTCGCTAGAGAGGGGATTCATCAATGTACCTGTACCTGTGTTGTGCTGAAGTGGAATAAACGAAAAAAAAAATCTCGAAACCATGGTGTCGGCATAAACAAGTATTATAAAATTTAACTGAACGTAATCAATTTACGGTGTCACCGCATTGGCGCTTAAAAATTCTATGAATACAAAATTTATTAACACCAAATACCAACGTAAGATGAGCTCTCAAATATCAGTTTTTGCTGATATTAATTTATTCATTTTGCATCATCCATCATTTCCGGACAGGAATATTTAGATTTGGTGGTCATTTATTTGTCGTTTTTTTTTTTTTATTAAATATCTATACTAATATTATAAAGAAGTAAAGTTTGTGTATTTGTGACGTCGTCAGTTTGTGACGTTATGGTTGTTCCAGTGTTATTATAGCTCATTTATCGAGGAAGATTATAGGCTATACATCATCACGCTAAGACCAATAGGAGTGGAGCACCAATGAAGAATGTTTCAAAATTGGGTTTTTTTCCTCTTGAGAGCTTCCGCTGCGAGTTAGCTTTAGCCCAAAGTGACTATTCCATGTGAACCAAGTCGCGGGCAGAGGCTAGTATGTATATATGAGCGAAGAAGTTCAATATCGTCTTATCCTTTATTTGTGAACCGTTCTATTTTATTTTGACTATCTGTTAAAAAAATAGATACATTTAATCTGTAGTGTTTTAAGTAATTGTTGCATTATATTTAAAGGAATAAAATAATTAATATCTCTTTTTACATAATTGACTTAGACATTAGAATAAGGATAAGTTTCAAATTAGTCCTAAAATAATAACTTAGGAATTATATTTTTTTATGTCGCCAAAATTATAAATATAGGAAAAAATCAACATTTATTTTTAATACGTATGTAATTGCTTTCTTTAAAAATGTAATTCATGTACGAATGAAAACATCATATACATAGAGTTACTTTTCTGAAAAAAGTAAAAAATGTAGTATGTAATGAGTAAAAATATACGATTTATACATACAAAGTAAAGTATAATAATACAAAAACAAAAAAAAAACTTCACAATTATTTTTAACTTCGCAAAACGATCGCGGTCAATTTATACTGGTCGATTAAAAGAGATAATGTAGGGTGAGCAAATAAACATCCTATCATTTATGGACACATAGAATGATATAAATATGATCTTATCGCATTTTTATCCATTTATATTTTTTTACAACCTTTATTATTAAGTTCCATAAAAATGTTATAAACTTAACATTGTTGCCTGAAATTACCATCTTATCGTAAAGGGTACACTTTTTAAGTATATGTTCCAACGAATCGATACTACCTAAATAATTCTCTAAAGTAAATAAACACTAAGGATTAATAGGTTAGGGTGGTTTACGTTTTAGTAAGTTACATAATAGAATATCATAGAAGAGTAATAACTTGCAGGTGAACGAATATAGGTAAAGAAAGACTAAATAGGCTAGGGTAAGTTGAACATGACGTGAGGAGGGTTAGAAATTACATAAATAATTACATGATCTTCCCATGGAAGAGTGTACTAGCAATTTCCTGCAGCTTCATATGCGTTTTCTATGCAGTAATTACTTCCAACTGTTTTTTTATTTACATATAAAAGAATGACTGAGTGATTGATTTTTATATATATTTACATGTCCTTTTTCACAACCTTGGGGGTTGAATTTCCACCCGTATGCTAATTTTCACGTTCCAAGCGTCTATAGTTACAGCTTTACGTTCATATGTCAGTCAATCTGCTATTTTTTATATTTAATAGATAAAATGGTGATAGAGTAATATAGAAGTACTAAAACATGTTGTACCAACTCTACGTAATTGGAATAACGGTAGTAAGACAATGAACTACTTGTAGCCATATTATGTAAATTGATTCGTCGTATTAAAGTAATGACAGTAACATAAATGTAGGATATAGGCTGACTGTCAAGCGCGGTTGACACGATGCACCCTTAACTTTGCAATTTGAAGGTGAGGATAGCTAGCCAAATTCAAAAATCTTAATACAATTTTGTACAATTTAAAATACTGTAATTACAGATAAATAATTAGAGAACAAAATGCTTCCAAAAGCATATGCAATACATCCATTAATTAAAATAATCGAGTTTACCATTCTCTTCTCACCATTCCGTCCTCTGTTTGATACCAGATAAATACATATAATTCTGGCTAACATATGATGATTTTTAAGTGGTAGAGCCACGGTTTTTGGGTGGTGGTAGAGTCACGCCTTTTGGGTGGTGGTAGAGCCACGCTTTTAGGTATTAGAACCACGCTGAAGCTATAACTGGTTTCAGCATGGATAGGTCGACTCGTCCGTCGTACCAGCATCTCACAGAAAACCAACGTAAAGTAACAGTGCTTGCATTGTGACGTTTCGTTCGGTCAGTGAGAGCACCAGAACCTCACCTCACCCCTCTCCTTTTCTCCTACCTCCTTTCCCACCAACACAGGCTGGCAACGCACTTGCTACTCCTCTGGCGTTGTTGATGTCTATGGACGGTGGTGGTCACTTAGCATGAGGTGACCCACTGGTTCGTTTGCCTCCTAGGATATAAAAAAAGTCTTCGGACTTTCACTCGCATTGTAGTTTAACGTTTTGACAAAAAATATAAATTTGGAATTTACTTGCTTGGTTAATTTCATTGTCACCCTAACAAACGTTATATGATTTGTATAGATGTTTTGACGGATTTCGCAGTTTTTACATGCGTATGCAATCAATCATGGAGATAACTGATTGCTCTGCTCCACGTAGTCCTTGCCGTCTGTCATATGTTATGATTTTGATATTGATTGTTTCACATTAGCTTAACCGATTAATTGAACTCTTTGTATTTTGTGGCCAGTGCTACTAATTACTCTATTAATGTCCCTTAAATACGCTGTTAAGGAAAATATTGCAACAAGATTATTATAATTAGTATGAAAATAAGTCACCACATTTTTTTTCAGAGCCGTATTTGAAAAGCAATTATCATTATTGTCATAAGTAAGTATCAGTCTGGGTCTAATAGTATACTAAATTAAGTCAATGTATAATTAAATATTTATACTACTGAACTTCTTATAGTATATTGTTATTAGCATTCTCATACGTACATAATTTAATACATATAAACGGCAGAAATTTAACTTCCTCCGTGTGTAGACACTTATACACGCACTGTATTTTTTACGTATCTTATAAAATTTCGCCAGCGTTAACAATATAAATTTGAACACTTTATCCTACGACTTCATTAGATTACGTCGATTTTTCTCAACTTTTCGAAGTAATTTTCTACACGATAATTAAATCCATATCACTATAACTACCTGCGTTGTTTAGAAGAACTAACTAACACAAATAAAACCTCTTCAAAAAAACAATCATAAAGCATATCTTCGAGTAACATCTACATTTTGTTACATTAAAGGCTGCTTGGTAACCATCAACAGTTATTGTAATTTTAATGACGACTCAAGTTCGAGAGAATAGTAGATAAGTAGATGAATTTAATACCTTCAGACGCAATCCGGTGAAGCTGTTAAGGCCTCGCTTGGTTAATAGCGTAGTCAGTTCGAGAAAAAAAAACATTCAGATGATATTTTTAATCGCTCTTTTTACATAAAGTTCCACGCATACGAAACCGCGGGTACAGATAGTATTAGATAAAAATCTAAAAAGTTAATAGTTTTTTGACAATATTTTACTTTTCCATAAAAATGAATATTTAATTTTACACAACGCGTTTCGCTCCTATGATTTACGTCGCACACCTGCCGTACATCGCCATCTGTTGGCGATGTGTGTAATTAATCCATATACGTAACGACTTTGGCGTCTAGCCAAACGTTGTGAAGTTTGTTACAAAATGTGTAATTTTGACAGGACTCTTCTATGAAGTTGGATTGTATAGATAAAGTTGGCGAGAGCAATGTTGCCAACACTGCCCATTATGTAAATATATGTTTATTTAAAGCATGACATCCTTAACTTTTTTTTTTTACATGTTTTGGTAGAATAATGTAGAAGTAACAATAATAATGAAAATTCTCCAGAGACCGACACCATAAAATATCTTGTCGTACTAAGCTCGAAAATAGGCAACTAACAAGTTTAAAAAACTATTCATTTATTTTGAAGTGAATTTTCTTATTCCTCGGTAGGGAAAAAATAACTTACGGTTTTTTTCTTCTTCTCGAACTGAATACGCTATTGACCTAGCAAGGTCTTAACAGCTTCATCGGACTACGGTAAATTTCTTACGCGTTAAATGTAAGGCCTTAATTGTATGTGTAAGTGTGTATAAGTGTCTGTCTGGGTGTAGTAGTATACAGTAATAAGTAAATATATAGTCAAGTATTTATACTACAGGACTTCGTATAGTAAGTAATTTATGAGTGTTCTTATATAATACTACCTGTGCCCGCGACTTCGTCCGCATGGAACCTTATGTAAAAATAGTGATTAATAAAGTCATCAGAATGTATTAAGCCCATTTATTTATCTACTTTTCTCTCATACGCACACGCCATACAATAACTTTTGATAGAGAGGACCGATTTTAATTAAACCAAGACTATAGTATTCTCGAAGATATGCTTTATGATTTTCTTGATATTGTTTTGTTGTGAACCTAGTAGTTTTGCAGTGATACGTGTTCATACAAAAAGACATACAGACAGACATTACTAAAAATGATTAAAACGTATTTTATTACTATTCCGAGGCACCTGCAAATTTTTCACGAGAACCGAACACTACAAACATGTTACATTTACATTCTTTTTAAATGTAGAAAGATATATAAATATATTAGTTACACCCGATTAGGCCTCCCACGGCAGCGGCTCAAGCCTAGGTTTGATCTCTCGGTAGGGAGCCCTTGAGTGCGTAGCTTGCGCGATACGGTGACACAGTAGTGGTAGAGCCACGAGTAGTGGTAGAACCACGCTGAAGCTATTATTGGTTTCAGCCTGAATGGGTCGGCTCGTCCGGGGTAGCACCACCCTCCTACAGAAAACCGACGTGAAGTAACAGTGCTTACATTGTTGCGTTTCGTTCGGTCAGTGAGAGCGCCGGAGACCCATCTCCCCTCTCCTCCCTTCTCCTCTTCCTTCCCCTTCCCCTTTCTCCCCATTTCCACAAACACAGGCTGGCAACGCACTTGCGACTCCTTTGGGGTTGCTAGTGTCTATGGACGGCGGTGTTCGCTTAACAACAGGTGACCCGCATGTTGGATTGCCTCCTATATGACATAAAAAAAAAACACAAATACACATCACTGCTACAACACTACACAATCACCCCACACCCCACACACGTTCACGCCTACACGCATACACATGAAAGTGGAAGGGTTTATTTTTTTTCTCTTATCGAACTGAAAAACTCTAATTTTCCGATAATAAATATATGGAGGGGTTGTTGAGGCGTGTATACTTGGTACACATATGCGTCTCAACAACTCAAACATATATGAATAGTTAGCTAGGTTAGCTAAGATAGGTCGCGAGTTTGCATGTAACAGGCAACAGCCAAGCCGAGGCGTGCGTGCACCCTTGAGCTAGTTGCCCAAATAAAATCGGCTGAGTGCCTTAAGCGTTCACCATAGTAGTTTGGTGAAGCTGTTAAGACCTTGCTAGGTCAATAGCGTAGTCAGTTCGAAAAAAAAAACTACTGGAATTTGTATTTTATTTTATTATATTATACATATAAATAAATTAGTATTCATATTATCGTAAATACACACTAAGCATGTAAACATAGTATCAACGCGCGTCATCATTTTCAGGGGTGGTCCCATCGTGAACCCAATTTGAGTAATGGAAAAACAAATTTCCCAAATGCATGCGGTTCTATGATACCTCTTCCCGCTCCCTTCCCGGCCTTGTCTGTAATCCGTTTGTCTGTCTGGATTACTATCTCTTTGTAGGAGCGCTCCAATTAGCCGGTTTCGTGTATCGTTTGAATTTTACCAGCGTATGTTGTTTAATCATAAACCATTGGTTCGCAATAGTTATTCATTCGTTTTGATGCAAAAATAATTGAAGTAAGAACTGTATTTATTAGCCGTTCCTATTTTTGATTAATTTATCCTATGTCATTAATTCAAAGTAAAACATTTTCGATCGTATTACTAAAACAAAAATAAACACGCGTTTAACGTGAGTTTTACTAAACAGTGTCTAAAATTTTAAACCTGGTTGTTCAACATGGTCGAAATACTTTATTACAAAAGCGTATCCAAGGAGTTTCTAGTTAAACATCTCGTTTAAATTGTTTTATGTAAGAAACCTAAGAATGATATTTAAGTCATAAAAAGTCTGGTAAATTATAATCCCAAAGTTGTCCTTAATTATAAAAAAATCTACATGTATCATTATTAGAACTATGACGGCATTAACTCTTTCCTAAGAAAGACAAGAGTCTAACTGTATCAAATGTGACATCTGTTCCAACTAATCTATGTACATAATTGAGCTTCATTCAAGAACGTTCGGAATTCAAATTGTTGAGTGAGTGCGCTAGCGCATCTTTCATCGTATAACCCGCTTTAAAACGATGCCCTATTACTTCTAGAATATAATACGCATTATTATTGATTAAAGATTAAATATTTATAGTGACTAAATTACGGAAAAGACAATTTTACCAGTATTATTTGTTTATGGTGGAATTTGTTAGTATCGTGTGTTGTTTGTGATATGTTTAGGAATTCATTTGATAGTAGATATAATGGATATATCAAGGTAAGTTATTAGCGTAATTAAAAATAATAATCGAAAATTTAGAAATTACTGTTAGTCTATATCTGAAATGGGAGATTAATGAGATTAAATTTTAATTATATGTATATTGGCAAGTCGATATGACAAATTCGTGATAGGAATTGTTCTTGTGATCGAAATTTGGATCTATTTCATCTATTCTCTAACTTTCAATATTAGTTATGTTTTTTATACCAAAGAGTTTACAAATAATGTAGATTAGTTGATCGTGAAGTAGGAGGTATAGAGACTTTTATAAACGCAACCGTAGACTTGCCGATCGTAAGGAACAAATCGAAAGGTTTCCAATTTTTATATTACTTAGCTAAAAAACACATGAACAACTACCAAACCCAAAAAAAATAAAAGTATCAGTTCAGAAATAAAAAAAAGAGGTATTTAATTGATTTTTATTTGCCTATTTACGTGTAGGTATCTAAATAATACGACTGATTTTAATTCTTTGTGAATTTATGGTATTACTTGAGTGATTGTTGTTTATATTTGATGCCACTAGGTGGCGCTTTTTTAATTTTATGAGCAATCTTTTTTTTTATTGTGGCACAGCAAAGTGACTGCACTGTGCCTGATGGTGAGCACAATACAATCCAAAAACAATGGCGACCACCGAGAGACACGCCATCCCCCGGCGGACGCCGTTGTCATGCCGGCCTTTTTTTTTATTGTGAATGTGTAAATATGAGAAATACATAATCCCAAATTTTGAGCTTTCCAGTTGGTAAGCATTTTGTTAATATTTTTTAGGTTTATTTCATAGATTAACATGTGTCTAACGGAGGTGTTTATACAAAGATACAACGCATTTAATTAATTATTAATTTTAATATAATGCAAATGTTGCCGAAATAGTACTCTTACGGGCAGTGTGAATTGTGAGTAGTCAATTGCCGCCATTGTGTTCAATTTAGGTTAAACGTTAATAATTGGCCGGAGATCTCTTTACAACTTGACGATGGAATAGTTCTTTGTAATTTACCATCATCAATTTTTCTCTTCCACTGTGTGGGACATATTGAATATGTATGTGAAGAAAGGGCGTTTCATCTATGCTAATATTATAAAGAGGTAAAGTTTGTGAGTTTGTCAGGTTGTGAGTTTGGGACGTTTCAGGGATAGGAGCGGAGCACCAATGAAGAATATTTCAAAATCTGGGTTTTTTTTGTCTTGAAACTAGCGCTGCGTGTTAGTGTTAGCCCGAAGTAACTATTCCACGTGAACGAAGTCTTGTGCTGAGGCTAATTTTTTATATTATCAATTGTATTGTAAATATTTTCTAAAAAGATTTAAAAGAGAATTTCAATACAAAATAAATCTATCTTTTTACTTATGTATGCATTTGAGAAGTTATACTTCTTTGGCTTAAAAATACACAATGCCTGATCATAAACCCAGCACAATGTAAAAAATAACGCTGCAGAGATGATGTCTTTTTTAACTTTTTTATATTACAGACATTTTTATGTGGGCTTATAAGTTTGATGCTAACCGTCGATATGTAGTATTTTTATTTGTTTAAATTATAAATTATTATCATTATATTATTATTTTATAAATATTTTATTCTACTTCTTTTTAGTATCTTACTTGATTATATATGGATATTAAGAAAATTAATTTTAAAGACTTTTAAAATTAATTATAATGTTTTAATAAACACGTCTTTTTTTCCTCGATCTGACTACGCTATTGACCTAGTAAAGTCTTAACAGCTTCACTGTACTACAAATGAAAACGTTAGACTCATCAATTGTATCGAAAGTTACAGCCCACATAAAAATGTCTGTAATAGAAAAAAGTTAAAAAAGACATCATCTCTGCACCGCTAATTTTTGCATTGTGCTGGGTTTATGATCAGGTATTGTGGCTTCAAATTGCTATGATATTATAAATAATATCTGCATCCTTATCATTCACAATGACTATTCACCAGGTCTTAGTGTTAGAATGGCTTGAACGGTAAAATGGCAATTCAATATCTTTAAATTCGAACTCGGGCATGTACCAACAAATTTTTAGAATTGACGTATAAATATTATTTTAATATTATATAATATTTATTATATATTATTTTTATTATTTATTTTTATTACATTATTATTATATATATAATATTATATTATATAATAATATTATATTATTTAAATATTATTTTAATATTACCTTGATTATCTTTTCAATATTATGAGTAGTGTAATCTCAATCTATACTAACAATATATAGAGATAAGTTCGTTCGTTGTAGAGGTTAATCCCAGGAACTACTGGTCCAATTTAAAAAAAATCTGTTATATATAGCTCATTAATTGTGGAAGGTTATAAGCTATATATCATTATGCTAAGACCAATAGGAGCGAATCACACATGAAGAATGTTTCAAAGTCGGGTTTTTTTCCTCTTACGAGCTAGCGTTAGGAGGCTAGTTCATTAGTAAACAGGAATCTGGTCTTCAGCCTGGTAAATTCTCTTTTTTCATATATTTTGTCTTTGTCTGCTTGGTGATAGTTGTGTTTTCTATAGTTGTAACTAAATAAATACCATCAGTTTAAGTCCATGCTTTGTACGCATTTATGTCATATGAAAATATATATTTATAATTTTAGGTAATAGGATACATATATAAAAAACTGCGTTGCTAACCACGCAGCCAAAGTCATTAGTTGATGGAAGCATTATCAAAGAAGCCATTTTGAAATTGTATTTTTCTTTTAACACACCAGTTCAACCCTAAATTGCCTTCTAGGGGGCTTTCGAATGAACTTCATCAATCAAGACCCACGTCGCATGGCCGAATGGAAAATACGGGACAAAGGATGCTCGAAATAAAATAAATAGCACGACGTACTTACCAAAATATTTTTCTCCTGTCACATGCCGTTAAAGATTGTGTTTAGTGCTATGAGACAATATTATTTAAATTAATATATTGATGCCTTTAACTGTATTGTTAAAAATGTTATTTCATTTAAAGATTTACAAATTAAAAACATTCAGAAACTAATTATATTTTACAGCAGTATTAGCAACAGTACTATTAATATTTGTTTCTATACATGGCTAGAGAATGTATATTATTATAACATATACTGCAATAGTATAAACACAGTACACAACACCAAGTATGGAAACTCCCTATAAACGCTCGCACCGGCACGCTCACACAAACATGCGCATCTACACGACGGCTAAGCAAACCTTGCGGTGCTGTCCATAGAATTCCTTTCAAAACCTCTCGTCGATGCGTGTGTTAGTGTGAGTGTGCCGTTTTCGAGCGTTTGTTCGTAGTTTCCGTACTGTTTCTCATATTTATACTGTGACTATGATGCCCTCTAAATAGGGATAGTCGTAGCTAATAAAATCATATTTTAATGGCTTTGCTCTTATTATTGCGTATTTATAATATTTAGCAGTAAAGGTATCAATATAAAATAAAAAAATATCATATGTTACTAATATCATATGTAATATCATATGTTATAATTATAGTTTAAAAAATCCATGTATGTGTTTCTAATATAAACGTGGACTTTTACGGGACTGACTGATGTTAAAAGATCACCGTCGTCCAACGACACTAGCAGTACCAGGGGAGTTGCAAGTGCGTTGCTAGCCTGTGTTTGGGGGGAATGGGGAAAGGGGGAGGGGAGAGGAGATGAGAGTGAAGGAGAAGTGGGTCTCCGGCCAACAATTCTCATACCCACTACTAGTCCTTTATTATTGCTAATTTATAATATCTAGCAATTATTGTATATGAATAGAACCAAGAACATCAGAGGTTGATTCTGGTTGGTTATTATTATAGTTTAAAAAATCCATCTGCGCGTTTCGAATATAAAACCTAGACTTATCTTCTAAAATCTGCATTATTCCAAGTATGAGGTAATTTCTAATACCCATTAGTGGTGTAACTATTAAGCATATAAAATATTTGCTAAGTAGCTGAAATCTATTTAAGATATAAGATATTGTTCACTTCCGTAAACATGTTATGTGACATGATCAATTTCCTCTACATAAAATAGCTTCCTGCTTGTGACATTTAATTAAAAACTACTAGAGTAATCTTAATTTTCATTAAAGTTTCCCAGAGAATAATTAAAAAGGTTTTTGTGACATCCTACAGAGCGGTTATAGTGGGCGCTCGGAATGAAAAAAGAAACGAAGACTAAACGTCTGTTCAGTTAATCGTTGGGAAAGAAAGTAGCCAGAGAATTGCGGCAAGTTTTTTCCATTTAGAACCAAGTTTCTTTCGTAGTTTTTATATGTACATAATGTTGTGTACTATTCTTGCAATGCATAAAGCTTACTTGTAGACCAGGACCTGGATTTTAAAGGTAAAAAAATGTGTTTCAAATATTTAACATAGTATTATTTATTGAAATGCAATTAATGATTGTTAGTAGATATTTTTTAACATTCTGAATTTCTTCGTATTTTTGTCCAAATATTTGCTTTTGCTCGCGTCTTTACCTCACGTTAAAGTAGATTCTATCTACAATTTAGGAATAGTATATATTTTCTAATTAAAAAAAAAACAATGTCATTATGATTCGTTCAGTAGTTTAGGTCTAGAACTGTAACAAAAAACACATTCCCATTTGTAATTTCTTTTATATTATACATTAACAAAAATACTTTGTTCTTTATTGGTTTCGCTGATGTTTTATTTGGTTCCTTTGTGAAATGTTTGTAATTTTTTTTTGTTATTCTCTCATTACCGTTTAAAACTTCACTCCTATAAGCCTTTTATCGATTTATGTAATACCTTTGTACAATTTTATCTCTTTATTATAGCACCTATGTAATATGGTTATGATTTACAATGAAGGTATTACTTCGCGAAGTTCTCCATCTGCTATCATATTACTAAACAAAATTAGTTCAACTGTTTCGGAAATATTTAGTCCGGGCTAGTAACAGATGTTTTCTTCGAACTATAGTTATTCGCTTGATCGGCCTTAAAGCTTCATGGGACTAAAACTAAATAGACACTATAATTGTGTTTGTGCGTGTGAATTTAAGAGGTAAACTTAGATGATCTAAATCATTCAGACTTATATAGATTTGGATATTTAAGTAATGGATTATTTTCTTAAGAAGAGATTTACTCCATAATATTATTCAAATACATTATACGATTTTAAAAATATTTGCTACTTCTCGATCAGTAAAGTCGTTTGTTGATTTTGTATCATTTTTCAAGTGCCCGATAAATTCGTTTTCCTGTCCCTTGTCGGGATGTCAACGCGTTGGCATAGCTTAATTCCGTGTACGTACACACGTCGATACTTCTTGTACTTTGAGTATCTATGCCTGTTTCTATACAATAATTTCACCGAAAGACATCCACCGCTTGATCTAGATCTACCTTAGATATCGTCACAATAATTTCGTGCTGTTGGCATCCAGCAAGTCATCTGTAGTCATTGTCTGCCCAAAGTCTTCGGATGCAAGGTCACTACGAGAAAATTCTTAGGCCTCATTAATTATTTGTTCGACAAGTACGCCATCCACAACTACTCAAGTCTAACAATTCCTAAAGCTATGTCGATGACTTTGATCGATGAATTTCTTCAGATCACTTCTGATTCGATTGTAGAGAGAAACTCCAAACATAGGTAAAGTCCTTCGGCTGAGTGCATTAAGCGCTCGCCTTAGTAGTCCGATGAAGCTGTTAAGACCTTGCTAGGTCAATAGCGTAGACATTTCGAAAAAAAAAAAAAAAGGTAAAGTCCACTACTTTAGCACAGCTTCGCAAGGTCTTTTATTATAATATCATTGCTTGAGACCGTAGGTCTAGCAGTTATTTTATTAGATCATTTAATGATTGCTATTTATCAGATATGAGTCACGTTGCTTTTAAACAGGAAAGGATATAGTAGTCGAACTTTTCAATTTGTAACATTGTACAAAAAATTGTTCTAAGATAAGCCAGAATGTAGTAAGTTAGGCTTTGCTTCTATCTATGTTACTACATTGGAACGATATAGTTTTGGTTGTGTAATTTGTAATAAAAAAATATCTAACCAATTCTTCAAAATCTTTTGGTTGCAGTTTATGTCGTGTAAAGTCGAAAATCATAATGCTAAAAGACAGTCTGTATAGCATAATAATGTTATTATTCTGAAAATTTTTTGGGGTATAAGGGATGTCGAGTAACATCTTAAGACTTGAGACACCCAAGCCAACCTCACCTGCACGTGGTGCACCCTGCTGATCAACGAACGAGGCAATGGCCATAGCGGGGTGTTAGGGTTTTACAGCCCGACTGGGTCGCAACCACCATGTACATGGCGAAAAAGCCCGTCATAGTGACTCGCTTTTGCGCGTCGCGTTTCAGGATCAGCCTGTACATATCCAGTGACTTTCGTTATTATGGCCGGCATGACAGCGGCGACTGACGATGGATAATCTGTCTCTCGATGGTCGCCACTGTTTTTGGATTGTACTATGCTTACCATCAGGCATAGTGCAGTCACTTTGTCGTGCTTCAATAAAAAAAAAAGAAAAATGGGCGATACGGAAATACTAAAATGTTTATGTAATTTTATTTACCACTAATGTTTTCTACAGTTTCGTAAATAATGTTTTAATTATAAACGAGAATTACATTTAATCTGAAGAGCAAAATCAAATTGCTTGGGTTTAATGATTGATAATGCACATGTTATTAATAATAACGTAACATAATATTCATTAAATTATCCAACCATAATATTTAACGATAATGTTAATGTTATGAACTAAATGTATTTTATATAAATGATTTTTCAAGTAATGTTGTATGTACATACCCTTGTTAAAATACGGCATAAAACTAAAGGAACTCTTTATATGTAGTATGCCTATATATTTAAATTTGTTGTATAAAAATTGAATTATTGCACCGTCAACAACTGTCACTTTACCCTATTAACGACACTTTTAAACAAAAAGTGTTCTTGTGATTATAAAATGAGTTTTCACGTTTTTAGCGGGATTTTGTCTATCGTGTAGTGGCATTTATATTTTATCTATAATATTGTGCTATTTTACTCTGTATTGTAATATTGGTGGCATTTTATGTAATATAACTGTGTTATTGTACCTAAGTGTAGTGGTTAGCAAATAATACCACGTAGTTTAATTTCTGAGATGCCACAAAACTCCCGGGAAATTTGTAACGAGGGAACCATCATCTTGTTAGGATATTTAAATGATCACAATACAGTTGTATTATTATTATTTCATTGGCAGTAGAACATAGAGTAGATTGGTAGCCAAAATTAAACAACAAAATGAATTTCAAATCGAAGAAAATAATATAAAAGTGATAAAATTTAGGTAGGTACTTTAAATGTGTAAAAGCACACAGATTTAGTTTCGTTCCCCACAAGCGCTAAGTGTCCTATTGTGCTGTTGTTCAGACGCGTCTGCATTGTCTCCGTATTCATTTGTCTACGTGATACCTTTGTGCTGTCCACAGCCACCTCTATACAATTGTACGGCGTCCAATGTTTTCGATAAAATTGTTTTAATGGGGGCTTCGTGGTAACTCTGTCAGAAAATGCTTTTCGCACTTAAAGTTAAATCACTTTGGTAAATAAATTTATTTTTATATATCGTTTAATTTTTTTTAACGTTATAAGTTCACCACAAACTTATATGATGTAAACTGCTGATGTAGACGAATAAAGTAATATGCTAGAATCAAGGGACGTCTCGGCTTTGGGAATGGGAGCCTTAAAGAAATGGGTTGCTCAAGTGTCGTTAGCTTCGTCGTTAGCTTGGCTAGAGATTGGGAAGGTCACTTTCAGAATTACACTGTTCCCAGTAATTTATAAAACGTCTATTTATATTTAATTGAAAAAAGATTATGTGACTTTTTTTATATAATTTTAAATTATAGTCATTAAAATCAAAATTTACTTCAGACTACCCCAGATATGATTCGAAAAGACTTTCGATGTTTTTGATTCTATGAATAAAGTGTTCCATTCAAACCCTTTGATAATCTTGTCAAGCATATAGTGATAAATTTCAAGGTATTCAACATATTTTGCAGTTACTGTGACCTTCTTTGCTGTGTATATTTATAAATCGTTACAGAACTAATGCTTAAGTGATATTATTATAACTTTTTTATATGACGTGTTAACGAGAGGGGAAGTGTTCATTCAAAATGTATTCACGCAACAAAACAAAATTTAAAAAAATGCCGATATGGAAAGGTTGTATGTTGGTAAACATGCCAAGCCTAGAAGGCGTCTGACTTTTAATGATAACTATCGGAATAGGTACTCCAGTAGATGCTGGATAGATTTTCAACTTGAGATAGTAAAACCCAACCACCAATTATGATATCATCACTTTGCTTTCCTTCACCGAAAATTTCGGCTAATTACGGGTACTTCAACGTACGTTAATCAACGCGGTGTGTGAACACTCAATCATTAAATCATCATTGTTTGAAATATATTAAAGTCACTTACAATTCCACGCTACGGAACCACAAATAGGTCACTAACCCACATCGATGCAAATTTCAACCGGAGCCTATTTAATTAATTCTGACATGTAATACTCGTATGAATTGTTGATGACATACAAGCATGTGACCGTACTCGAATCCCGGGTGAGGCATGCTCAGAGACAATGACGCGAGATTAACCCGAACGAATTAAGCGGGACCCCGGTGAAACCTTAGTATATGGTAAGTACGGCCCGAGTTATAAAAGTTAGCGGAATATACACTAGCAAGTTTTTATTTGTTTATATCGCTACTGGAGTATATTTATATATATATAGTCGTCTTAAAACCGAATCTGAACACCGTCCTAAGTAGGCCCATTTAGCCACACGCCTCTACATAAAACACCAGTAATGTCTTTCTTTTATTTATCACTATTAATATTATGTATCACTTCCTTGTAGATGAGAAATCCTTTATTAGCTTTAATTGCTAAATATTATAAGTAAGTTTATTAAAATACATGTATGTTATTGGATTTCCAAATATATAAGTAAATAATAATGAGCGCAAATTTATTTTTAAGTAAAGGTTGCTACATCTAATGACTGAATTACAACGGATTGTATACTGATATATATGTGAACAGACGTTCCAGCAGATTAAGACCCAACAACATTAGTGATATTGCTTTGTGGTAAAAATGTATTATTTTGTATAATTAAGCCAATGAATGTTAATAATTGAATATTATATTGCAGATTAATCTGAAGAAAGCAATCAAGCTCATTTGAGTTGTACGTGATTGTATTGGTAACTAAATACGGTTTCGAAGGATTCGCTTAACAAAGGTTTTTTAATGGTGAATACTTAATGGATATTCTTATGTTCAAAATGTAACATTGTGGATTACAACCTAAAATGGCCATAAAGAATAGAAATGCAAGCGCTATAAAAACAATAACCTCATTAGACCAAAAATAGTTAATACTTATTGAACAGTTAATATTTAATAAATTACTAATAAAAAAAATATGCTCACGGATACCATTTTTACGTATACAAAATACTACATGTTAGCAAAAAAAAGGTCTAGAATAAGAGTCTGCAGAATAGAATAATAATAATAAAAAAATGCAACATTAATAAGTTGATCTTTTTTTTAGTACTTAACTACAATTTCATCTGACGTTACCCAAAGATGTAGCTCAAACAATAGCTAAGCTTTGAGAAACTGGCTCTAAAGTACAACTGCCGGAATACATTTATAAACACTGAATACAAAATTTTAACTTGAAAAATTTACAACCATTAGAAAATATCAATGCTCTGCTTCCATGAAAAGCGAAGTCTCAGTGTAGGATTGAAACACACATCTACAAAGGCGGTCATTGAATACGCTACCTTGAACCATCGTCATTTTGGTTCCATTTGGTAAATTTATTTGAGAGATCCTCTCTTGTCACATCCTTCATTAATATAAGATGAGAGACTGTAGTCCATTTTTGATCTAAAATATCAAAATAAATATATTATTGTTAAAGTGTAAACTGTGTATAAAAAAATAAGCCATTGCGGGACACCTGGCAAATGTGAAACATCAAAATTAATTTGTACACGCAATACGCACAAAGGATAATTTACGACCTGAAATAAAAATGGCATAGTCAACAATAAAATATTAAGAATTTTGTCTGCAAAACGCATCACTACGGCATGTCACGGCATCACAATTTTTCTTATATCGCACTCACTCGCGACTTAGGCCACACCCCGTGACTTTCGCTCACCCTCTTTCATCCATCATTAACGGACAATGGCTAATCTAACGTGTAGGGGCACTTCATCACGGGGACCCCGGAGATCGAGATCATAATCAACGCTCCAACTTAAAATTACAATATTACTTCGAAGAACTCACTTTTTATAGGGCATTTCTTCTTACTCGTTTGACCAAATGAATAAGCGATCCAATATTCCAGGACTTACATTAAGTGTTTGGAATTCTAAATATAACGATCATGTCGTAATAAAATGGACATACTTTTTAATCACACTATTATGGTTTGAATTTGAAACTCAAAATACAAAAGAAAAGAGACCTTATCGTCCTATATTTACACTTACTTTTAGGAAAGTAGGCGGTGTTTAAATACTTTATATTATTAAACTAACTGTTGCTTGCGCCTTAATTCTCGTAAAAACGTTTTTATTATTTTATTGGAAATACATATTGTATCTGAATAAAATATGGACAGTCTTTTATTGTTTTAATTGTATTTTTTTCGTTACTTTAAACGATTCACTCTTTCGGACACTTTAATTTTATTTATATGTATAGTGTACTTCTATTATTTTACTATTTTATTCCCTTATATCTGTTTACATAAAAGAAACTAAAAAAACATTGTTTGTTTTAATTTATTTATCAGAAAAGAATCAACAACAGGAAAGTAAAAAAAAAATGCTTAACATACATGCAATTTTTTTTTAATTAAGCTACTAATTATAGTCGATTACAGCATTTTTCATACAATATGATACAGTAATAAAATAGCAAATACAAATAAGAAAACGACTAAAAAGGAACAAAAAAATAATATAGAACTAATATCATTGTTTAATTAATAACTTAAAAAATATGGAAAAAATATTAAGAAGTAATTAATTTCCTAATTTTAGATTTGAAATGCAATAGTGAATTGCTAAATAAATATATGGTGTGAACATTTTATTAGGTCGTTATATTTTATTACTATGGTAACAAATCTGTAAGTAGGAATTTTCCACTTTCTTGTGCTCATCTTCTGGGCTTGTAACAATTTGTTCTCATTCCACTTATTTGTTCTCGATAAAGCGAATCTCTCTACACTATATTTTATATTATCTTGGATATTACACGCACAAGTGTCGATTGTCCTATGTATCATTCACCAATAAGGAAAGCAATTAATTCAAGCATCGTTCCGAGAGATTTGATCCCCTTTTCGGAAGAACGTTATTCTTATTTACAGCCGTTCTACTAAGGCGTCGCTAAGAAACTATATACTTAGAATAGAGAGCGTAGATTAAAATGAGAGATATCATTATAGTTATTTAGTGAAATTAAGAGAGAGGAACTAATATTATTGTAAAATATTAATTTGCAGTCTTGGAGAAATGGTTTTTAATGGATTGTTGATGGAAAAGAAGCTATTTTGCTTTGAAAATATGTACGAATTATTAGAACAATAAAGAAAACCGTATGCACATACGGTGTTAGTAAACAGATCGCTGTTCTTTAGCTTGGTCTCCATTAATACTAATACCAATCTAAAAGCAAGATAAAACAGGGATGATAACAAATCTATGGATTAGTACAATATTTATTTCATTTAGCTTTGCTTTTTTCAGCTTAGTTCGGGTAAAGATGAAACCTTGAAAGTAGTTATGATTGAATATTAGTATATACCATTTTTTAGTGATCACACGACAAACTACTAAAATTGAATTACATTTTTGGTCTTATTTGGTTGGGTTACAAACTCCTTTTAGAGTAGTTTCTTTGGAAACATCTTCACTTATATGAAACTATAGGTAAATGCTGAATTCTAGTCCAAATAATAATAAATTGACCTTACGTTAGCTATTGTTAACATATACCCTAATAAATATTTGTCCTATCTGTTTCAACTTTAATATTACTTAGTCTTTGAATAAATGTCGCGACTTTCCATTGTTCTTATATCTTCAAATGATGCGAAAACCTTCTACTTCCGTAGACGTTAAAACAATATAGTAGAGTTCATTTTCCTTTGTATTTTTTTTGCACGGAGTTTTTAAGAGACGATCTATTGTTCAGGAGATGTCGTTCGGAAGGGGTGGCCTATTTTAAATGAGCCGTTAGTCAGGAAGTAGATGGCGTTTGTGATATTATTTATGAGAGTTTGCATTAAAATGGTCGATTTAACGTAAAAATTGTATAGTAACCTGACTTTCAATCAAATGAAGCGATATCTCTAAATTTTCAATTTCATTCTCTAATCCTAGACCATGTTCTTCTTAAAAAATGAGTTTCTTAACTTGTCATCTCAAAGCTCGGTTTTCCGTGAAGTTAAGTCTTGTTAAAGGTAACCAATTTTTTTTTTGCTTTGAGACAAGATCCTTTATAATATGGGCGATGTCACTGGCCATTTTTTTTTCAATTTCTATCTTCGAGCTTCTTGCATTAGGGTGCTTGCATTATTCTAGATAGAATTATAAATTGGGCTATTAATGAAGTTTTAAATAGTTCGAAGAATAATTGAAGGGTGGAAGAGCCTTTGCAATGATCGATCGCGGACCATCATTACCACAAAAATTTTGCTGTAAAACTGCTATGTTCTGATCTAAAGTGTGTGGCTGGTATTGTACTTCTCCAGGTACACAAGGTATTCCACCTTAATGCTTAAATGAAGCAATATATGGATCACTTTAGACTCGCTGTCTTGTTGTAATTTGTTATACATAACTACAGGATACAGTAAAAATTTTATAGCCGTGGCAAAAAGCCAACGTCAGGCGGTGTTCCCAGACGGACACCCTTCCAAGTGCTGACCACGTCCAATGTTATTTAACGTTGATGACCGAACAAGAACTGGTGTTTTTAACACTTCACTCGACAGAGTTCTTACTCTGACCATTTCATACGGTGGTACGGTCTTACCACATTCACAGCAGAACACCACACTATAAGAAGTTTAACTTTAAAAAAAAATAGACAAGACGGAATCATTTACTACGACAAAAGAATTCATACAATTTACGTTATATTTTATTTTTCTTATCAAATTTTGTAAATTTTGCGTGTTTCGGATACAGTTATTTTTTTAGTTTTGTTATTTGTTCATATATTTTCATTAAACGAGTATTAAGTATTTTTAAAAATCTAAGAAAATATTCTGTCAGGAAGACTCCTGTTTATTGATGCGTGAACTCACAATCACTCTACTGCACATCGAGCCACCCTGCAGGGGCCGCTACAAGTATTTCCGGCTAATGACACTGAATAAACGACGTCACATCCGGTTAGCTTTGTGCCCGATCGTGCAATTTTCTCACAAATGTACATTTTAAACAAGTTTAACGGCGATCTCATTAGATCCTATTATTCGGTTAAATAGGATATATATATCAATGTTTCCTTCAATGTTTTACATTGAGAGAAATGAAGCGTCATTTGCATTACAGTAGTCAATTTGGATGCTGCACAAAATCAATTCGGTTCAAATTACATAGCCGACACCTGCCGGTGAACTGTGATGAGGAAATTGCGAAAACTAAGAGTTTGGCTATTTGATCTTTGTGTTAAAAAGTTGACCACAATCTCATCTGAAGAAAAAGCCATCATGCTGTGGTTTCATCATGATGGTTTCCTTCATCGAAAGATTCGTTTCAGTTGCTAGAATCGGTATCTCTACGTCCATCGGTGTGTTATCAAACACGCTATCAGCTAAGCCATCATCGCTGTATTTAAAACATCGTCTTCCTTATAGCTTGACTGTATTCCATCTTTGGTTGCATTGTAATTTATTATTACATATAGTTGTGGTAAACTTCAGTGGAGTAAGAATAATCATCTTAGGCTATGATATATGTATCATGGTAAGTATTTTGAGGAGTGTATTCAATCTAACTCCCTCCTGTCCCTTATATAACTAAACTATAGGTTTCTTCATTCTATGTAAGAACCGAAAAGTTCGAGATGTTTATCTCTGCCCTACCGTGAAGCAGTTGAACAAGCTACACATGTTCCCTTCTTCTTATGTTATGTCATTGAGTTGTTTAAAAATAACATGAACTTGTTTTACACAGACCGGCATTATAGCAATAAATAGGGACGGATGAATGGTAATTTTGCATGATAGGTAAATCCAGCCCTGGAGGACAAGAAATTAATTTTTAGTCTACTGGTATGAAATCTCGACAGTGTAAGCCTTTTAAAAACAACAAATTCTTTACAAAAGTTTAAACAATATAAAAAATGGATACGATAAGGCATGAAATCTTATACGAGAGAATAGTTAGTTTCAAAGTTCGTTGCATGCAAATTGAAATACTATATGTTTTTGATACAGATAAATAAAAAAAATATACAACGAAGCCGCTGACATAAACTAGTTGTAGAAGCTCTCGAAACCTTAAATTATGAGTTGGTCATTAATTTATTTAAATCAAGAAAGAGACCATTAGTCACGACCGTTTGCGGACGAAAAAATTAATTAAAACAAAAAAAAAAAAACAAGAAAACGGCGACTTTTAATTACCCGCCTTGAATGTTTCCTAGTTGGGATGTTGTTTTAATTTTAAGTTATTTCTAAATTATTACTTTGCACCGCTTGTTGGCGGAAAAACTATGATGAAATCTGATAACCGTTATGTATAATTTTATAGAATGTCCATTGAACCCTGAAAAAGGCTGGTATCCAAAAGTGAAGATACGAATCAAGCCTCTATAGCATATTATATTTAGTAAGAGGATTGTTACCTCGAAAACTGGCAGCAATAAGAGGTTGGCAATTTCAACATCTTTTTTTTTATGCCATTGGTGGCAAACGAACATGCGGGTCACCTGATGGTAAGTGATCACCGCCGCCCATAGACACCTGCGACACGAGAAGAATCACAGATGCGTTGCCAGCCCTTAAGAAAGGAGTAGGCTCGTTTCTTGAAAGATTGTAAACTGTAATAGTCCGGGAACACTGCCGCTGGGAGTTCGTTCCAGAGAACTGACGTACGTAGGAAAAACGAACGTGAGAACCGCACAGTGGAGGACTTCCAACCATCGAGATGGTACTGATGGAATTTCAGTCCATGACGAGTCATTCTGTGACGGAACTCAGCAGCAGGAAGCAGTCGGAACAGCTCTTCAGAGCACTCTCCGTGGTAGATCCTGTAGAGAACGCAAAGCGACGCAACGTTTCTACGAAGCGCCAAAGTATCGAGCCTTGAGGAAAGCA
>JACEII010000022.1:3887311-3931212 GCA_014332785.1 Antheraea mylitta | reverse complement strand
ATAATAAATATAAATTACAAACGATATTGTACTTTAACAGTATCATTTTAGAGGTAAAAGTAATGTATGTAAGTATAAGAATGTTTTGACGGTGAGGATGGTTTTTAACATTGCACCGGCTGGCATCCGCCTCGAAGGACCAACTAATTGCATTGGTCACGCACATTCCTGCGCACGCGCCGGCCTTTGAGGCGAGAGTATGCCGCCGCCGGTTGCGCGGTTAATTACAAACTAGATTGATCCATTCGGTTTATTTCCTCAGTTTGTTACGGTTCGAATTTACGTTGGAATGTAATGACAAGATATTACTGGATTATTTAAAAGACATTATTTTTATTTTGTTTTTCTAAGTTGATGTTATTGTGCTATTCCTCGCGATAAATACTGTCTTAAAATATAATTACTAGTGACTTGTCCCGTCTTCGCATGCGTGCAACGTTCTAATATAATAGCATAAGTGTCTAAACTTTAATGTAGTTATTTTACCAAAGTCATAGAAGCTAATCGTTTTTTATGCCAAAGGGCAGTACACAGGTAGACCGATGGTAATTGGGTAGTTTCGCCTATGGACCACTGCAATACCAGGAACATGACTGACATGACTGACTGATATAACTTTAATATTGCCATTTTTATTTTAAATTCATCAACAAATTATCTATTTCTTTAACAAATTTCATATAAATAAGATAAGTTTTGAATACAAGTATCAAAATTTATATTCTAGTAATAATTCCGAACAACATAAATACGAAACGCATTGAATAACTAGGGCAATAATCGTAACATGCCCTAACTAATCAAACTTGGGGGATTCAATTACTTGCGCCACCATAAGATGACCCAACGTCCGCATTACTGAGACAAGATCTTTACGCGAGTTACGCTAGATGTTACGTCCGCAACGCACGACGCTGATTAGACGCCAAACTATACGCGTTTTTGTGGTAAATTTTAGTATTTTTATTAAAACAAAATATTTTTAATATTGATATGGTCACTATAAGATGTTGTTAGGTTAGCTAATTATATAATAACTTAAAACAGAAGGTCTCTCAAGTAGATCCTTATAAAATAACCGACTTGGTATTACATGGATCTCGCAACTCTTTACGGTAGAAGAACTGAGTTACGAGATTTGGTGTTTTTTACAAGTTTTGTTTTTGATGGCATTCGTTATACTTCACTCTCCTTACGCCAATAACCTACAATAATGATTATACTCTTTATATAAAAAAACACAAATATTAGAATTTAAAACAATACTTAATTATAATCGAATTTCGACCACTGGACGTCCGTTAGTTGTTTTAATCTCTTGTTAATATACATTTTATTACTATGCTGTTGTTGTATCTAAGTCGCTAGTTCTTTAGTGCTTTCCTATTGTGGGTATTAAGACGAATACAAGTGACATGGTTCTTTTTTAAATCTATGCTATTTTTAAACACGCTCGCGGTTCGCATTATAGTAAGTGCTCCTCTACAGCAAACGTTTGCAATATTAGAAGCCGATCCTTTAGAATCTTTTTCCGACTTGTTTTGGAAAAACTATAGTCAAATCAGAAAATATCAGTAGAGAGCTCATTTCAGAATCGAAGTCTTAGTGGGAGGAAACATCTCTGAAAGCGAATGAACATCTCTCTCGGTGACCATTTTGATTTCAACAACTAAATAACCGTAGTTGGACGTCATCCAATTGCATATTGATCGTATACTTACAAAACCAATTTGCCCATTGTTTTTTACTTGCCAAATCTAACTATAAAATCAAACTATTGTTACTTTTACCATACAATCGATGATACAATAAACTATATCAAGGCTTATTCAAAGAACATCATTTTATAATGAATCATGATTGAACTAAACGCAGCGTTTGTTCCACCCAGTGAGTACAATATTTCCTTGTATATTCTGATCTTAGACACGTCTTCCCTTCTGTAATTGTTTCCTATTTGTATGAAGCATTAAACAATATACGGGTCCGTGTGGTACTGCACTTTATAGACATTCAGATATTATAGTGACATCATAAATATCGCCAATGGGATTAATATAAATTAATGTGGATTAGTATTGGGTTGGAATTTAGTTTAATATGGATTCGTTATGATTATCTATACTAATATTATAAAGAGGTGAAGTTTGTGATGTTGTGAGTTTGTGGGTTTGTGAGTTTGTGACGTTGTAACGGTAATCTCAAGAACTACTGGTCTGATTTGAAAAATTATTTTAGTGTTATATAGATCATTTATCGAGGAAGGCCATAGGCTATACATCATCACGCTAAGGCCAATAGGAGCGGAACGCCAATGAAAAATGTTTCAGAATCGGGATTTTTTCTTCTTGAGGGCTTTTACTGCGTGTTAGCGTTAGCCCAAAGTAACAATACTACGCGGACGAAGTCGCGAGTAGGGGCTAGTAGTTAATAAAACCATAACTATGGCTACAATATCTATTGCCGTTAAACAATAGGAGACACTTCAGTTAAATGTTTACTGTTTGTAATGCTTGATAAGGCAATGGTTAGTTTCGGGACAATATTTCTAACTGCATGTTGATAAACTTTTCCCAAGAAAACCTGGTTAGGTACCAAATCTGTCATCACGCATCTGTTGGTATATTTCGGTACTTGAAGGCCCGTCTCTTCAAGGTTTAGTGTGCTTACCATCTTAGACCACATCTTGACTTCACTTTATGGTGAAATGCTCAAGATCATAAAGAATATTAAATAAATGTCAAAGCAGCCGTAGTCCGGTGAAGCTGTTAAGGACCTTGCTATGCCAATAGCGTAGTCCGTTCGATAATAAAAAGTTTTTTTTTTTCAAATTAAGTGTAGTTTAGGGGTCAAAGTGGTCGCCATGGTCGAAACCGGTCGGACCAATCATCAGTTCTTTGTTTTTAATAGTATGTAAATTGAAATTATTAACATTCATCTGATTTTCAAATGTATTTGTACTCGGAACAATAATTATATGCACGTTAATTTAGTTTATTAATTATTCAAACGTATTGACGCACAACAATAAACAAATGAGGAACAACAATAACCAATTGAAGCATAAGTTCAATACAAAGTACCTAGAGTTTTTGGCGGGATTTTAGTCTGTGATGTAGTAGATTTTATATTTTTTATATTTTTACGTAAAGTTACCGGTGCCCCATGGTACGTCCGGAACAAGGATCTTCACAAGGCTCTGGAAATGCCTTCTATCTGGGCGTACATTAAATCCCTCACTAGTAGTTACTTCGAAAAAGCCGCGAATCATCCCAGTCCGTTAGTTGTATCCGCTGCAAAATACGAAACCGTACCTAACGCTTCTCGCTACAAAAGACGTCCACGACATATTTTTACCGATCCTCCCGATGAAGTAACGGCAGCGAACGATCAGTACCAGCCTGTCTCTCCAGACAGAGCGTGTTCACGCCCACAACCGCGTAACCACAGATCACGCCGCCGTGGTCTGGGGGTATATTTCGCTCCCGCACATAAGATTAGGCCCCCCTCGGCAGCGACTCAAGCCTAGGTCCGTTCTCTCGGTGTGGAACCCTTGAGTACGCTGCTCGCGCGATACAGTGACACAAAATCTTACAGCACTGCAACAACATTGCAAAGATCACCCACACACACGTGCACGCATACATGCTAATACGTGAAAGTGGAAGGGTTTGGTTTGTTTCCCTTATCGAATACGATATATATAGGAGTTGTTGACCTCAACATACATACATACCTATGTATGCTTGGTACACATATATGTTTCAACAACTCATATATATATGAATAGTTAGCTTAGCTTAGGTTAGCTCAGATAGGCCGCGAATTGCATACTACAGGCAACAGCCCAAGCCGAGGTGTGTCGTGCACCCTTGAGCCAGTTGTCAAATAAAATCGGCTGAGTGCCTTAAGCGCTCGCCTAGGTAATCCGGTGAAGCTGTTAAGACCTTGCTGGGTCAATAGCGTAGAACAAAAAAAAAATATTCATACTCTTGTATTATTTGACTCTATAGTTAGTTTATTGTGCATAAGTGAAGTGAACGGAAAATAATACCACGGAGCATGAAATTCTGAGATGCCACCAAAACCCCTGGAAGGTTCTATCTAACAAGGGATCCAGCATCTTGTTAGAATATTGACTCACACGACGCAATATTGAAATGATTGCACGACGCTTGTAATATTATTGACTACGCGACACAATGGCAATAATAATCTGAAAGATTGTTTGCCAAAAATAAAGTTTAAAAAATATAAAATATAAATATTACACGTAGATATGTACCTAACTATACTTCGCGTTGCTAATCTGTCACAAGCGCAATACGTCACGAGCATATCGAGGTCATCGGTGACATGAATCCATAAGTTTTTCGCCTACCATAAATCGCTCAACTTGTTTAAAAATGTTTTCACTTCAAATGTCTTTGCTACTTACAATATTTATCCATTTTTATATCAATATATTACAGCTTATCTTAAGAATTACATATTAATGCAGAGAGAGCAGCGGTGAACACTTAGTGGTTTGTAGAAACAAGTAGACATACCGTGTGGCGAACAACTGTCCAAACTCGAAACAACTTTCTTTAGTGATGCACTTAAAAATGCGGTTCCGAGAAACCGTATCTAGCAGGTGGGGACAAAGCCGGGTGACCGCGTCCGTATTTATTGATCTTACGATCAGAATGAGAGAACGCTTTGATGCCCGTTCAGATGAGAGCGGATGTACTTTTATTTTTCCAAACGTGAATGAAGTTTGGGATAGTGTGTCATTATGTTTAAAATGATTACGATGACCAAAAATTTTCTTTTTTTTTTTGTCGAAATGAAAACGCTGTTGACCTTATTTTTTATTACAGCACGACAAAGTGACTGTGCTATGCCTGATGGTAAGTATAGTACAATCCAAAGACATCGGTAACCACCGAGAGACAGATTATCCATCACTGGTCGCCGCTGTCATGCCGGCCTGTGTAAGTGTTTCTTCACGTTACGCTTGAAGGACCCCATGTCATAAGAATAAGACCTTTCCAAGTTTTTACAGCTTCACCGAACTAAGCCAAAAAATTTCTATCATCGAAGTTCCTTCAATAAGGTCCGCGTGATTAGAAGTAGTACTTTACATTCAAAACGATGACAACATTAATGCTATGAATTAATTAAGGTGTGTAATTATTGTAATTCTTGTTAAAATTCTCTATGAGATTAAATATTTCTATGCTTAAGTTTCTATTTGCTATTTTAATATTATATAATAAATTTTAATGTAAAATAAGTAAATAACAAATAATACGCACATTAAAATGATAAACAATATACTTACTTACTTCTCAGTAAACTTTGTATAACTTCAAACTCTAAGCTGTATGGATTTAGCTTCATAATTAAAATTACATTATAATGAGAACAGAAATAAGGATGGAATTATTAAAGATATAAATGAAAATAATATCTTATTTTGGAAATAAACGTTCCGCTCCGCCTATGTATTGTGTTTATCAAAACATAGTAAGTAGCCTAAGGAGTCATTAGTTATTTTGTGGAAATATTCGTTTCATGAAAATCTTGAATACAAAAATAACTATTCGTTATTCTTACAATAGATTATACGTCGCCTAATTAATAAGTGCATAGATATAATTTTGAAATAAATATAATCCATATATTTATTATCAGAAAATTTGGAATTTTTTTCAGTTCGATAAGGGAAAAAGGTAAACCCTTCCACTTTCATGTGTAAGCGTGTAGACGTTCACGTGTGTGGGGGTGATCGTGTAGTCTTGTAGCAGTGATGTATATTTTGTGTCACCGTATCGCGCAAGCAACACACTCAAGGGCTCCCTACCGAGGGATTGAACCTAGGCTTGAGCCGCTGCCGTGGGAGGCCTAATCGGGTTTTCTGTAAATAAGTTAAAATCGAATGTAACTTAAATGTATTTTAAAAATATAAACCCGATCGGATTTTATTGTCGGTTCTTCTCAATGACTGAATTGTTTTTCGAGTCAGGGGTACTTTGACGTTCATAAGCGCTCTATTAGTGTCTAAATTGAATACAGTAGGTGGTAGAGTTACGCTGAACCTATTAGCAGTTTCAGCATGAATGGGTCGGCTCGTCCGGGTAGACCTTCTGACAGAAAACCGACGTGAAGTAACAGTGCTTGCATTGTTGCGATTTGTTCGTTCAGTGAGAGCGCCGGAGACCCACCTTCCCTCCTCTCCCCTTTACCCTTTTCCCCCCAAACATTCTATTGACGTAACATCAGCAGGTCCGTCTATTCGTTTGCCTCTTAAATTTAATACTTAAATTATTATGCTTATTAAAAGTGTTTTTGATAACCAACAATCTTTTAGAATGACCTTACGCACATCAGTAGACCGATGTGGCCAAAAAACAGACAAGAATAAGGCAAGTAATTCAGAACTAAAGAAGATATCTTTCTCATAATTTATTCGTAATTTTTTCTTTTTTACTAACGCTACCTGTATCTTCATCGTCCTTAAAAGCAAGTCTACGGTATTTCAGAACACGACAAAAGACTTAACATGTAGTCCAACAAGAAAAACTTCTGCAAATATTACACGAAAGCGCTTACCTATTCCTGCTACTAAGTAGTGTCAACGACATCGGCGTATTTGCGAGAAGCAATTATGAGGTTAATGAGCATGACCGCACAAAGGGGTCGGACGGCTTCTCGAATAGGACCCCACTTGAAATCTCCTCGATTATTGTTTAAAATAAATTAGAATCTATATCTACACAATATTAGTCCTATATCTAGGGTGATCAATTTCTGAAAAACCAAGGAAGCTTTATTACTTACTCGTTTAGTTTACAAATTATATGCCTCTTAATTCTGTATAATTGTAAGAATATGGCAACCCTGTCATTAGTATAACAAATCTCATTGTTCCTCTCAACCCTCATAACCCCGGAATGAAATTTATCAACAGACCCAACAATGAACATCGGTTAACGGATATGAAAAACATTTTGTCTTCCGTCGAATAAACATGTGAAATTATTTTTACTATTCTACCGTTATCATAGGTCGTATACCTTTACGGAATATTAATCAAAAACTAATAATAACTAAGAATAAACGTATATAGACAAAAAAATGGATCTCATTTCATTTAGTACTTTGTCGATAGGTACTAACGGTGGTAACTGCTGTAGTTAACAACAGTGCTATATCCACTAACGCTAACCGCTGGAAACATTCGACATAATAAATATATCCTGGAAATAAAGAGACATGAGAATAAATATAACCCATAGTCCAAGATGATACCTAACTAAATGCCGCTGACCAAGCGTGAGTGTATGTATGTATGTTGTTATTCGTTGGTTTTAGATAATGACTGATAATATATTTTTTTTTAGAAATACCAATTTTAAACAAGCTGTCTTGATTAAGTTGTTTGTTCTAAACTAGCTAACGCCCGCGAGATTGTTCTTCTTGTAGTCCGGTGAAGCTGTTAAGACCTTGCTAGTCAATTCGAGAAAAAGATGGTCTTCTAAAGCTTGTTTTATTATTTCACAAGAACTGTTATTCAAATTAATCAGGGATTTTTTTATTGTAATTTAGTCACTATCACGTAACTCCTACAACAATTTTATCAATTTTAAAGTAAAGTATCTTAAATAATCATTACTGTATAGGTTAGGCTATTTAATGTGTTAATAAAAATCTAGATAAAGTAGTTTTAACTGTTTCGGAGAATAATCTGGATAAACACGCTAATTTTACTTACATATGTAGATGACTTAAGAATTAAAAACCTTTGAAAAGGCAGCATAAAGGTACTAAGATTATTCCTAAGTCAGTCCTCGATTTTCAACTTTACATAGAAACTTGAACTAACGAACTAGCTTTTGTTTTATCGCTGCCGCCTCATTATGGACGGTTGCCCAAAAAACTTGATTTCTACTTGATTGATGAAGGCATTACTTTACGAGACTCGATCGCATACTAGGTTGGTCGGTGTTCTTCACTCTGCTCTTTCAACAAAGATTGATTGATTGATGAACAGCTATTATCCATCTGTAACAGCATTAGCGTCTATTAGTGCTTTTATTAAATTGGCTGTACGTTGAAGCTGATTGGTGTATGAAATTTTTTTATACGAAATCTGAAACTTTTTTTATATGTAATAATACGCTTTGTAGGCTTAGTGTTTGAGTACTATCTCATCTTGTGGTAAATAATGTGGTCTAAACACTAAACCTAGAGAAAGATTTGCTCTCAAGCGTATCTGCCGGAAGACTCCAACAAGTGCTTGGTAACAGATTTTCAACTTAAGGATTGTACTTTTTTTTAACTGGTTCGGCAAAATAACTGCACAGTACCCGATGGAAAAGAGCAGTCTATAAATAACGGCGACCTTCAGTGTCAAATAGCAACGTCAGTCATCGCTATCATGCCGACCTGCAGAAGTGCTTCTTCACGCCTCGATTGAAGGACCCCATGTCATATGAGGAAGGGAACATACTGGCCTCCTTCCACATCCTCATAGTACGACAAAAATAAGACCTTTCGAACTTCGTCGTTTTTGTCGGTATGGTAACTATTGTGAAACTATGGAGGCGCGTACCCGCTCGTGCACTTCTATAGTGGAAAAGAGAAAAGACTCGCCATGATAAAGACGATAGGCGGACTTAGCTCTAACAAAGCTAAAAGCTCTAACAACATGCAATGATTTCATCACGATGTCTTCCTTCAGCGGAAGCTCTTACT
This sequence comes from Antheraea mylitta, assembly GCA_014332785.1. Taxonomy (NCBI): domain Eukaryota; kingdom Metazoa; phylum Arthropoda; class Insecta; order Lepidoptera; family Saturniidae; genus Antheraea; species Antheraea mylitta. The sequence continues at coordinate 3,922,470 of JACEII010000022.1, read as the reverse complement.
TACTTGCTAGGATTCGAACCTACGTCCATAGATGCCGTGTCTGAACACGCTATCAACTAAGCCATCATCGCTTTATAATCTTATGAATCTTATAAGGAATTGTTTTTAATATTCAATAGAAAAAAAAAAAACAATATTAAGACAATATCGAAACGTAAGATTCTCTTGTGTTGGTGGTATAAAGTACAAGAGCAAAAAATTTAACAGTATTCCTATCGTATTTTTTAATAACTAGGTTTTCAAAAGAGGAAATTTCCTAATGGTACAGAATACAACTTTCATGATAGAGCCCGATGTCTATAAAGACTTCACTCAGAGTTATTTAACCTTATTCAATTTTCTCCTTTTCACTACAGAACTACATGAGCGAATACAGTGAATCGCTACTGATTCACATCCCGGCAAAGATGAAGACGGTCAAAAACTCTTATCTTATATCGTACTGTGAAGGTGTGGAATTGCCTGCCAGCCAGTCTGTTCCCTTCCTCTTATGACATGTGGTCCTTCAAACGAGGCGTGACAAGGCAATTGTACAAAAGTCTTATTTAACATCGATAGTCACGTTTATATAAGGATTGTACTGTACTTTCCATCAGGAACTGTGCGGTCCTTTTGCCGAACCAGTTAAAAAACTATGTCTTGACCTACCATCAGCTGTAGTACATTCCTTCTGTGACCTACGACCATTACCAAACAAGGCACGCATTTGTTAATCAAGCCTCTGGAACCACACGCGATATGGCAAATGAGATGATTGTACGATAACATCAAAACCAGGTCAATCCGGGGTCACACGCGTATGATATCTTTTATTCAAGTGAACAGCCCCGTGGCGTTCCACGCCCGTACTTAATTAAGGGGGTGCGATATCACAATTTACACCTGAGCCTGTGTTTAACCACCGTTATGATTGTACGAGCGTTTCCTTTAATCTTTAATTAGAATATTATGATAATTCATCAAGATAATGTTCTCGGGACTACATATAAACTTTTCAGAAATTTGTTCTGGGTTGACAGGTAAAATGTTGCTGGTACACAGTTTGACACTCAGACATGTACATTTCGCTTACATTTACCTCTTTAAGTTGATAACACTATTGGTGGATGGTGAAAGAGAAAACCTGAACTCGAAATATATTCCTGTAGTACCTTTATGTTTTTAAAATATGCGGAACTATATATTTCTGTGTTTAAAATAGCTATTACTTTATAGCCTGACTTATTTAATATGCCCTTATATTCTTCTAGAGAAGAGACGTTTGACTCAGCAGTGAAACTGGTCACGTTAACATTATTGTATTATTAATTATTACTAATGTTGTAATCATAAAAGTATTGTATGTATGTATGTATTATACATTCATTATATTTTAGGCACGAATATGATAATTAGGTAATTTTAAATAGTAATAAGATAATTAGGTACTATCTATTTTGTACTACTTTGACAAAATGACTGCACAGTATGTGATATGAAGTACAGTAGAGTTCAGACACATCGGCTATCGGTGTTAAATAGCAACGGTAAAAATCACTGGACAAATTTCCTAAAATGCTTTTTCTCGCCTCGCTTAAGTTAAATTTGATCATTATTCCTTAGTCGCCATAAAATATTATACTGATAGTTTCATCAGAATTAGACTTGATTAATAACACACACTTCCATTTTATATCGGTGTACAGATCAATAGATAAGTTCATCATCATCTCATTCTGTATGGAGTCAGCGTTATTGTAGTCGTTTAAAAAATCATAGATATTTTCAATGCATTGCGAGATTCAGAAGTATTTGGTATTATCGTGATTGCTAAACATTCCTCACATAGGCAGACAAAAATCTGACGATACAAAGCGAGAGTTCGAAGTCCTCTCAAACCTTTAAACAAGACGACTATATTTGGAATTAAGGGATATGGGAATTTCAAGAGTCGATTTATATATAGCTTGGTTATTACGCTTTTAGATATTTGATTTATGATCTGTTTAAATCACTAACTAACTCTTCCACGTGGGTGGAAGACATTTCATATACATATTTCAGCACAGAAAATGACCAAATAACATTCATCCAAAAAAGTATTGCTCCGAATTAGGTCACATTTACATTAATATGAACGAAGAAAATAGGTACTATTTTTTAAATAAAATTGAGAGAAAGACTACAATTAAAAAGATAGCTATCTACCTTATATTATGTCTACCTAATAGCTACCTTTCATATTTTTTTGTTGTTCCGTTCGAGAGAGAAGGTACATTCTTTTGTCATCAGATAGGCGTAGATTTTTTACCAGTGCTGTGTTTTTAAGTATTAATTTGAGCAGACGGCGGATGGACCTGCTTGTCATTCCAGCGAAGGCTAGATCATTTGTAAAGGCATTACTCGCACCTGAGCGCGTTCTGACCGCAAACGGGAGGTGGGCGATATAAATTAATATTCGGATTACTGGACTTTCGCTGGTCACTAAAATGACGCGTCTGGCAGGAAAACTGTTAGTTTTTTTTTATTATGACTTAAAAAAATGTACACTAACTTGATTCCTTTCCACCTTATTTTTGGTGACTGTCCCTTCGCAGTGATTATAATGTATTTTTTTTATTATTTAAAAGTATTTTAGGTGCTCAATATGGAACTTGGTATGGAAGTCATTCATCAAACAAACGACAATAAAATAGGATATGTAAATGATGTAATAATTTCTACAAATACCTCTTATACGAGACAGTTTTACAAGTATGGACAACATTATCTTCTGAATATTTACAATATAAGCGAGTACCTTAAACAGTAGGTACAGTAATCCTAATATACATCACAATATAGGTACGGAGTTTAATAGAGATGTTACTAGGGTGACTATAGAAGTATCCAGTCAGCATTTGGTATCCCAATATCAATTAATAACTACGAGTTAGCGAGTCAAGAATAACTAGTCAATAGTATAGTTTCAATAATGACAACGTGATGTATATATTTATCAAATTGTATAGAAAAAAAAACGAAAAATATTTTATTACATATGTACACTATATTTATTTAAATTATTTACATTAATAACAGGAGGCTGTAGGTAAAAATATTTCGATAAAATATAATAACATCCCAGTAACGACCCGTCAGTATACTAACTTAAACTAAGTAACGCTTTTTATGGTGTATGTACGTAGTAGTATAAAAACACCCTGGCTTCGTCACAGCGTCATTTTAACTCCAGCATCATGTCACCCCAACAATTCAAGCGGTCACTGACCGAACCTCAGATGTTCCCCGTTTTTAACTGGCCCGCAACATTTTACGACAATTTACAACAATAAAGTCTTGTAATAGTATAATTCCGATTCACCACGACCTCGTACAATACATATGACCACACGTTTCGGGCACTGAATAAAGATTTTTAGGATAATCATCCAGCCTTAGAGAGATTACGTTTTCCGCGAAGGTTTACAAGGTTGAAATTCGATGGCTTAATCTGTAATTCATACAACCGCTATAGATCGATGACGTAATTATCTTAAAAGTGTGCTTTCGTACTGCACGTTGCGATTGGTTATTTGTAAATGTGTGTTGTCAGTATAGAAACTTAACTCAACATTTATAACTTATAATTTTTCAGTCATCATCTGATAAACACAGACATACTCGCGAGCAACCGTTAGTGATACATAAATGGATTCTTTTGATTCATATAAATGACGCATATTTATTTTATTTATAACATTGGTATAATCTTAAGAATTTAGCCACTTGTAGTTAAATTTAAATGTACTTAGCATTTGATATTTCAAAACGCAATTACAAAATTATCAGAGTAAGAGCATTTTGTGTTGCCTGTAAATGCTCTCGTTTAAGAGCATGTTCCAAGTCATAGGCGGCAACATTATTCGTTTAAAACAAATGTTATATATTTCAAATAAATACCTAATAAATTAATGTGATATTGAGTGTTTGGACTCGTGGAGTGATGTGGCAACACATTAAGAGACTGTTAATTGATTCTCACCGGATATGACGTCACGAATAGTTCGTAGTGTCACCATTCGAGAAATAAGTATTATATATGCAGTGAACTCGATGGCGGGCATCATTTTTACTCTATGTCCTAGGCGGTCGATCATTATTTGAAATGATTATTAAAATGATATTTCAAAGAACGTATATTTCTACATTTATATTAAGTATCTATATACTTACAGAGATATTTAAACTTTGATGGATTCTCATATTCCATAGAAATTCTCAATTCATGATAATGATTAAAATTATTTCAGACATTCTTTTGCCGAAAAAAGGTAGCTTAACAGACAGATTCCTCAATGTGAGATGTCCAATGTGTAGCACACGGAGTATTAATTTTTATGTAGCCAACCATAATTAACATTTCATACTTGGTTTTCAAACAGGTTCATATCACAATTCTGGGACAAAACCATTCAGAGTAACACATTCACAACCCTGGTGCTTAGCATACGGCCGTAATTTGAGCTTAAAAGAGATAGTGTCCAAAAAGTTAATGCCGTCTAAAAGTCGAAATGCATTCTGCATTATGTATAGATATTGCAGGGTATTTCATTTATTGGTAACGTTTCCCCATCACATATATATTAATTGCAACTTTTAGCATGGGTTTATATTTTATTCCCCTCCGATAACACGCGTTCTACACAATTATAATAAAACACCAGCAAGAAATTATAACGTATGTACTACATTAAAGACGACAGATTACACACAGAAAATGCAAGTCATTTCGAGTACCGCGAGTAGCCACGGACGTCGCTGATTGGCTACTCGGGATATCACGCGATCTATGAGAGCGTTCAGAAATGCATCGAGCTACAAAATCTTATATTTAAAAAAATATATATAACGCGATTAGCTTATGACTCGCGCCAACGCGGTTAACGCTAAATTTAATCTGCGTCGTTTGCTGTACTACCATTAAAATTACATACAGACATAATTGTGAACACATTTTGCTGAGCAGACCGGAAGTTCCGGTCTCGTCCGTACGGTTTTATTTTCCTGCTTTCTATAAAGAATTATTAAAATTTTCCAACCCTCGGTGTACAGTGAAAGGAGTTAGGAATATGTGGTAGATTTAATTAAAGTGTGGTCCACATTATTTTTTTAATACTTGCTAGCTGTTACCCCATTCGCTTCCTTAGGGGTAAATTAAAAAAGAGAATATGTTAGGACAAAGTTTTGGGTTCCCTTGCATAGTAAACTTCCATAAGATATATTCTTATTCTTCTTCAAACCGTATTCATGCTTATTATATTTATGTATGTATTCATGTTTATTATATTTATGTATGATAAAACAATAAACCAGATCGAGTTTCCTTCCGGTTCCTCTCGATGACATTGAACCAAACTAGTGGCACTTTCCACGTTACAAGCACCTTCTTAGGGTTAAAACTGAATAAAATGTTATAATTTTTTTATATATTTTTATCATTACCTACAGTTACGCATGCGATTGCTACAGCAGTATATATACTGCTGTAAATGCTATTGTAATTGGTAGTTAAGATATAGAAATATGCATTGCATACAATATCTGTTTTGAAATATTAACACTAACAAAATTCATGTTACTTGGTTAAACGGTGAACAACTTTAATGTGTAGCACCATCCAAATGTTCCAGAGTTAAGTCATTGTCCTAAACGTGAATTAAAAAGTATATATCTGTAATTTAATAACTTGAATAAGACAGTGACCATTAAAATCTCACATCGCCGTCCCATCAATTATACGGTGTATTTTTATCACTCTACCTATCCGAATACATTAATTTTCTGTTAAAGTAAAATCACTCTTATATGTAACCACATACGATTGTATTCATTCCTAATAACAAACTCTGTGTGGGCTATGTTTTATGATCAAATGCAAAATTGCGTTTTGATACTTTATTGCTATCTTGTAAGGAAATTGAGGGATCTTTCAATTAAGTAAAAAAATGGCAACCACTGCAATAATCAGATTCCATTGCAATTTTTTTAAAACACTCTATAGCTTTAGGCATCTGTCCTTAAACTCGCCTGGTATCAAGGAACGATGTGGTTTATAATGATAAATAAGCTAAATGTAGAAAAGGATTATTTCTTAAGTGTGTTTGCCGGAATATGTAGATACTTGATGATAGTTTTCATCTTAAGGGTAGCTAACCAGACAGCTAGATTAATGTTCTATTATTATGATGTTGCCTAATCACTATTTTTTTTTATCGTAAGTGAAAGCTCAAACGGAACATTCGCAAAAATCCTACGTCCATTGACGCGGTCTCCGTACTTGCTAACACTGATGTCGCTTGATACTGACTTACAAGTTCAGTTCTAGTATCTGACTGGTCGCGAAAGTTGACAGATCAAAAGAGAGCCACTATGACTGGTCTAAATACCCCACCAGTTCATTTGAATACTGGATATCCTCCAGTTAAACCATAAACGCAACGTGCCTGGGTGGATGGATATAATTTCCAATTCTTGCGAATATGCCTTAGTTTTCTGTGAAGCGATATATAACACCATAGCATGGTATAGGGTTTTTTCAAATACCTATAAGTATGATCTCGTAATGGCACATAAGAACCAGTTTTCTATAATTTTAGGGTGTATAACATCATAGATTACATCGTCATTAACATCAATGAGATTACGGTCAAACGCACGTGATGTCAGATCATTGGATGTACAATAAACTCAGCGGCAAGAGATATCTTTATGGAATAAAATTTGCCTAATATATGGGTATTTTATGTTTCTTTTAGTATCTAACATCTTTAATATCTTTTGATGTAAAATTACAATGTAGTCTACGAAGACATACAATTTTAGAGAGTGCGTTCCCAATGTATAACTGTTTAGACAATGTACATATTTGTAATTGTTTGACATCACGATCATGGTCCATAGATTTTTTTAAGTTGAAACTTAACTACATTTCGATTGACACAATGTGTAGAACTGAGACTACTTAAAAGAATGTAGACGGGACAAAATTGAAAGGAAAAGCACAGCAAAGCAGTTTGAATCTTAATATAATAGACACAGGCATCTTTTGTAAAATCTTGGCTGAACTTACAAATATTCTTTGAATTTGTTTTCACTTGTTGTAAATAAAAATTGCAAAAATTTTACGTGACGACCATACTGACGTGTACTCTATACCTAAATTAAATAAAGAAAAAAACAATTTACAAAAGAATCGAAAATCATGAAGAATTTTTTTATTTCATAAGCACTTGATGGACTGAGATGAAAAACTGTATCTGAATATATTTACGCTTCGTAGCATTAATGCCTGTTGTAAAATAGCCGCTGCGCGTTGCAGCAAGTTTGTAGATTGGATACAAAATGAGTTTCTCAGTGGCAGTCCCTTTGAGAGACCCGAAATAATCTAGCTTCGCTGTCTTTTCAACCAACTGTGAATTTGTGAATTTTGTAGCTATATTCGTGTTATTATGGACTTTAATTTTTTTTACACATGTATTCTTGTAAACAAAATTGAAGTGTCTTCATATTTGTCTGATCATATGTTCATTACGGCTAAACCAATTGTGACGCGACTTTTACAGACAGATAAAGCAACTATCCAAAATATCGCCTAGGTAATAATATATCATTATACTTTTCTATAATGGGTTAAGTAGTTATGATAAAATTGGTTAGAGGTAATCTAAATTGCTGAAATGTTGATGTGATGTGTCAGGGGTGTAAGGGGTGTCGAGTAACATCTTAAGACTTGAGACACCCAAGCCAACCTCACCTGCACGTGGTGCACCCTGCTGATCAACGAACGAGGCAATGGCGATAGCGGGGTGGTAGGGTTTTACAGCCCGACTGGGTCGCAACCACCATGTACATGGCGAAAAAGCCCGTCATAGTGACTCGCTTTTGCGCGTCGCGTTTCGGGATCAGCCTGTGCATATCCAGTACCGGGTGACTTTCGTCATTATGGCCGCCATGACAGCGGCGACCGACGATGGATGATGTGTCTCTCGGTGGTCGCCACTGTTCTTGGATTGTACTATGCTTACCATCAGGCATAGTGCAGTCACTTTGTCGAGCTTCAATAAAAAAAAAATGTGACTCAACATGGTAATAAGCTAAATCTAGAGAGAACTGGCTCATGAATGTAACTGTTGAATATTTCGTGATATCTTTTCAACTTGTGGCTTAACTTACTACTTCGGTTTGTGGTTTAACTAATTTGAGAGTGGTAGCTTGCGAAGCAGAATTAGAAGCAGCCCTACTGCCATGCTACGGTTTCATTACAATATCTTCCTTCACCGAAATTGGTTCAGTGTAAGGATTCAAAGTTACGTTGTATCGACACCGTATTTGAACACACTACCGCTGATTTAGTATACTAATAAAGCTTAACTATTACTATACTTATACTATGTATATATATATATATCTCCCGAACGTGGGAGGGCCGGGCGCTGCCTGCCGCCGTCTTTATAGTGGGGTGGTGAGGGCCATGGCCGCCTACGGGGCGCCGGTGTGGGCGGACTCCCTCAGCGCCACGAACGTTCGCGTCCTGCGCAAAGCGCAGCGCACAGTGGCGTTGAGTGAGATCCGCGGATATCGCACGGTATCCTCGGCGGCGGCCATGGTGCTCGCGGGCTCTCTACCCTGGGAGCTGGAGGCGGAAACTCTTGCCGCCGTGTACAATTACGCGGCGGCAGGAAAATCCCGAGGTAGACCTCCGGCGCCCAGGGAGATCGCTGCGCTGCGGGCAATAGCCCGCAGCCAGCAAATAGAGAGGTGGGGCCGACACCTGGCGGACGAGCGTTACGGAAGATTTACCATAGACGCCGTCCGCCCGGTCCTGTCGGCCTGGGTGAATAGGGGCTGGGGCTCCCTGACGTACCGTCTGGTGCAGGTGCTGACCGGGCACGGATGCTTCGGTTGGTACTTGCACCGGATAGCGCGCAGGGAGCCCACCGCCGCATGCCACGAGTGCGGCGCTGAGACGCACACCGCGCAGCACACTCTCTCGGAGTGCGCCGGAGTGCGTGTGGTTGCGATCTCTGCGGCAGCGAGGACGTCTGGGCTGCTGTAGCCTCCTTCTGCGAGACCGTAATCTCACAGAAGGAGGCGGCGGAGAGGGCCCGGGAGGTGGATCCCAGAAGTGGTCGTCTCCGCCAAAGAAGGGCAGCGGGAGGGGCGAGGCGTAATGCCCGACCCTCCCAAAACCGTCGCCAAACCTGAGGGGATGGGGCGGGGTCCCCCATCTCCTCGTTGCACTGGTGAGGCTGACGAGGGGAGGCTGCTGGTCGTGTACCCAGTAGCCTCTCTATAGTAGGGCGACGCCTGGCGTTCATTCGCCAGGCTGCCGCAGGGGCAGTTTTCAGGTCAGTGAGCATGCTCGATCCCTGGCTGCCCCTACCATGCGGCGGACGGTACACCGTGGGGTTTTAGTCCGTGCGAATCGGACATCACCTACCCTCTCCCCCGGGAGGGTAGCGTATCCGTTAGGGATTTCCCCACGTTAATAAAATATATATATATATATATATATATATTTAACTAAAAATAGACAACTTTGAAAGACGGTTTTAATTGTAATCCAAATTAATATTATAAATGTGTTATACCATAAATACTAAACTAACCACGTTTCACGATATTTTACACATTCGTTATCACAGATACGGTAAAGACCAAAGGGTAACAACCTTTCATCTACAGAAAATGTACTGTTTGGGAGGAATAAATCAAATACATACTAACGCAAAAAAAATATAAAATGTATATTCCATTACTAAATAAATATTAAAAATTTATAATTAATATAAAAAGATATATAATTGGAAGATAATTTAACTATAGTGTTCGAGTTTTTGGCGGGATTTTAGTCTGTCATGTAGTGGATTTTATATTTTATTCATAATCTTGTGTTATTTGACTATATATTGTGTAAATTTGGTGGTGTTTTACGTAATATAGTTAGTTTATTATGCATATGTGAAGTGAATGGAAAATAATAACACGGAGCATGAAATTTTGAGATGTCACAAAAACTCCCTGGAAGGTTCTAGCAAGGGATCCACCATCTTGTTAGAATATGGATTCACCCGATGCTTAATATTGGATGATGACGAAGCTTGTGATATTATTGACTACGTGACAATGGCAGTAATAATCGGAGAGATTGATTGCTAAAAATAAAGTTAAAAAAAAAACTATTGTGTTGTTACATTTTAAAATGAACAGAGTTCAATTTTATCCGATGATATAAGATGTTTAAATTTTTTAAAGATTGTTATGTGTTACTAGCCTCTGCCCGCGACTTCGTTCGCGTGGACATAGTCGATTTGGGCTAACTAATATGCAGCGAAAGCTCAAGAGGAAAAAACACCCCGATTTAAAAAAAATCTTCATTGTTGCTCCGCTCCTATTGGTCTTAGCGTGATGATATATGGCCTATAACCATCCTGGATAAAGGAGCTATATAACAATGAAAACATTTTTCAAATCGGACCAGTAGTTCCTGAGATTACCCCCTACAACGTCACAAACTCACAAACTTTACCTCTTTATAATATTAGTATAGATAATAGACCGTGAACCAAGCTGAAATTTACGTCCATAAGATTTTTAGTTTTTTTATGACCTTCAAATTTAACTTGTGTAAAATCTGAAGATTTTCAAGAAAAACTTAAAATCCTATGAACGATCAAGATTGGATTTGTTCGTTTTGAAATGTAAAGGACTCAGTTGTATTTAGTTTCGTTTTTTTAAGTGTTTCTACGTGTATTAAACGTGAACGATTTTTGTGTAAAATTTTTAAAGGTTAATTTATTTTGTTTACATAGTCACACCTCAATAGGGTTGCGCCGTGTCAACCTCAATCAAATATTGTAATGCGGACCGTACGAAGCTACGTTTTGTTGAAGCTCACCACCGTAGTACCGCTGACAGTGTTAATTAAATTGCGAATATTTAACTAAGCGTACCTACATAGATTTATATACGCAATAAAGAGAACATAGAAGTAATAAATGAGATCATATGCCTTTAAAATGCCTACAAGTATGAGCTTCAATCTTGACTTTCATTTGTCTTTATCTTGTCTCGATTTCATTAGAAATAATTTTAAGTACTGTGTAGTGCTCAATTGTTTCCTTATTGTTGTCTTTATGTAGTGTGATCGCGAAATTATCGTATGGACAAGAGGTAAACAAACCAAAGTCATTTCGAGATTTTAAAGAGTTTGTCGTTAATTGAATTTACGTTAAATGTAGTTTACAATGTAATTAAAATATAATATATATTTAATTTTGAAGATGTAGATGTATTAAACAATTTTAGGAATTCTCAAGTAAATAATAATTAATTATATATGACATTTGACAATGTATTTAATCTGAGAATATACTGTTATTCCACTTTACGCACTTTGACGTAATAATAAACTTTGCGAGTATATTGCTTATTTTAACAATTACATTGTTTTCTTTTAACCAAGATATCACAATGACAATAACTAACTTTACTTACAATAAATTTTCTCAGTGAAAACCTGACCAAAAATATATATTATTCATAAATTCAAATATTTCGAAAAATCTCAATGTAATGGAACGTTTTTGAATGAATGCTATTTAAACTTGCCTATATAAAAAGCTTTAACCAGAAGTTTAGCTAGAGATCGGTTGAACATATATTTGTAATAAAGTATTTTAAACATGTGTTCAATAAGGTTTCAAATTTTAGACACTGTTAAATAAGGCCGAGAATATATAGACACTATTTAAATATAGCTCGCACTAGGCCGCACTAGACTGTATTTTATTGTCATTAAGTGTTGTATCATAGCGCAGAAGAAGTCGTGGGTGATTTCTAGTTAAGAATAAAAACAAACACTGTCATAAAACTACTTAACGCTGTCATAATAAAAGAACAGTTGTAAGCGAGGGAATAATATACCATAAACTCGTTTGTCGTGCGGTTTCATATAACTCGTTTGCGCTCTCTGCGGGCTGTATGAACTTTGCCACTTTGGACGGCAACAACTAACGGTACTTGTGTAAGTTCGCAACTCATTAAACGAAGTGTCATACACACGACATGCTTTTATTGTGTTCTGTAGCTACACCATGTTCTGACAGATTAATGAATCTAGTTTAGATTGATTAGCTTGAAGAAAACTACTACTCTTTTATATGTGTTGTGTTGTTCAAGATAAAACAATGCAATGCACCCGTATAATTTGTATACTGGTTGGGGGGCTGACGATGCTCGTGTCTGCAGGAAGTGCACCTCTAAATCCCTGCACGTGCTCTCCGTGTGGTGCTAAAGAGTAAGAAATGTTTGGCCGCTGCACTGTTCCACATAAACTGAACCTCGCAGCGTTAAATAGAGTAACTAGTCAATCGACGACAATCAAGTATAAATACTCAACTTATCCATACGATTACATACTTTAGCGTTATGTTAACCCGGGTGGCGTGGCAGGTACGTGCAGTGCAAAATCGAAGCAGTCTGACTCTGAATGCTGAAACAGGCCTAATTCTGCCATTCTGCGAGAATAACACCCGATGTACGGTGGTCACAAGTCGTGTACTAGGCCTATTGAAACCAGATTCACATGTATATTATTTGTGACCACAAAGTATAGCGGCACACAATGTCGCAGTTTCAAAAATAATGTTTTGTTTTTAAATACCCAAATGTTCTATCTCGGAGTGTTGTTTATTTCCTCTTACAGGTGGGTTATGGAAGTATGAATAATGAAATTGTAAATGAATTAATAGAGACTGTGCCCGTGCCTCGTTAACGAGTTTACCAACTCATTGTTTATTAAATGCACAACGCCCGATTAAACTGAAAGGTGCAACTTGATACAGCGGGATGCCGAAACAAAATCCATCGATTCTGACGTTGAAAATTTTCAAGTATAGGCTTTGAAAACCATAAATATATTTTCATCATTATAATACTTTTTAATGAACTAATAGTTAAAAAGGCCTACATAAAAGTTCTTAATCGAATTAATATGTGTATGTGCCAAAAGGAACCAATAGAAGTCATATCTATTTACTACTTACTATGAAAAGTATCAGGTTATTTGCGAATCTGTTATAAGGAGATTAGTATTAACGCGTTAATTGCAATAGTTTTAATACCTTTACTTAATACATTTAAATTTTGTACACAACATTTTTTTGAATGACAAAACTTACGAAGCTTCCTTGAGTTTAATAATGATGAAACTAAATAATGCTAGTCCACTTGGCTAGTTACGACCCTCAATTTGAAAATCAGTCACTAAAAATGTATTGGTGTGTTTGGAACTACACTTGTAAACGAGCTCCCTCTACGTCTAGTGTGTTTACCATCTTAGACCTCGTGGTCATTTAGCATCAGATGAAGTAGTAGTGAATCCCTAAGAACCTATAAAGTAAAAAAAGGAGTTTTTGGCGGGATCTTAGTCTGTCATGTAGTGGATTTTATATTTTATTCATAATCTTGTGTTATTTGACTCTATATTTTGTAAAATTGGTGGTGTTTTACGCAATATAATTAGTTTATGGTGCACAAGTGAAGTGAATAGAAAATAATACCACGAAGCATGAAATTCTGAGATGCCACAAAAACTCCCAGGAAGGTTCTGACAAGGGATCCACCATCTTGTTAGAATATTGAAATTTATTCACACGACGCTTGTAATATTATTGTACTATCCATTGAAAGAAAACATTGACACTGGCAAGTGCTTCTGCGGAGCCATAACAAGAAAAAGAAGAAGAAAGTAAAAAAATGTTTTATACAGAAAGAAGAAGAAAGAAAATGTATTTATTGCTGGACAACGTCACAAATAACAAGTTGAACATATACCGCTATATGATATATCTAACAATGGCACCCCCATTCAGCTAAGTGCTACAGTACAAATAGGTAATACTACAGCGCTGATTTTCACTGGAGGCCTAACGAACGAACATTATATTCCCATATGGAAGTGACAGTGACTTCAAATAGACAATATGTCACCCTGATTAATATAAATACCAGGTTTTCTATTTCTAACTTAGTAATGCTGGATCTAGTAAAAGACCAACATTATTTGAATACTAGAAACAGCAACAAATCGATCATTCTCTACTTCACGCTTACTAAATCCAAAAATAGTGCTGTTAAGACCTTGCTAGGTCAATAGCGTAGTCAGTTCGAGGAAAAAAAAAATCCAAAAATAGTTTTTTAGGTAATAGTGTTACGTTTTATAACAAAGTCCTAAAAACATTACCGATTTATCGGATAGGAGTTCAATAAAAATTTCAGGTGGGTTTTAATGTCTAAAGGCTGTTATAGAGTGGATCAATATGTAAACGATGGTGACGTCTGGAAATGACGACTCTCTCTGTGCATCCACTGAAAACGAATGTAATTATTTATGTTTTGTTAAAATATATAACATGAAAATATAAACCAGATCGAGTTTCTAACCGGTTCTTCACGATAACTGGTTTATTATCCGCAATGGTGATTGGTAGCTTTGACCGTCATAAGCGCCTTCACAGGGCCTAAATTGAATAAATGATAGTTTGATTTTGTGGTTTGATACTTCGAATGATTTTTATGGCCATATTTAGATGTAATATTCATCGCTTGTTTTAAATACACCATGCTGTATATAGGGGCGTTTTACGAAGGGAGTGGACGTTAAACATTCATATGTAACAGTGACAGGGAAATTGAGCTTCGGACGTAAAGCCCCAAAATTCGTTAATACAACTAAATCATAGAAAGTGTTTAATAAAGCTGAACATATATTTGTGTGAATTTAAATTTGTATTCTATTTTTTAAAATACTGCATCGCTCTTTTTAATATACATAAGTATCTTCCTCAGTTTTTGGCGGGATTTTAGTCTATCGTGTAGTGTATTCTATGTTAAATTCATAATCTTGTGTTATTTGACTCTTTATTTTGTAAATTTGGTCGTGTTTTACGTAATATAGTTAGTTTATTGTACATAAGTGAAGTGAATGGAAAATAATACCACGGAGCATGAAATTCTAAAATGCCAAAAAACTCCCTGGAAGGTTCTAACAGGAGATCCACCATCTTGTTAAAATATTGATTCACACGACGCTTAATATTGAAATGACCGTACAACGCGTGTCAATATTATTGACTACGTGACCATAGCAGTAATAACCTGAAAGATTGATTGCCAAAAATAGAGTTAAAAAAAAGTATCTTCCATATACAAATAGGCTAAGATAAATTAATTCAATACCTTTTCCTTCATGGTATCCCAACCTATTTTTTTTTTAACTGGAAAGTTATATAAACTAAATTAATATTAAATCACGTTCGTAACTGCCAACACTCCTTCCAGAACCATCGTTGAATTTGATGACTCGAGATTAGCACAAGCTAAGTTAATACTATAAATCCATATTCTGGACTCAAAACTGAGATAAGTTTGAGTTTGCTCTATAAACTTCCTGCTTAGCGTGATACAGTCTAAGGTTTCACATTTCAGGTTACATAATTATATCTGGTAATATTGTGATTAGATGTAAAAATACATAAAGTATAAAATAATGTAACGAAAGAAATTATTATTTGTGACGCGGGTAACGGTTCGCGTGTTCATCCGTGACTAATGAAGCGTGAGAGATATGGATGAATTATCTTGTGTGCTGAGACGTTCTCCTGAAACACCTTCGTGAAATATCGATGCAGGCTTCCGTTAATACATTCAATATTACACGATATATGATGTATAAAACGAGATATACATATTGATTTTTTACACTTCATAGGTTTTAGCGTTGGAACATTCAGATCTGATGGTAAATGACAATCTATTTTAAGATAGTAAAGATGCTAAACCTAGTGACTGACTATCTAGTGCAGCTGACGGAGCACACCAAGAGGTGATTGGTGATAGGGTGGTAGCTAGTCAGACGGACTTAGAAAAAGCCGTATCACCATTGTATGACAATCTTTTCCTTCACGCAACAGATTGAATTTCATTTTGTAGTGGTAGAGCCAAGCTGAAGCTATTATTGTTTTCAGCACGAATAGGTCGGCTCGTCCGGGGAAGCACCACCCTCTTACAGAAAATCGACGTGAAGTAACAGTGCTTGCATTGCTGCGTTTCGTTCGGTCAGTGAGAGAGCCGGAGACCCACCTACCCTCCCCTTCCCCTTCCTCCTTCCCTTGCTGTCCCCCCCGCCCTCCACCCAAACACAGACTGGCAACGCACTTGTGACTCCCCGGGTGTTGCAAGTGTCTTTGGACGGTGGTGATCACCTAACATCAGGTGACCCATCTGTTCGTTTGCCATCTATGATATAAAAAAAAAAATCATTACAGATTGCAGAATTCTTATTATTTTTCTCAATCAATGTGGTTTAAGTGTACGTTCAGAGTGGATGATCAAATCGAGCGTGGAGCGTGGCAGGGCGTGCGGCGTCCGTTTCAAACATATGCATTAACACGTAGGTGTCCTAGGCGGCGCGCGAGTGGAGTTCTTGGACGCTGCAGACCACGCCAAACGCACATTCATTCAGGCTGTACACTACAAACATGCAACAACTAAGCAATTATCGCTTAATTTTTTTTAAACAGAATCCTATTCATATTATAAACGGGAAAGTTTGCGAGATTCCATGGGTCTTTGTTTATCACGTTAAAAATACTAGATTGATAAATCCTTGCAGAATTGTCCCATACGTCAGAATACTACATAAGCTATATAATTAATAATGATATTGTTTACATTCACCAAAATTAACGAATAAGTTTCAAGTAAGTTGGAAAATATAGTACTGTCTCATAGATATATTGAACTGCGTTGCAAATATGCAGTTGACTACATATGTGAAAACTTATTGTGAGTTTATGTCACTGTTTTTTTATAATTTTCTTATTGAGATATTTTTCTTTCATTTCAGGTAAGGGCTTAGTAATAAATGGATGTTATATGGATGTAAAAATATATGTAAGTACCATTGAAGTAGTATATATAAATAATAGAAATGGGATTAAATTATGTAATGTTTTTATTGTAATATGAGGAATACAAACGTTGAACTGTAGATATAGAGAAATAAAATAGAGACAAAACGAAATAAAAAATAACTGCATATGATTGGTTTAAAAATTAAGAACCGCTCTACGCTCGCTTCTCGGGCGCCATCTCCATGTAACTTTGATTTTAGATAGTGTTAGCTACCCACATCCGGCACTGCTCGTCATATTCAAGACACGAGATACTAGCGCCACATATTAGAGATACGCATTAACATTAGCTCCATTTTATTAAAGATACATGAATGAGAATTATTATAATTATATAGATTGCAATAAGACATAAATAGGAACTGATACTATTTAATATTACTTGCATAACATTAGTTTTATGATACTAATAGTAATTGATTTGACACCCATAGTTTGACCTATAAAGGGCTAGATGTCGGTACTTTACACACATAATTGTATGTCTAAACATATTTCAGATATATAGATAACAATGATTTTATATAGAATTGATGTACGTAAATAATATTAATTATATCTTTGTGTTACTTAGAACATATAGCAGAATTATAAGTAAAAGGTGATTGCTTTGAGTTATATAGTTCGTCTTATAAATTATATAGTTCGGCCTATAAAAGGCAAGATGTCGTTGTTATCTACGCATTCCCTTGTGACGCACTCGTCTGTGAATAGAACCTATTGTAAGCCGTTACTCTGGGCAAATAAAGAGTGAAAAGTATTTACTTAGTATTTATTGGCATCCTGACTGCATCGACTACGTCGTATATATATACAACGTGATAACAATAGGTAATATAGTGTATTTATAAGTAAGTTTCTATTTCTTTAAAAAAATCGGTGTTAAATTTATTGAAATGTGCCTCGATTTCGTTCTTTAGCCCCGTTGTGATTTAAAACGCTTTGAAACTAAAAATCGACAAAAAAGAAACACATTTAACGTGTGAAAGAAAATAGATATAAAACATATTGTTCATGTGCACATTTTAAAATATTTTTGAAGGTTTCACTTCTATCGCATGTGAACTACAGATATATATTTTTAATGAATTAAACTAGAAAACTATGCATTTCAAAATTAGCTAAATTATTCACGTCGCACAAAATAAATTGAAATTCGAACATTAAAACACGAGAGGACAAATTGCATCCCCGGCCATGCATGAATTTTGTCGCGTATGCAAATGCGCGTCGGAAGCTCGCAGGGCGCCGCCCAAACCTTCTAGTTCACTGTCGCACGTAAAACATCAGTAAGTTAACTGTATTACTATAAATTTTTTTTTTTTATAATTTGACATTGATTAGTTTTCAATCTAATTTCCTTTTTCTAAATTATTTATTTATACCTTTGTATCTATTCCGGTATAATTTTCAGGTTTTGCCTTATAATAGATACAGTCTGACATTTATACTTCTATGTTGAAACGTTGTTTAAAATTAGTGTAATATATTGATTAGTAGCAGTCTCCAGCTTCACATGTGTTTATATCTTTACAAATTATGACACTATACATTACTATGTTTGTATAACGCAACGCACACAACTAGCTCTCGGTCGGCAGAACTTTTTTCAATCTACCTGACACTTACCGTAATATTTTCGTCAAATTAAACAATATTATTATAAATCATAACCTGTGTTATTCTGAAAGATACGCTATATTATATGTAAAGTTTCATCAAAATCCGTTCAGCAGTTTTTACGTAAAAGAGTAACAAATATTCACCCACCCTCACAACATCTCTTGTTTGTCAATAGGATATAAAAACAATTGATATAATTAATTAATCAATAGTTCGAAAAGACCATACAAAATGATTCAGAATAATTAAAAATATAACTTTTATTTTAAAGCAATTTTTTAAATAATAGAATATTAATGAATATTTTACTAAGCAAAAGCTTATCTAAATATTCTTTCAAATACTGCCTTAATGTTAACTGTTTAGTTAATGGTAGGAGCTTCCGGTGCGTGCATGCGAATTAAGTCTTCGCTTTTGTGTTCGCTGAATGGTTTATGGGTTCGTCTTGAAAGGGTTTTCAACGTATAAATCCTATAATTTTCGAGGGTAAATTGTACTGTATGATCCAATTCGAATAATAACAATAATTATAGTTAAATATTCAGATCAAAACCAAAAGATATATGTACTTTTGTTTTCAATGTTACAAACGAATTATATTTATATATACGTTTTAGATAATCAGAAATCAATAATAGCATATCGGAAATATAGTTCGGTGAAGCAGTAAATACCTTTTTAGCGTTTACATTTCGAAAAAAAAAATATCGGAAATAATAAGCTTCAGGTATCAAGTAAAAGTAAAAAATCATATTAAAATCATAACATTTTGGAAGGGTATTTTAGATTAGCCACCTAGTTAGATACGATACAGAAGATAAAATTGTATCAATAAAAACCTAATACCTACAGATACTATCCGGCAATTTCACTCAAGAGCCAGTCCTTCTTTTGGGGTGTAAGGGGTGTCGAGTAACATCTTAAGACTTGAGACACCCAAGCCAACCTCACCTGCACGTGGTGCACTCTGCTGATCAACGAACGAGGCAATGGCGAAAGCCACCCCGGTAGGGTCTTACAGCCCGACTGGGTGGCAACCACCACGTATATGGCGAAAAAGCCCGTCATAGTGACTCGCTTCTGCGCGTCGCGTTTCGGGATCAGCCTGTGCATATCCAGCACCGGGTGACTTTCGTCATTCTGGCCGGGATGACAGCGGCGACCGACGATGGATGATCTGTCTCTCGGTGGTCGCCACTGTTTTTGGATTGTACTATGCTTACCATCAGGCATAGTGCAGTCACTTTGTCGTGCTTCAATAAAAAAAAAATGAATTAGCGTATTAGAGGAATTGGAATTTGTCCATTGCTACTACAGGATGAAACTTATAAAAGTATATCTGCACAAGAAATCATGATTCAATAAGGATGTCTTAATCTTGTTCACAATCTATCTATACTTTCTTTGGACTTCCCTAATTCCTAGGTGCATCGATTTTTATACTTAACACTCTTTTAGTAATGTGACTTTTGTACCCCCTCATGACATGTTCAATTACTTCTCGAAATCTTTATCGCTAGTGTTATTTTCCTTCCATCCTCTTGTGTACTTATGCATTCCTTATCTAATGCGCTTTAGTTACATGACATATCTATCCTAACAGTTGCATCTCTGTCATATGTAATTTTATCTTATCCATCTCTTACGCTTTAACGATATCAGTTCATCCCATTATCCTGATAATAAGAAGCATATTTAACAGCCCAATATTGTGAAATAATAATAATATTAGTCTTTTAGAGTTTATATTCTTTTCCAAAAGCAAGGCCCAGACAGATAAGTCGGTTTTCTATAGGTGGTAGAGCTACATTGAAGCTATTACTGGTTTTAGCATAAATGGGTCAACTCGCACGGGGTAGTATCACCCTCTCACAGAAAACCGACATGAAATAACAGTGCTTGCATTGTTGCGTTTCGCTCGGTCATTGAAAGCGCCGGAGGCCCACTCCCAATTCCCCCTCTCCTTTTGCCTTACCCCCTTCCCTATCTCTCTAAACACAGGCTGGCAACACACTTGCAAGTCCCCTGGTGTTGCTAGTGTCTATGGATGGCGGTGATCACTTAACATCAGGTGACCTGCCTGTCCGTTTGCCTGGTATATGATATAAAAAAGACAAGTTCCGGAGATAATAACCATATTACCCTACAAAGTATTCACAATTTCATAGCATTAGTCAGATAAAGCTGCAAAAGCCCATCAGGCCAATAGTGTATAGTCGGTTAATTTTTTTAAAATTTACAATGGTACTACAAAATCGTTTGCATCTTCAGGTTTCGTCACAATATTATTCTTCACCGTTAGCCGATATTGTTACCAATTTAAATTAGTTCGTGGATACTAATTCCGAAAACTTGTTAATGCACAATGCATTGAACTTACGGACATCGAATCAACATTGTGTCGGTCAATCCACTCGTCTACCACGTCTTTCGTTGTGAAACGTAAAGATATAAATTATGCCGTTGTGAGCCGCCCCATCGGCGCCTTTGGTTCGATAATCTACGAGAGTACTGTTGAGTTATTGACTTTTAACTTCCCCTTCAATACCATATGAAATCTCATCACGTCATGCGAGAGATTCGTGATACATAAGCTGTTATAAGTAGTAGACTAATATACACAGATAAAATTGAAAGGATTGATGTATTATACCATCTGCTAATTAGAGCAGCTACTGTTGAGTTACCATAGTGGTGCGCTTAGGTGCCTAATATTACACGTTACTCGT
This sequence comes from Antheraea mylitta, assembly GCA_014332785.1. Lineage (NCBI taxonomy): Eukaryota > Metazoa > Arthropoda > Insecta > Lepidoptera > Saturniidae > Antheraea > Antheraea mylitta. Next base: position 3,901,121 of record JACEII010000022.1, on the reverse strand, counting down.
AGTATTTGACTGGCTGACTTACATATCAACGGACAGCTCAAACTTTTATTACCAAGTCAACCAAATTTTTTTTATGCCAAACGGGAAGCAAACAGGCGACGGCCCACCTGATAGTGAATCTTTACAAACGCCTATGGACAACTGCTGCACCAAGGGCATCACTGTTGTGTTGCCGACTTTGAAGTGCGCGTTTCAATCCTTTTTGAAGAGCCTAACATCATACTTCTGAGTAAAAACCGTGTTGGGCAAGCCAATCCACAACGCTAGCGTAAGCATAAGGAAGGTTCGAAATAACCTCACGGTGGTCGCGATTTCGTCATCTTTTAAGATGCGTGGGTGAGCAGCCAGCCAGTGGTGGGAGGTGTGATTTCGAAGTGGTGAAGACAGCACCGCGAGGTTCGCTTAGGGGTCGTGTCGACGCGCATGTTTGTGCCGGTGCGAGCGTTTATAGGGAGTTTCCAAGCTGTCTGTTTTGTGTACTGTGCTTAAGGTGTTCAAAAAGAGGATGGAAGACTGTATGGAAATCGGTCATGTTTCCGTCAGTCAAATAGTTGAAAATAATTTTACTGCAGATAAAACGCGAGCGAAGTATTAGAAAATTGTTAGTGTTGGTGTAAACAAGCGAAGTGGTAGAGTATGTATATATAACAGAATCTCTAACTCCTTGCACGTGGTAAAGAGTCATAATGACTCATTTTTAATTTACCATTCTGAGATTAGGTAGTAGGTATATATCCAACTTCAAAGTCTTTGTTTTTAGAGGGCCTTGATCTTTCTCTTTAGTAAATCGTTGTTTTAAAATATTGTGTAATATAATAAATCCTCGTATTCGCATTAAATGAAGTAGACGCGTTCTGTTATAGTTTTTATATTAGCGTATAAAATGGTGAAAAAAATGATTTAAGCGTAAAGTTGTCTCCCAATTTTCTAGGCAATATACTTCGTACCGTTGCACCATAAAACACCAATTTCACCCCCCATGCCTCGATATACCGGATCAAACTATACTGCATTGACGGGGTGCATAAAGAATGAGGTACATTATTAGGAATGATCTGGAAATTTCGACCTTATCGTTAACTTAGTTATCTACGCCTAACCGCGTGTAAGATTTAGTTATATTGATAAATAGTATGCATATGTATAAATTTTTTTATTTGTGTGGTTTTATGAAACCACGATGCAAGTGATATTTTTTCGGATCGAAGGCATATACCTGAAAATTTTTGGAAAATGATTTGATTCAAGGTATTAAATCACGTTTTTAATCTTAATGCTTGGAAAATGAGAATGATCAATGAAAATTAATAGTAAAACAAGATATTCAACTGTCAATTTTAATTTCAATCTGCCTATTAGAGTACGCAAGACAATCATTCAGATGAAACATGTTATTGGGCTTGGTTGCTCGGGCCGGCACTTATTATTACTTTACCCCTATTTCGCAGTGGCCTGTAATGCGACATGCGATAGAGAACGAAAAAATTGAGACGATAGAAAAAAGTTTCATTTTATAAATCGATAAAATAACCTAAATTAATAATTGTAAAATTCAAAAAAAAAGCGTGTATTAATACTCGTAAAATTCAATCTTTTTTATAACTATTATATTTTTAAAGCGTGTTTAAATTTAACAATAAAAGCAAACGTTTTATTTGGCACTTGCTATTCTTTCGACTTCGTTCGCAAGGAATAGTCACTATAGGCTAACATGTAGCCAAAGTTCTCAAAATAAAATAAAAAACGATTTTGAAACATTCTTCATCAGCGTTCCGCTCTTATCGGTTTTAGTGTGATGACATATAGCTATCTTCGATTAATGAGCTGTCTAACACTGAAAGAATTTTTCAAATCGGACCAGTAGTTCCTAAGATTAGGGCGTTTAACTAAACATACAAATCCTCCAGCTTTATAACAATAGTGTAGATTAACCACTTTGATTATATTAAAATGTTGCTGTTTTTTTATTAGCTATTGCTATTGCTTGCGACTTCGCTTACGTTAATCTTTAGTTGGTATATCTTGCGGAAATAGTACATTCTTTTGGATGAAAGTATAAGATTGATTATACACATAGAACTAGTTTTTATTTTCCAAGTTACTCGTATTCATGTTGATTTTTTGAATGATTAGTAACAAAAGTTTTTTATGTGTTTTTAAAATGTGCAAGGAAAATCATACAATGAAGGTATTAGCAATTAAGTGAAACAGTATCAAATAAAGTGACTAAATTTCATGTTTATTATATTAGTTATAATTTCTCGTATACTTTTGTTGTTCTGTTGCTGTTCTTTGTAAAATTACGTTTTACAAACGCTGTTTTTTAAACTATGCAAAATATTATGATATCAACTTCAATTAAAGAAAAGAATGTTCTAGCTAATGCGTTTCAGTTCCATGACAAATAAACCCTAATTCAATTGAAGATTTATTACAGAGACAATTCCAAATACACATATCTGTTCAAACTTAACTCTTATGTGTTTTTAAAAGAAAAAAAATACTCCAAGAAAATAGACCAACAAAACAATATATCGTAGTCAAATCAAGAATAATTAATTCAATTTTGACCCTAAGAAGGCGCTTATGAACGTTTAAACTACCACCGGTTCGGTAACAACCCAGTCATCGAGAAGAACCGGCAAGAAACTCGATCTGATTTATCATTTTAACGTATATATACAATTTATATAGTATACTTAACTTATACAATCAGTAGTCGTCAGTTATCCAACATAAATATAAAACAAATATGGCATAAATAATACCCATTGACAGCACATCGCCATAAAACGCAAGGTATACCCATTATCTAGGCGCGGTCACGTGTGCGTCGGAAATGCGCTCAGGCGCCATTTTTCACGGCGGCCGGATGTGACGCCATACCCATCATAGTCCCAGCCGCATTTTTTTGCAAAGCGAAAATCAATACAAAACTATCAATATTTTTTTTTTTTTATATTTTATAGTATAAATAATAATAGCACTTTTGTCATTGTATAAACTGCCTTGAATAAACCTTGATTGAGAGTATAATACTTACTGAATAACATCTTACGAAAGCATGTCAAAGTGCTGGACAATTAATGAACGAAAAACAGAAACATCACACTTATAATTTACCCGATTGTAGTCGCTGGCTGTAAATGTTATAATGTATAAAAAAATAGCAACAGTTTGTAATCAAGTTAATGCAGTGAAAGATCGTTATTTATTGAGAACTCGGTGATTCGCCGAACTTCATATCGCCTCAAAATCAATGTTTTGTTAACTTAATGAAACTCAGTTTTTTATTAAGATAAAATGAACATTCAAACTGAATTATGTTCAATAAATGTATGCAAATTGAAATAATGATATACATTGTTACAACTTTGTAGGTGATAGAGCCACCCTCTCACAGAAAACCAACATAAAGTAACAGTGCTTGCATTGTTGCGTTACGTTCAGTCAGTAAGAGCGAAGGAAGCCCGCCTCTTGTCATCCTTCCTGGCAAGTCACTTGCGACTCCCCTGGTGTTGCAATCGTCTATGGACGGTGGTGATCACTTAACATCAGGTAACCCACCTGTGCGTTTGCCTCCTATAATATAAATCATCGAAATTAGTCTGATAGTCTTCTAGATATAATCAGAAATGGCTTTCCTTACTGATGAGAAGTAGGTAAAAGAAAACGAACTTTCTTCAATTTATTTTTATCTTTACCAACTTCTCTGATATTTTATAGTAATTCTGCTTATTGGGGCAGAGACAAATCCAACAAATCAAAAATAATAAAAATAGGTTTAGTCGTTCCTTAGTTATAAATAGTGTAACTAACGCAATTTTGTTATATATTGGAACATATATTCTTATATATGATGTGACAAATATAAATTTAAACATCACTGATATTTTTAAACGACAGATATATCTACTATTTTTCATATGAGATTATGGCTAAAATATATTAGATCAATTAGAGAGTAACTACAAAAAGGTGTAGAGTACTATTAGAAAGTATATCTGTAATTTCATGCAACCACAATATAATAAACGAAAAATGTAGCATTCTCAATTTATCACTTTTGAAATAGCGTTAACAAAAATAATTTCACTACTACACAATCTTATAAATCTAGCTATAATATCCGTGTCTACATTGAGTAATTATATCTTATAATTAATAAATAATATACTAATTTTATTACGATGGAAAATTCAGCTGAAAAAACTGTTGCATGTAAAAATTTAGTAGGTGGTAGAGCCGCACTGAAGCTATTTTTGGTTTCAGCATGAATGGATCGGCTCTTCCGGGGTGGTACCACCCCTCTCACGGATAACCGACATGAAATAACAGTGTTTGCATTGTTGTGTTTCGTTCGGTCAGTGAAAGAGCCGGAGGCCCACGTCCCTTCCTCTTTCCTGCTTTCCCTTTCCTTCCCCTCCCCCTTCTCCCATGTACGGGCTGGCAACGCACTTGCGACGTCCATGATGACGCTGGTGTCTATGGACGGTGGTGATAACTTAACATCACGTGACCTACCAGTTCGTTTGCCTCCTTTGATTAAATAAAAAAAAAAACATGTGAGTATTTAGGGCAAACAAAGGAAGTTATCTAAAAATATACATATCGATACATTTCCGAAATAAATACAATTCAGACATAATCGCCCATCGAAGACAAAAGTTGGCGAGCTTTCAGAGATTGGTCATAAGACATGTCAATAACTTCTAAAGGATACAAGCCGAGTATTGTCGTCCGACCTTGACCCTGTTTGTTCACATTTAGATAGATGTTTACGCCTTTACTTACACCAGTAGTATATTTCTGGCATAGATTCGTGACGCCTTCCGCTACGTAAGATTCTACTGGTAAACAAAACAACGTCGTAATAGTTATGCAAATATATTACAGTATATACAAAGTGGCTATTAATGATATTAACGAATAAAAATGGTTATTTAAACACGCTAAACCTAGAGAGGGACTCGTTCTCAGGTGCGGTTTAGGGATGATCGATATTCAACGATGTTGAATAAACATCGATGTTCTGATTTCGATAACATCGATATATCGATGTTATGGGTATAAAACATCGAAATGTCAATAGACTATCTAGGTTCATCTAGAGTTAGATGTACTAGCTAGGGACTAGATAACTATCAAGTTTAGCTACTTCACACTAAATAATACTGATCAACGTAATCGAAAAGGCCATACAAATAGTTACTTTTTTGCATTTTCTAAGGGAAGAAGAGAAAGGGACAGCTTTAGAAACCTTTTTTCTAAGTTGGTGAACTCCTGTACGAGTAACGAAACAAAAAAAATGGAAAACACCTTATAAAGTTAATTTTTTACAGAGTGTACCCAAAAATACTAGGGATGTTAATTTTTTTCTTGTATTTTACCTTCAACAGTAATAAACATTTAAGAAATATAATAAATAGACAGTTTTATCTGCTACCAAAACATTGATGTTTTGCTATAGATGCTTATAGTACATCGATCCTTTCAGATCGATGTTATTCTATTATCGATCATCTCTAGTGCGGTTGTCAGAACACACCAATAGATGTTTGGTGACAGATTTTCAACTTGAGTGTAGGTAGCCGGCCGAATTTAGAAAAGGCCTTACCACCATACTATGTTTTCGTCAAGATCTTTTTCTTCACCTCCGACTCCCTAGCAAGAATCTGAACCCTCGTCGACCAACACGGTGCCCGGACAAGTTACCGACCGAACCACAATCGCTTCAAATTCAATTTCATCGCTTCTAAAAGTTTCACTATGTTTTCGTCACAGTAATAATGTATATATAAAAGTAACTGTCCGTTTATTTGCTTGTTACATTTTTATTAATATAATCTGTATTAAAACAAAGTATTTTCGTCTTAAGCGTCTATTACTAATCAATCAAAACAAAAGATTTCAACATAAGAAATGTAGTACAGAGTGGATGAAGTATAAATAACACGCAGAGAAAATACATATAAGGAAATTTAAATAATTAATTTACAAATCGATTAGCATACATAAAAAATACATACAACCGAACATAGTCGCCTCCTCCTTTTTCGAAGTCGGTTAAAAAATCAAAACGGAACACAGTTATTCTATTTGTATTTGAGTTCTCATTTTTGTCGGCAGTTCTCATGACTGCCTCATTTTTTATTGTTACTAGTTGAACTACATAATAAATACTCAAATAATAAATAAACAATACATAAAGTTGTTTATATTTCAACGGAAGCAGTTTTAATCGAAAATTCCAATGTAACGTCGCACAATGATCTCGAAGAACGATTTTGTGTTTCGCGACACGGGCGCCGGTCCGACGATCGGCGTCACTGATGCAATAAAAATGGATATGAATGATAATAGCATGCATATTATATTTATTGGTAATGTATATAGCTTATATATTAAGAGTAGCGTCCAAGAACGATGGCATAAAATGTTAGCATTTTTAAATTGAACCGAAAATGGCATAGTAGTTAGTGCGTTCAAGCATAGCGTCGATGGAAAGATTTCAATCTTTTCAAAGGCTCTTCTAAGCTCGCTTGAATACCTCATGTTAAAAATTGTCTCCATGCACCTATAAATGTGTTCTGCTAGAAGTACTTGAGAGCCAGTCCCGGTGAGTTGTAAAGTGTTTACCATATTAAACCATATTTTGGTCCAACTAAAACAAAACCTGCAAATTATAAAAGCCCGTGATATAATAATCCTTAGCTGTTACCTATATACCTCTGTAAAGGTCTCTTCTGAAGGTCGTTCTCAAACTGCTCAAAGACATTACTACCTAAAACGTATGACAATTGTAATCACTTTTTAATAGTGTTTTAGATATTCACGTTTGATCACAATTGTGCCTAAATTTTAATAAAGATGTCGTTTAATACAATAAACTTAACAAAGTTCCTACTAGTACACCTATAAAGACGTAAACATAGTCTTTAGATGAGGGTAATAGTTAGCAATACGGATAAATAAAATAAATAAATAAATAATATATAATAAATAAAGGTAACTTACAAATACCGTGTAATTAACTTTGATAAAAATAACTTGACTAATCCGGAAACCGATATTGACGTGAGTACGTATAATTTCATTACTTGTTTGATTGTGGTTATCAAAATAACCCTAATATATCGTTGTTCAATTTAAATGGTTAGTTTTCGGTGTTGTCAGACGTTGTGCGATCAATTTTAATTTATGATTTGTAGGTTTTTTTTTTTAACTTTATTTTTGGCAATCAACCGTTCAGATTATTACTGCCATTGTCACGTAGTCAATAATATTACAAGCGTAGTAGGATCATTTCAATATCAAGCGTCGTGTGAATTAACATTCTAACAAGATGGTGGCTCCCTTGTTAGAACCTTCCATGGAGTTTTTGTGGCATCTCAGAATTGCATGCTCCGTGTTATTATTTTTCATTCACTTCACTTATGCATAATAAACTAACCGTATTACATAAAACACCACCAACTTTATACAATATAGAGTCTAGTAACACAAGATTATGAATAAAATATAAAATCCACTACATGACAGACTGAAATCCCGCCAAAAACTCCAATTTGTAGGTTAAATGTTACTTTCATTTTCTTTATACATTACAGGTTAGCTGGCGTCTGTATAGAATGTTACTATATGTTAAAGGATCGATCGCTTCAAAAATATTACTATGCTAAGACTAGAAATGACAAGCTACCTACTATAACTCCCAAAAGACACAATTGGATGCTTGATAACATATCTTTGAGGAAAATAAAATGAAACTACCGCATCCACGCCTTGTACATCCGAAACCGCAAAGTCTGTATGCGTAGTGCGGAAACATTGATTGACGCGGCCACCGATAACACGTTGCCGCGCGCGGTGCCGCTCGCTTTGTACTGATTTGACATTTCTGTGGGGTGGCTCACACCTTTGTTTGTTAGGTAGTGTTTGACAGTAGGGTGAGAGAATAATTACATACTGTGATTACTGAATTGCTTACATTGTTAAAAAATGTAATTAATGAACTAGTTCAATTACCGTAATTGTTCAGTTGCTGTAAATCTACTGAGGTAAATAGTACTTAATAACTCATGCTGAATTATAGCTTCAAATATCAGCGCTTAAACTTTCTTTATATAATGTCTTACGTCTCTTCTTCGTCTGTAACTTTGATATTCTGCTCTGTACTTACAAATCTCTCCACAGTGATTTGGAGTTTATTTTACAAGTAGTTGGGCGACCGAGCCTAGCTCGGTTCTTTAAAAAGCATTTTTAAATTAATATAAACTGTTAGGTTTACCTTACAAAATTAACATTATTCTACAAAAAAAAAACTTTTCTGCTGTCATTCGGATTTTCAAAGCAAGCGATTTCCATCTGAGCTATTTTTGTTTTGACAGCGCCGGCGAAATTTAGCTTTATATTTTAACTATATTTTTTCATTGCCTGAAAACTCAGTTAAAAAAGTTTTCTATGAATAAAATCTAGTTGGTTTCAAGGAAATAGATGACGCCGTTTCCGAGATCCTGAATATATACAAATATAAAAATATACAATAATTGCTCGTTTAAAGGTATAAGATTTGCGAAATATTTGTTTGAATGAAAATATGCAACAGCAAAGCCGTACTTGTTAAAAAAATTAAGCATCCCTCAATATTTCGGTGGAACTAAAGTAAACAAAAATACGTCTTCTCGCCAAAGAGAAATAATAACTAGAAATAAGTTTTCGTAAAAATTGAAAATTGATAAGTTGTTTTTCCACTTCACAGGACGTTGCCCCTCCCCGACCAATGTGCCGTTAAATCAAAACCCTCTGTTTTATAGCTGTCAGATGAAACAGCCCTATTTCTTCGGGAATCGACAGCTTTTTAATAAGAATGTTTTGCTAGAAATAACAAAGTTGGAAGTTAAACACACATAGTTCACCCTGACAGAAAAACATGACTACATTTGTCAAAATTATCTGTTGAACCTTAGCTATCAGTGATTTCGAATTGGTCGGTGGGATGTCATTTCAGTATTCGTATGACATAACGATTTTTTATGTACATATACTAATTAATTTAAATCAGTATTGGCTGGGTAAGGAAAACATCGTGAGGACACCTGAACCTCAGAACTGTTCTTGTTTAGTTTGACTGCAACCTCTGTACCACGCCATCGGTACGCGGGAACCTTGGGAAAGGGACGATAAGAGCATAAACTCATACCAGATTAGGATTGTCATATAAATCTCACGATATCAAAGCATATTTTTTTCAAGCTGTATATTTACGAGTATAATTATATCCAATCTCTATTTTTGTCCAATTTTATTTTTTGTTGTACAAATAAAGAACTAATATAATTACTCTTTAATTCTTGGAATTATAAAATCTTAACGCATATCACACGACCCATCTTTACATATTTTATCTCACGTGCGTCTGATGTAGACAATCCGTTCATCCCCGTCTCGCCGCTCGCGTACCTATGGCACGGTACAGCGATTGCGGCCAGATCATAGCACCATCATATGTGGGAAAATATAGTACTGTGGCTTTCACAAGTTAAAAACTTTGAACTAAATGTACGTAGTACTTTTTGAGTGATACGAGCACAACTACAAACTACATTTTATTTATATATATAGAAGACAAAAGGGCACTTCATTATTTACCAAATTGTAAACCTTGATTGATTGTCAGTCTTTTCTTGTTCATATTATGTGTTACGTGTCCAAGTATTATTAACTTATAAAAAAAAATTCGTTTATGCATTAAATACAAAAACTTACATTGCGTATCTCGACGTGAGCTTGCAGTCATGATAAATGGGTAACGCCTCCAATGTAATGTTTTAAAGTAAAGCATTCCTGTTATTTAAATAATTTATACACGAAGGCAAGTCGTTAGAAAGTCTAGACGCTGATTTTTGGCATACTCAAGGGAATGTTTGCTGTACACTCGGGATCAAAAATTTTAATAGCTTCAGCAAAGTTTAATTTATCCTATTATGTCTCGTAGAGGTATTTATTGTATTATCATTGCGACTATTCAATAGATCTTCAGAATAACATAAAGTACTGTATCTCAAAATTAATAAAAAAGAATGCTTTTCGAGGATTTTATGAAACCTATTATTACTTAATTATGATGCAATGCACTAGCTTTTGCTCGCCGCTTTCTTCCCTTTATGTAATATTGATCTGTTCTTCGAGAATAGTACATAATTTCTCGATAATAGATATACGTCCCCATTACATCTTCTTTATCTCTGACAACATATATTAAAAATTTGGTTTGATTGAGTATTTAATAGGGCGTTCCTTAATTATCTTAGGGGAATAGGGAGAGGGGATCCAGCTGAATTTCACTAATCCTCACCAGGGGGAGAGAGGAAGTTTCAGTAAATATCATATTTAGCGTGGCTTTATATTTTATTCCTTTCCGATAACACGCGTTCTACACAATTATAATAAAAACACCAGCAAGAATTACAACGTATGTACTACATTAAAGACGACAGATCACACACAGAGAAAGCAAGTCTTTTCGAGTACCGCTAGTAGCCACGGACGACACATTATTGAGGGATTATTCACAATCTAGTTTATTCTTCATCTGACGAAAATCTCGAGAAAACTGAAGCAGATAGAAGAACTAAATATCTTGATTTGACTTACGAGATTATGGAAATATGTCCATAGCGTACTAAACTCCAACTAGCAAGCTCGAGCCCTGGCTGCCCCTACAATGCGGCGGACGGTACACCGTGAGGTTTTAGCCCGTGGGAGTCAGACATAACCCACTCTCTCCTCCATATTTATATATATATATAAATAAATAATTTTAAATACATTACACGTCACAATTGTTTTCAGTGGATGCACAGAGTTGAGTCGATTCGAGACATCACCATCCTTTACATAATATATTGATCCACTCTATAATAGCCTTTTGACACCATAACACGTTTGACATGGCACTTAAACTCACAATCCTGCAAATCGGTAATATGCTTTGGATTTTTTTTGTAAACATTACACTATTCCCTAAAAAAATGTTACTGGCCTTACTAAGCATGAAACATGCGACAACCAGTTTGTCACAATTTGTAGTATTTGGATCATGCCGGTTTTTTTACGAAATCCAGCTTTTCAAAGTTTTGGATGCTCCTAATGCTATGATCCATATGATAAGTATAAGAGACGTATAAAACATACAGAAAGAAATACTATTACATAATATTGCACTTCTACGTTCAAAATCTCCAAGGTCATGATCTACTAACAAGGTCAACATCGTTATCCGAAAGTCCTTATCGTAACTTGACACATACTTTTTCTTGTCTCATCTTAACAATGCAATATCATTTGATAACTTTCCTAAAAGGTGACTATCATGACGTCCTTCAATGACCTTACCTCAACAATTGACGTAGTTTATATCTAAAACCCGCTTTATCTTCTCCAGTACCTGCGCAATATTATTTTTTGTACAGTTCACTTTCAGTATAGATTCTTACTTAAAAAGGATTTATTGGAGCAACTACAAATTAAATAATATTCCAACCTAACAGTATCTGTGATAATAGATTTTTATTTATGTCATAAGAGGCGACATGCGAGTAAACATGCAAGTCACCTGGTGTTAAGTGAACACTGCCGTCCATAGACACTAGCAACACCAGAGGAGTTGCTAGTGCGTTGCCAGCCTGTGGTTGTGAGGTTGGGGGAAGGATGGAGAGGGAGCAACGCGAGGGGAGAGGAGAGGAAATCTGGGCCTCCAGCGCTCTCACTGACCGAACGAAATTCAACAATGCAAGCATTATTACTTCACTTCGATTCTCTGTGAGAGGGTGGTGCTACCCCAGTCTAGCCGACCCATTTATGCTGAAACCACTAATAGCTTGAGCGTGGCTCTACTACCTACAACTACAATACAAAAACTAACTTATTATGATTGCTAACAATAGAAATACTGCCTGACAAATAACAAGCACCTTTAATTCACGGACAGCTCTTTTCAACCCATTGCTGGGCATAATCTTTCTTCCTTTTACGCAATTATTTTCTGTTATCCTCCCCTCTTCTTCACTGCCACTGAATCTCAATTTCTCGAATCCTCAAATTACACTATAGGTATGCGAAATCAGTGCGGCAAGAGAGATTGTACACAATCGCTTGCACATGATATCGCGTTGCCACATTTCACACACTGAAATGCAAATTAAATGGCATGATATAATAAACATATTATATTTTACCCAATTACAAAATATTACAATTATTTTAAAAAAGAAGGTTAATTTGAGTGGGTCAATAGCGTAGTCATTTCGAAAAAAAAAAGTGTCGCCTCACGTCGCCCAGCCAGGTTTGGGGTGCGCCTATAGATGTTTCGCATAAAAAAATATTGTAAAAAAAATATACTTTCTTAAAATTTTAATAATTTTATATTTTATCAAAATATCTCGATGTTTTATTTAAATAAAAACAAATGTCTGATCATTACAAATAAAAATATATATATATATATATATATTTACTAGTTACTTTGTGATGCGCACACAATAATGAGTTTATATTATATGGTGTTTCATTCCTTTACATCTACCATATTTTACATTAGTTACTTGTTCCTAGTAGATATATTGTTGTGATTTTTCTCCACCACTGTACTTACCAATGAATAAAAGTGATCGCATATGCTGTAATACTCAACGTTGGTCCCATTCCAAGTACCATATCGTAGAGCGACTGCAAATATAAAGTGGCAAATTTCAAACGACCCATGTTACATACATCCTTCATCCATCCCGAAGGCCTTTGGAAATTTGTCACTTCATAATATTACATAAAATTTACTTTTCTTCCCATATGCACTTATTTGCAATCTATTTTAGTGTTTTGCAATCGTATGAAATTTTCAAGTTTTCATAATATGATGTTTTTTAATCCACATTAATAATCTATACTAATATTATAAAGACGTAAAGTTTGTGAGTTTGTGAGTTTGTGACGTTGTGATGTTGTGACGTTGTAGGGGGTAATCTCAGGAACTACTAGTCCGATTTGAATAATTCTTTCAGTGTTATATAAATCATTCATCGAGAATGGTTATAGGCTATATTGATATATACCGTGATGATCACGCTAAGACCAATAGGAGCGGAGCATAGATGAAAAATGTTTCAAAATCGGGATGTTTTTTCCTTTTGAGAACTGCTGCGTGTTAGTATATCTATTCCACGCGAACGAAGTCGCGGGCAGAGGCTAGTATACCATAAAGTTAACGTATGTTTAATTCAATGCACTAACCTCTAGCATAGGTTTGCACATTTTAGAAACGCTTTTGGATTTTATAACTTACTAACATATACCCGCAACTTCACTCGCTTTAATGTAGATTTGAACAGTCCTTGGAGAACAGTACTATTTTGGAAGGCACAGTATTTCTTTACCCCTGACAACGTGTATGAATATTGTGCATTTTTGCCACAGATTAAGCCTCAGTAAAATAATATATTTATCTGTATCAACCTTCAGCCTTCGCATATACAAGTACCTATGTCGAAGTTAAAATTATGACTGAATGAATGAATGAATTCTTTATTGCACACATTTTGTTGTACACTGGCGAGCTTAATGCCATGAGGCATTCTCTTCCAGCTAACCAGCGGTATTGATGTCAAAAACTTTTGTAGGTAGTGCCAATAAAAAGCAAAAAAAAATCGATAAAGAAATATATATACATAAATATATACATATATGCACATAAATAATAATATATTTATATATATATATATATATATATATATATATATATATATATATATAT